>JANJGK010000017.1:11332308-11349808 GCA_039081455.1 Macrobrachium rosenbergii | reverse complement strand
CTGCCCGACCTTGCTTCGTTCCCGCCAGATGAGGCGGCTTCTTGACATACCGCCCCAGGCAATCCGACCTTGACAAAGGCATCGTCGAATGCATAGAATAAAGCTTAAGGGCCACCATAACTAGGGGTCATTGAGCGTAAACCCTCTCTGAGGCTTAGGTCCCTAATACCCTAGCATATTTTGTTTATAAACTTTCCAGCCTATGCGGCGCCATTTGTCTACGGCGGTGATTGTTATTTTTGAATTGCCTAGCCTACCGGCGGGGCAGAGATGTTCTCTGTCGAGGTCAATCGGACTAATATTCCTACACCTAAATACATCGAGGGCGAATGGCAGTAATATTTATAAAAATATATATATATATATATATATATATATATATATATATATATATATATATATATATATATATATATATATATATATATATATATATATATATATATATATATATATATATATATATATAATATACACATATAATAATATCAATCTTCTTCAATCTATCTATCTATCTATCTATCTATATATACAGTATATATATGATACAGATAGAAGATATATTATTATTATTATTATTGAATATTATTGCTGCTTCAGCTGCATTTATTTTGTAGAAGACATTTTCTATTTTCCTTATTGCGGACTTCTCTTCAGTGGAGGTGCGTGCTAACAGCTCGCCTATATTTGTCATTTCATGGGGGAAAAGTCAAAATCTAGATTCTGCTTCTTTATATATTCTATACAGTTGGTTCTATACAATTGTTGCCGCGACGCGTTTCGACAGACTCTTCTGTCATTCTCCAGCGGGAGCTAGTAGGGGACTGGCAGATTGCATAGGTCCTTCTGAATTTATACACGGGCTTCAGCGGGGCGGTCATGGATGGCGAATCCTGATTGGCTGCAGTCAGCGAACTTCAAGCCAAATTTCTGCGGCGAAGCTTGATCCTGACAGATCTTCGCAACCTGGGAATGTCATTCATTCCAGCGTTCCCATTGGCCTGCCATTGCGTGATGTCATGCCGGCTGACATCATCGGTAGTTTGGCTGCTATTGGGCTGCGGATGAATGATGTCATTATCTACTCTTTCTGTCGTAGTCGGGGGATTGTCTTGAAGGGCGCCTCGCTCATCAGGGGCATCTCCATTCTCAGGGTTGTCGTTTTCAGGTATTCGTTGGATTTGGCAGGTGTTCTGCATTATTCTTCTTAAATTCGTGGGTAGGAGCGATGCCTCCTGCGTCGTATTCATTGTTGGTTTTCTCTCGGCAATGAGGAGCGCCTCTAGCAGGCGCAGACGTCGAGGGTCGGCGGCTCTCCCGATTATACTTATATTTTGTATAATACTGTCGCGGGAGATGGAAATATTGTGAGTAGCACGGGCGTGGTTCATGATGGCACCCTCCTGGGCGTGGCAGGAGATCCTTTTAGACAGACGCATCGTGGTCATTCCAATATAAGCGCCGGGGCATCCTCGGACAGGACATACAAATTGGTAGACTACGTTCTTCTGCTTGAGGGGTTCTCTTGCTGGCGGAGAGTGGTTATTTTTCATCACCAGATCACGGGTGCGGCGGTTCTTATAATAAATTATAAGATTTATTCTCTTACTGTCTTCGGTCGGGGTGACGTTTTCCATGACGATTTTCTTCATGGAGTTCTCGTCCTCACGGTACTGGGGATGCATCCGGGCCTTATAATAGATCTTTATGTCATCTTGGGGGGCAGGTTGTGTGTTCTCACCGTTGTACCATTTTTCCAGGCCAGTTCGAATTTCTTTGTTGATGAGTTTGTTGGTGAAACCATTGTTCACCAACATTTGTGCAGCACGTTCGAATTCCTTGTTGGTGTCCTGCCAGGTGGAGCAGTGGGAGAGGGCCCTTTTAATGAAGGCCCTGACTGTCGTGTTCTTAAACCTAGCAGGGCACTCGCTATCCCCATTCAAGCAAAGTCCCAAATTGGTGGATTTTGTGTAGACTGATGTCTTCAAGTTCCGTTCCGTCTTTGTGACCATAACGTCGAGGAAGGGGAGCCGGTCGTCTGTGCCAAACTCGACAGTGTAGTTCAACACACTACATTGTTGGAAGGTCAGACGAAGGGCTTCAACCTCCTCCTCGTTGTCTGCTTGAACGAAGACGTCGTCGATATATCGGGCATATTTCTTCGGCCGCTGGATTCTCTCGAAGACACGTTCTTCTACGGTGCCCATGTAAAAATTTGCAAAGAGGACGCCCAATGGAGAGCCCATCGCAACGCCATCCTTCTGTCTATACATGTGCCCTCTGTGCGTAGCGAAAGGCGCCATCTTCGTGCAGATCTCCAGCAGAGCCTTCAGGGAACCTTCTGGGATGTTCAGGGGGGTCATTGTCGGCTCTCTATAGACTTTGTTTAGGATAATATGGATGGTTTCATCCAAAGGCACGTTGGTGAATAGACTCTCTACGTCCAGAGAAGCGATGGTCCCTGCGCCCGGGGAGTCTCGGATCACTTCGAGGAATTCCACAGAGGACTTCAGGCTATAACTGCTCGGGACGTAGGGGGTCAAGATATGATTTAGTCGTTTGGCGAGGGCGTAGATCGGGGCAGGTGTTTGGCTGATGATCGGGCGGAGGGGATTGCCAGCCTTGTGTGTCTTGACATTCCCATATAGGTAACCAAGTTCGAAGTCACCTGCGATGGGGGGAAGATGGACAGCATTGCTGGCAGCATTCACAGTGCTGATGATCTTATTAGCGAAGATACCAGGAGCTTCAGGCGGTCCCTCCTGCAGCGGCAATTGGGAACTAAGACGTCGGAGTTGCGCGACCTGCACGATGAAGCATCACGCCTACACCAGCAATGGATGAACGCCCGGCAGCGGACGAGCAGACCCACCGACGGAGGAGATGGAGCACGCGAAGCAGAACAACCTGTTTTCTCGCAATACTTAGTTCCCATGAATGGCGACAACCCGACTGAGATTGACCATGAAGATGACCACATTGATAACGAACGTGTCCCCCACCCGATGATGAATTCTGAAGAAGAAGTGTTGGCCTGTCTAAACCGCCTTCGAGAGGATGATATGACCCAACGCATGAGGGGCGTCATGCGCAAACTCACCGCCCTCAACGGCGGTAAATTACGAGTGCCGCAGCAGCACAAAGGCTACATCAACTTGACAGATTTCCAGCCCTCCCCGGATCAAGACGCTTTGCTGAATTTGGGGCTGAACTGCCACTTTATTTAACCACGAGAAGAGGTTGGAAATAGAACTGATGCTTGAATCCATACAACAGTTAGAATCTCGAGGCACCGTTAGAACTTCCGACGCCCTCCAGCCCCTCCTGTTAGCAGAAGCCCTCACGGAGAGAGGGTCCTACGACAGTGGAGTCTGCACCCGTGAGATGAGGAAAGCTGCGAAGGAGCTGAAGGAAAAGGAAGGCATCACAGTGCGTCGCGCTGACAAGACAGCAGCTTTTGTCCTTATACGTACGGAGGAGTATTTCGACAAATTGGATGCCATCCTGTCGGACACAACGAAATTCGAGAGGCTGACGAGGAACCCCATCGAAGACATCAAGAGGGAAGCTAATAAGATCATCAGCACTGTGAATGCTGCCAGCGATGCTGTCCATCTTCCCCCCATCACAGTTCCGAGCAGTTATAGCCTGAAGTCCTCTGTGGAATTCCTCGAAGTGATCCGAGACTCCCCGGGCGCAGGGACCATCGCTTCTCTGGACGTAGAGAGTCTATTCACCAACGTGCCTTTGGATGAAACCATCCATATTATCCTAAACAAAGTCTATAGAGAGCCGACAATGACCCCCCTGAACATCCCAGAAGGTTCCCTGAAGGCTCTGCTGGAGATCTGCACGAAGATGGCGCCTTTCACTACGCACAGAGGGCACATGTATAGACAGAAGGATGGCGTTGCGATGGGCTCTCCATTGGGCGTCCTCTTTGCAAATTTTTACATGGGCACCGTAGAAGAACGTGTCTTCGAGAGAATCCAGCGGCCGAAGAAATATGCCCGATATATCGACGACGTCTTCGTTCAAGCAGACAACGAGGAGGAGGTTGAAGCCCTTCGTCTGACCTTCCAACAATGTAGTGTGTTGAACTACACTGTCGAGTTCGGCACAGACGACCGGCTCCCCTTCCTCGACGTTATGGTCACAAAGACGGAACGGAACTTGAAGACATCAGTCTACACAAAATCCACCAATTTGGGACTTTGCTTGAATGGGGATAGCGAGTGCCCTGCTAGGTTTAAGAACACGACAGTCAGGGCCTTCATTAAAAGGGCCCTCTCCCACTGCTCCACCTGGCAGGACACCAACAAGGAATTCTAACGTGCTGCACAAATGTTGGTGAACAATGGTTTCACCAACAAACTCATCAACAAAGAAATTCGAACTGGCCTGGAAAAATGGTACAACGGTGAGAACACACAACCTGCCCCCCAAGATGACATAAAGATCTATTATAAGGCCCGGATGCATCCCCAGTACCGTGAGGACGAGAACTCCATGAAGAAAATCGTCATGGAAAACGTCACCCCGACCGAAGACAGTAAGAGAATAAATCTTATAATTTATTATAAGAACCGCCGCACCCGTGATCTGGTGATGAAAAATAACCACTCTCCGCCAGCAAGAGAACCCCTCAAGCAGAAGAACGTGGTCTACCAATTTGTATGTCCTGTCCGAGGATGCCCCGGCGCTTATATTGGAATGACCACGATGCGTCTGTCTAAAAGGATCTCCTGCCACGCCCAGGAGGGTGCCATCATGAACCACGCCCGTGCTACTCACAATATTTCCATCTCCCGCGACAGTATTATACAAAATATAAGTATAATCGGGAGAGCCGCCGACCCTCGACGTCTGCGCCTGCTAGAGGCGCTCCTCATTGCCGAGAGAAAACCAACAATGAATACGACGCAGGAGGCATCGCTCCTACCCACGAATTTGAGAAGAATAATGCAGAACACCCGCCAAATCCAACGAATACCTGAAAACGACAACCCTGAGAATGGAGATGCCCCTGATGAGCGAGGCGCCCTTCGAGACAATCCCCCGACTACGACAGAAAGAGTAGATAATGACATCATTCATCCGCAGCCCAATAGCAGCCAAACTACCGATGATAGCCGGCATGACATCACGCAACGGCAGGCCAATGGGAACGCTGGAATGAATGACATTCCCAGGTTGCGAAGATCTGTCAGGATCGAGCTTCGCCGCAGAAATTTGGCTTGAAGTTCGCTGACTGCAACCAATCAGAATTCGCTGAAGCCCGTGTATAAATTCAGAAGGACCTATGCAATCTGCCAGTCCCCTACTAGCTCCCGCTGGAGAATGACAGAAGAGTCTGTCGAAACGCGTCGCGGCAACAATTGTATAGAACCAACTGTATAGAATATATAAAGAAGCAGAATCTAGATTTTGACTTTTCCCCCATGAAATGACAAATATAGGCGAGCTGTTAGCACGCACCTCCACTGAAGAGAAGTCCGCAATAAGGAAAATAGAAAAAGTCTTCTACAAAATAAATGCAGCTGAAGCAGCAATAATATTCAATAGAACCTGTTTAAAAGAGGGTCTGCTGCCAAATTATTATTATTATTATTATTATTATTATTATTATTATTATTATTATTATTATTATTATTATTATTACATAACAATAATAATAATATTAATAATATTATTATTATTATTATTATTATTATTATTATTATTATTATTATTATTATTATTATTATTATTATTATTATTATTATTCAGAACATAAACTCCTCCTCATATGGACAGGGTTGAAGATAGATAAATTGATAGACAGATAGGAAAATATGCATACACATCTGGGTTTTCATAGGAAATGTATCCCTTTTAAACGTGAAAAATGCATTAATATTCAAAGACATACAGCCCAGAACGTTCGTGAAAGATGGCGAAGGTCTTCTGCAATTAATCTCGTTTGCAGTTTGTGCGAGACTTCCTTGAAGAGTCCTTCGAATGAAGGTTAAATTGAGTTGATGCGATATGAGGATTCTGCCTACTCTCCCACTGTGGATCCTTGTGGGTAATATGGACGCCAACATGCGACTATCATTAGGCGAAAGATTATTTTAGTAATAATAACCTTGGAAACAAAGTTTTTATTCTATTTTTTTGACGCCTAGTGATAACGTTTGTAATTACCTGAGGGAAGTGAGTAAAATGACCAGAAATGCACCTTACCCTGAATATATCATAAGAAGTTTTATGAAACCCTGTTGATTTGGATTATTAAGTATTATTAATCCCAAAAATAATCTTACAGACACTATAACACAACAGTAATTAATAAGTTCATTTAAAAAGGAATAACTAAACACGATGATCCCTTTGAAGAAAGAGATAATCGCAATAAAAACAATAAGAATCAATAAGATCTCATAAAATCATCTAGGTCTATATTCTTCATATGACTCGGAAGAAGTAACTAAGTAAAGCCATGCCACTATAATGCTGAGTCACCTGTATCAACAATAACCCAATACGGAGAAGCAATCCTTTTTTTTTTCTTTCTTTCTTTCTTACAAATTTCTTTGGGTCGTTTTTCCTTACCACGATATACCTTGCACATCTTGGGCAGCCACTAAATCCTACTTCCACCTTTGTACCGAAGCATACCATTTGTAATCCCATCATTGTACGCTGCCTCTAGATTCTGCAACCTCTTAATTTTGCTGCTTAAAATCTTAAAGCCTGATTCCATAATTATTCTCAAAATTACGCTAACGTCTTCCTGTCATGCATCATGCAGCTTAGCTCCTCTTCTGTGCCCCAGATGTAAAGTACCCCTCCATCCCCACAGGACAATTCGTTTTGTACTGACCTGCAAATAAATACGTGTTTTTCTTTTTTTCAAAATCTAGCAGTGAAAAAAAATAAGAATTGGAAATTTTTGGTATAAAATTATCTTTCCAAATCACTATCCTATTACACCGTTTCTGGCATAAAATTTTCTAACTCATCCGAAATGTGGCATACCACTGCTTAGGACTTAGTGATCCGCATTTGTGAAAATACACACACTGCAATTTCTGAAGCTTTTGCAGAGAAACAACATATCTCAGCAGAAGACCAATCAAGGAAATCATACAGTTGCACAAAGTAATTTCATAACACTGACAGCGCCTGGCGAAGGTGTTCTTAAATAAATACTCTCTAAATAAGTGAAAATTAATAGGTGAAATCATTTTATGTCTAATGATAATATATTTGTTTCTTTTTTACGGAATGTCCGTGAATGCCTGATAACACAACACTTTTTCTGACTTAACAGAATATAAATCAGAAACACTTGAGCAAAAACTCCAAGACGTCTTGATACAACCAAAGGTGATATGACAGGTAAACCTCAGAGAATATATGTTAATAATTCACGCTGTCTGGAATTAAATTAACCGTTTCTCTAAAGGAAGAGGCAAATATGAATAGAATAATTAAAGCTAAGTTTTGGTGAAAGAGAAGCTAGATGTGGGATGCAGTTTCTTCGTGAAGATAAACCCCGTCGGAGTTCTTGTGAATTAGACTCCAGCCGCTTTCAGATCAAGACGACACAAATGACAGCCTCAGTGGCGTCTGGTATTAGCAGACGGATTAATTCTATTTCGCCTTCCGTCTTTCACGTTGTGCGGGAGACGAAACTTTGCGGAAACGGTTTGCTAAACGTAATATAACTAAGGCAGCGCAGCGTTTCCTCCGACGTGCAGCTGCTGCTTTACACGGAGTCTCTGACTAAAGGTTTATTTTGCTAATGTTAAAATGTTGCAGAAATGAACGTTGGTGAATATTACATGTGTATAAATACTGAATATGCTGCAGATTTTCAGTCAGTCACAACTATATGAACATTCTTACGATAAACTAAGTTTAATTTTTCATTTTATTTACCTCTGACCTCTGTCTCATTATTAGCAATGGCGCATTCCTCAGACATTCTCTGCTAAGCAACTGTTTTTCGAACTTCAATATTATTTGAAGAAATTATTCAATTGTAATCACACGCACAAACACACACACAATATATATATATATATATATATATATATATATATATATATATATATATATATTATATAGATATATGTATATATATATATATATATATATATATATATATATATATATATATATAAATATATATATATATATATATATATATATATATATATTATATATTATATATATAGATATATGTATATATATATATGTATGCATATATAATATATATATATATATATATATATATATATATATATATATATATATATATATATATATATATGTGTGTGTGTGTGTGTGTGTGTGTGTGTGTGTGTGTGTGTATGTTTGTGCGTGTGCATGTTTGTGCGTGTGCATGTGTTAGGAAACTAATTACCAGACAAGATTCTTACCCAACAAGTCTCGCCAAAATCTGAAGAAAGAAAAAACTGAGCCTAAAGATAAATTAAAAATTGTTCAAGTGAATAAAATGTATATTTCCTCAATACATATCGTCCGTTGTTTTTTTTTTATTTTCTCTTAGAAACATGAAAGCCTCACATTCCATTTCGAACATTAGGGGAATTACAAACTTTACTCGATGTTTTGGAGGAGCCACTTAAGAAAATGGGTACAAACTTTACACTACAGCTATTGAGGCTGTCGCAATGATTTGTCGGAAGTTCTAAAGTAGGAGAACAAACTTCGGGGACTTTACACGGTTGATACAGATACTTATATTTTTTTTATGTAATGCTTTATCACATCTACTGTAACTACCGCTAGGCGTATATTTTACAGAATCACTACCAAACACCCACCCACACACACACATCTAAATTATACCGAAAGGACTAGGAATTAATTGACATAACTTCTCAGCTTTCCTTGGTTACTCAGTGTCTATAAAAATTTCTTCCATTACCCTTGAATGTTTATAGATACTATATTATTAAACAAAACCAAAATAATATTAATAGAACAAGCAGCGGGTTGAAATGATATAAGTCAAAGTTAGCAGTCTCTTTTTATATGCCAAAAGGCGTAAAAGACTCAACCCCCTGAAAAAGGATGTGAGGCTGAGAACCTTTTGAGGCAAAAGAAAGACTAAAGAAGTTTATCTGGAAAGCATTAAAACGAACGAAATATTGTCTTGCCCACCCCGGAAAGTCTCCGGAAAGAGATTGTTTACATACTGCAGGCTTGTTTATTTGACCAGTCTACGCAGAAGGCACCATGCGGGACCTGCAAGGTCCAATACTGCCAGTGAGTGTCCGAGAAGGCGCTTATACACAAGTGAAATTGGAAAATGCGAATTTAATGACTGGCCAGCAAAACTCTGGATTATCTTGACCACGATACCTAACAATTCACCCGAAATCTATAATGCTAACCTGTATTTTTTAGCCATGTTTCGACATTGCACTTCTATAGTAGCGTGTATTAGATGCTCTCTCAATAACGTTTAATACAATGCAAAGCACATGCAAATTCCTTCAATTCAAAATGCCCTTTTCAGTCAGTAGCCTAAATCGAGGTATTTCTATTTCATTTTAAAGCAACAGAGATGACATTGTACCTGTCATTTCGCGCGGTTAGCCGTTACATACTAAACTCTGGCCTTTGAGGAAATGATTTACGAACACAATTATCTCGTAACTACTCTTATCCCTGAACAGGCAATTCACGTAAGTAATTACGAACAGGTCTCCCCAGTGTTAATGTTGGCAAGGGCTAGAGAATACAAGGTCTTCTCACGGCCGACCCAAAATTGGGATTTAGTGCGCAGGTAAAAATCGTGACGTCACGCGGTCTACTCACGGTGTTTGGTGATCTCTGGCTGATCAGTCTGTTTGCAAACAAACAGTGTGAAGACCTTGCTTCCGCATATTTGATATCGGTATTGTCCATAATAGCGGCTTCAATTTTTTTTCTTGCTGCAATAGTGATAGCTTAAGCAATATGCCCAACTCTTGTGCGGTATACGGGTGCTTTGAAAATAGGAAAAAAAATAAGGATCTAATTCTTCATAGATTTCCTAAGGACGACGACGCAAGGAGGAAGTGGATCCACCTCTGTAAAAGAAAAGATCTTATTAACACTGATATTGCACGAATATGCAACATACACTTTGAAGCCGATGCCTATGAGAGAAATATGATGTATGAACTGCTGGGTAGGCCAGTGCCTAAAAATCAAATGAAACTGAAGACAGGATCAGTCCCAACGCTGCACATGCCCATAACAGAAAACTCCCTTATGTCTAAAGGTAAGGAACTGATAACTTTTATTTTCTTGTAAACTAACGAATTGTGTTTCTTACTGTCCGAAAGGCATTCGATGCATTGCCTTTTCATCTTCAAGTAGAGTAATCAACAGCTGGAAAACAAAGGAAGTTATGAACCACGTGTTTGAACTATACAAAGCCTGTTCAAATCACAAGTGTGACCTTGAAAAATTTATTAATAGATTAAAGACCAGTGTATGCCCAATCTATTAGTCAATGCTCTCGTTCCCTGTCTCTCTCTCTTTCTTTTTTATTGTGTTTCTCATGTCATATTCAGCTCACATTATATTTGATATGCAACACGTGCACAATTAACAATGGGAAAAACTGTCCCGTATTTTAGCAGGTGTCATTTATTAGTTACATTCTATTTGCTATAAGAAGCTGCACAACTGTAATTTTCTGTGGTTGTTAATAATGCACTTTTGATCTTTAAGCAGATGTGCAGGGTTCCAGTACAAGGGAAATGAGAGCTGAGAAGAGAGGCCAAAAACGACTAGTACACGAAATCCTAGGCCAGGAAAATAAAAGAGCAAGGAAGGTTTTATCGAAAGAGGTCGAGGCATTGTCGACAGTTGAAGAATTACAACGTGAAATTGAACAGCTGAAGAAGGATATGAAGGATATTAAACGGAAGTGGGAAGAAGATTCGGTAAAGTGGACACTTGAAAAGGAAAAGTGGGAAGCAAAAGGGAGACAGTGGGAAGCAGAGAGAGCCAAATGGTTGGATGATAAAGTTGAGTGGGAAAAAGAGAAAATATCAATGCACCATACGTTCCATAACAATTTAGCGTCAGCAACTGCTTCTATTAAAGAGAATTTGATGGGATTTTTTTCATCTAATCAAGCAGAATGTCTTGTAGCCGGAAAACACATTAATTACTGGAAGGATGATGACATTAGTAAAGCTCTAACTTTACGAAGTTTGAGTCCCAAAGCGTACAGATTTTTAAGAGAACAGTGGAAATTTCCGTTTCCTTCCCAAGCAACTTTATATCGATGGTCAAGGAAAATAGAAGTGGAGCCTGGCATCTTGGAGTCAGTGATTAAATTAATGAAATACAAATCAGAATCAATGAGTGAAAAAGAACGTGTGTGCATAATTTCCTGTGACGAGTGTAGCGTTTCAAAAATATGGAGTTATGATAAAGGCACAGACACCTTATATGAACCTAGATCTAAAGTGCAATGTGTGATGGTCAGAGGCCTAACCTCCTCTTGGAAACAACTCGTCTATTATAATTTCGACACAGATATAACTAAAACCCTCCCTTTTGAACTGATTATTAAGATAGAGAGAGCTGGATTTCCTGTGGTTGGAATTGTTAATGACTTAGGGCCAACAAATATAAGGTTATGGAATACGTTAGGCATTAGCATAGATAACCCATCATTTGTTAATCCTGCGGATAATTGCAGGGAAATACATGTATTTGCCGATGCTCCTCACTTGATAAAACTAATCAGAAACAATTTCTTGGACCATGGATTCATGTTATCAGACGGTAGGATTGCTTGCAGTGAGTGAGTTAGGGAAGTAATTGTAAAAAGTAAGAGTGATCTAATGACAGCTAATAAACTATCTGAAAAACATTTAAGTGTCACAGGTATGGAACGTATGAAAGTGAAATTAGCGAAACCACTTACAAAAATCTCAAACACTTCGGAGAAAAAGGTCTGATTATGGATAGGCACTGGGAGAGTACAAGCCAGTTCATTTGCCTAGTTGATAAGTGGTTTGATTTATTCAATTCTAGAGTGCCTTTAGATAGAAAGTCTTCACGGAATGCTTACGGGCTAAACTTAGAAAACCAAAACAAAACGTTGCAAGAGATGATTCGCCTATCCAGAATGAAAACTCTGGGAGGCAAAGGACTTTACCCTGTCCAAAAAGGCCTTGTGATATCTTGCAAATCTCTAGCGAACTTGCTAGGGATGTTAGGTGAAAAATTTGCAGTATCATACATTTTAACTTATAGGTTGAATCAAGATGGACTGGAGCACTTTTTTGGCTGTATACGGCAAATGGGTGCATGTCATCAACACCCATCACCTGTTGAATTTAAGCACCGAGTTAGAGCCCATCTCCTGGGAAAAGAGAGCATTCTGTTAGGAGCAAAATACAATGTTGAAAATTGTATTAGTGATTATGACTGAGGCCTCATTTTCCGACGTGATAACTGAAGAACGCACTTCTTACGAGGTTGAAGAAACTTCTCTCCAGAAAGAGTTAAGTTTATCGGCAATATTGTTTTGTTTGCCAATAGAGGAACTGCAGAATGACAATGAAGACAAAACTGTTGAAGAAGAAACGTTAGAAGATGCCATGGAGGAAGGAGGCTTGCAATACATGGGTGGTTTTATAGCCCGTAAGTTTCCCGAGTACGATTTTCTAGGAACTAAAGCAACCGAAGGAGATGGCACATGGATTGGCACTATAAGTAGATCAAATGAAAAGCTAATGAAACCTCTACCCGAATTTTTTTATTATTTAAAATCGATGGAAAAGATGTTTATTTGCTATCATGGGGAAAAAATACCTAAAATCAGGAAAAGGTACGATAAACGAGTTGAGTGATGTGATAGGCAATTGCATTCCATTAACTTCTGATGTAATTAAATTTTTTGTTCGCTGCCGTACATTTTTCAGGATTCGTAGATTAAATAGGGGCATTAGCTTCTCAAAAAGAGTGGCAAGCAAAATGAAAAAGTTGGTAAATTAATTGTTAACTTATGTATTTATGTATTTAAGAGCGTGAGTTGTATTATAAAAGTGATAAATGTTAAGTTCCTCATTTTAAATTCTAGTTTTAACTGGATGAATATTATGTATAGAAATGAATATGGTCAACGTGTGTTTTATTTTCCTAAAAGAATGAATAATAATTTCCAATATTACAAAGAGACAACGACGAAACAGGCGAATCGTTTTCCTATTTGCACAGCTTGGGCACAGGAGAAAGCAAGTAGACCGCGTGACGTCACGTTTCTTAACCACCGTCTCCTCACCTTTCTTAATCCTGCGCGTGAGAAGACCTTGTATTCTCTAGACCTGGTTGAGCTATATAGCTCAACCGTGACCTTGAATGCTGGCTTGAAACTGGTCGTGGACGTAATGTCGCTCCGATGACGCTTGACTTTGATGGAACAATTATAGGGACTAGGAACCTACTGCAAAGTATCGTATCAGCAGTTCGAGCAGTATTTTATTATATTATATGGAAATAAAACAAAAATAAAAGTTTTAATTGTAGCTGTTAATATAACGTAAGAGGATGTTAATTTTCCAGTATTAGATTGGCGAGCATACAGCCACAGCTTGATGAAAATATTTGTGCTCACACGCACACACACATATATATATATATATATATATATATATATATATATATATATATATATATATATAATATATAATATATAATATATATATATATATATATATATATATATATATATATATATATATATATATATATATATATAAAAGTCGAAGGCGGTTGCTTTAAACCTGATGAACAGCATCGAGTTAGGGGAGAAGGAGAATTCCTTGTATTTCCTTTCAATGTACTTTATTGTGCTGACGTTTCAGGACCATGTGTCCCATTTTCAAAGCTATAAATTAAAAAGACAACAGAACTAAAAATACTCAGATTTTAAAACGAGAAAAAAGAAATTTTACATAAAAGTATAAAAAGAAACATAACAGAAAGGAATAATGAATACCAAATAGTGCTGAAGGCAAAAGCTGAGTGACATTCAGGGTCCGTTTTGGTTCCAACGGAAACTCACGAGAGGTATAGAGGTGTTGACGTGGACTGAGTATTTAATTGGGGAACTAGTTGTTTAATAAAAAGAGATTATAGTATTGACAGTTGGTGGTCATTCGGAGCTTTGCCTATTATTTTGAAATCCTTGTAATTGATATTATATTTGCATTTTTTCCCGTGGTCTCTTATGCATGAAAATTCGGGGTTTGATAATTTAGCACCCGTTCGGTAACTTACGCCACGATCAGAGTCTAATCTCACCTTCAACAACCTACGAGTGGAGCCCACGTACTTCCCCAGGTCACATCTGGGGCAATTAAACAGGTATATGACTCCCGAGGTCATCAAAGGGTGCAGACTTTCTTTATATTTAAACATACACTTGATCGTCATTGGATTATTAGGTACTAGTTTCAATTCGACAGCCGGTAAATATTTGTTTATTATCTGTCGTAAATCTTGGTAAAAATGTTTATTGTAGATAAGCGGGACACTTGCATAGAAAGGTAGTTTAGGTACTGTTGGTATTCTGAATTTTGGTTGAAAAATATTATTTAAAAATTTGCGCAAATGTTTGTAAAAGAGCTCAGATGGGAAACAGTTATTAATAAAATATTGGTGGAGATATAGAATTTCCTCGTGAAAACCATTCCAGTCATATGTTAAACTAAAGGCCCTGTGGAAGAGGGTAGATAAAGAGTTTAATTTAAAATTAAAGAAACAATGGCTAGAAAAATTAGAACCCAGACCGGTAAAAGTTTTTTTCCTAAAAATCGTGGTATTAAAATGATCATCGTGTCTTGAAACCACTATATCTAAGAAAGGCAATTTATTTTCACTTTCATATTCGACTGTAAACTTTATGTTTGGATGCATTTGGTTGGCATACTCAAGAAATTCATCTGCTCGATCTTTGTTCCTGAGCAGTAGAAAGGTGTCATCAACATATCTGCTGTAAAAAAGCGGAAGGCAAGCCAAAGGGAAATCGTCCAGCAGGCGCTCCTCCAGGGAGCACATAAAAATGTTTGCAAAGGTAGGACCTAATGGAGGTCCTACCTTTGCAAATATTTTGGCATGTTAGTTAGCCGCATAAGCGGATACTGTCCTGTACTAGACTTCAACTTAATCTCTGTAGTGGAGATATAAACAGTGGGTAGTTGATAATGTATGTTTTTATTATATTAAACATGTTTTTGATATATTATGCAGTAAAAATAGGCAGAAGAAGGTCAAAAGGAAATACCCTTTGTATGTCTTTTCAAGACCTGTTGATTTTATATTTTCAAGTCATCACACGTGATGTAGTTTTTACATTAAGCCAATCTTAAGAATTAACGACTCTGTTGATAACACTAGCTTACATTTCGGTGTACAGTTTATCTCTCTCTCTCTCTCTCTCTCTCTCTCTCTCTCTCTCTCTCTCTCTCTCTCTCTGTGTGTGTGTGTGTGTGTGTGTGTGCCCATACTGCAGTGTAACGTGGGCAGCTTACCGAGTGAAGTCTCGCCACAGTAATATCTTTCTACCAGCCACAACATTACCGGTCAGAAGCGCTTAATCTATCAAATTGTCTTTATTAATATATATATGCAAACACACACACATACGCACACACATACTCACACACACATACGCACACACACATACATATATGTGTGTGTGTGTGAATTTTTATCACATCACCGTGATTCATATACAAGCATTAAGCTACAAATATCATTTAATACCCAATTCGCTCTACCTTAAACCATCCGGTATCAACTTAAACCTCCTCTCGATAGCCGAACGGTTTAAGGGGCGAGTCACTGAACGTCGTTGTTCTCGTGTCCGGTGGTTCAAGCCCCTGAGACCACGAACTATTCGTCAGTTATGATTCCCCTTCGGTATACATATATATACATATATTATTTCCGAGCTAGAGAGAACTGGGTATTAAACGACAATGTATATATATATATATATATATATATATATATATATATATATATATATATATATATATATATATATATATATATATATATATATATGTGTGTGTGTGTGTGTGTGTGTGTGTGTGTGTGTGTGTGTCTGTGTGTGTGTGTGATATTAGTAGGAATCGCTCGTCAAATTATTTGAAATCGCTTCCAACGAGAGAAATAATTATCAGAAATTTACAAATACACGCAAATTGTGTATATTTTGAAACGTTTCTATATATCTCACTCCTACATCAGACTTTTCGATATTGCAACAAACAAAGAACCCTACCAATTTATTCCTTCAAACCGCTGCTGTATAAATATGTCATTCTATGGGACTGTACAGATCAGATGTCTCCTTTTCTTAACCTCTTCTCTTATCAGTTGTTAATTCACTAGGTAGAAACTTCCCCCAGCTCATTCAGGATTCTAAAAGTGCTATAATCTTCTCATTTTGATAACTTCTCGAGATCACTATTTCACGCGAAGTATTTACACTTCGGAAACTTCCAATTACATCTCCACTTCTTGCAACTTCTCGCAAATATCTGTTGGTGTGAGTTACCACCTCTGGGTATCAACTGCCACGGTAGTTGGCGGTTAGTAAAGCCCAGCAACTCGGAGTACACAAAAACCCCGACTTTGGCCCTTTATAACTCTGAAAATATTCAACCGACCGGGATGAAACTCTGGCTTCAGAGGTTTCCCACTATGTCTATAATCGTGCCAAATTTCAACGAAATCCGTTGAGCCGTTCCGGAGATCCAGATACCGATTTTTGGCATTCAGGAGATGTGGTAGTGGGTAGGCAGGTGGGTGTGTGGGTGGGTGAGGGACCTAACATATCTGTAGAGCAATAACGGTGTGAGATACAGCCGTGAAACTTAGTTTTTTTCTGAAAGCCCGTATTCTGGAGGGGTACCTTTCGGGGTTTGTTGGTTTTTTTTTTTTTTCAAATAATAATATTTTAAAGTTACAGTGGGCCATTCAAATCACCCACTAAAATTCATATTTCCTGATGCTCAGGTACCGACTGCTCACAACATTAGAAGAGAGCCTGTTTTGTTAATGTGTGTGAATAGCAAGTGGTGTTAGGAGAAGCTGGCTGACTTTCTGTCAATTATCTCCCCTATCTCTCTGTCTACATAATGCTAAAACTCTGAAACGTTTCCCTCTTCCATCCCCTCCCCTTCCCTTTCCCTCCCCTCCTCTTACCCTTCCTTTTACCATCCACCTCCCCCTTCCCCCCTTCCCTTTCCCTCTTCCTTCCTCCTCCCGTTCCCTCTACCACCCCTCTTCCCCTTCCCTCCCCCTCCCCCTTCCCTTTCTCTCCCCTCCCCGAGCACAAGATCAAGTGTTAATTTAGCTGGGTCCTCCGCAACCTGATGAATTATGATGAAAGCGAAAAGTAGAAGTAGGAGTCTTTTCTCAATCAGTATAGAAAGCGAGTGCAATTATAATACGCACA
>JANJGK010000017.1:11317308-11329808 GCA_039081455.1 Macrobrachium rosenbergii | reverse complement strand
TATATATATATATATATATATATATATATATATATATATATATACATACTGTATATATATAATATATATATGTATGTATCAAGAAACAAGAATCACCAAAGCTAACGCGAAGTGAGGCGAAATGATATTGATTTAAATTAGCCCTGGAAAAATGTGCATGAATTCCAAACTAACACATCCACTAATCCCAAAAATGGAAAATTCAAGTTGAAAGTGCCACTTTTGTAAAAGCTTTGCATGACGTGGCTCATTAGGGGCGTCATTCACTTCTACCTTCTAATTAGGAAGGGTCATGTAATTTTAGTTATATAACGTCATTAAAAGTTGTTTGAGGATGAAGATTTAATTTCATTACATGCGTCCGACAAATGGATTCCGTCATTTATTTCAGGTGTAAAACTCAAGACAGGAGTTATGCAATGAAAAGGAGGAAGTATCGCCTTTTCTCGCTAAATAAATAAATACACAAAGTGATGGTCTTCTTAACTTGCAAAATTGTGCTTCTAACGTTTATGTTAAGAGCTTATTCTGAATAATGTTTCCAAGATTATCGTTTTGGCCAAGAATTGGATTTTTTATGCATAAAATGTACAGATTCGGGTTTTCCAAAGCTTTTTGTGTTCTTTGATTTCCACATTTTTTTTCTTGATTAAATACCACCTCAATGACTATTGTCATTTTTGTAAATAGGATTGTTGTTATTTTTTTCATGCAAAGAATCTTTTAAATTTTTGAAGTTATTACAATGACTGGTAAAAATATTTTATAACTATTGCGTGATATCCATTATGAACCCATAAACGTGAGTGTACTTTGCACCTTACTAAAAATACTTAGCTTATTGATAGAACTTAATTAGTGTCAAAGCAACGGCAAAAATTCCATCACTATATATTTAAAATGAAATTTACGAAATTAACATATATGAATGATTAACTATTCAAAAATACTACAATAACTCAATAGTAACACCTTAAAACAACAATAACATAAATAACATTTTTTGCACACTTATAGTAATGTTATGGCAACCAAGCTGTAGATACGATAATGAGCAACCTCTAGAGTACTCACATTATGTACTGCACTTCAGGAAGTAACTTCCCAAGTAAACAGAGACCAGCGAGACTGACTCTGCAAGGTTTTCACTTCTGAAGTTCAACCTATCAAAAGGACGCCAAACTCAAACTCAAAAGTGGAGGAAATGAAACTTACACTGAAAAAGAGCACAGAGCGCTCTTGTCACCAGAGGTCTTACTAAGAAGCTTTATCACAAAAAATTGGAATTACAGTTATCACAAATTATAATTATAAATACATATACAAATAACATTTTACAGAACAATGCACACGTGCGCGCGCACACACAAACACACACACACACACACACATACTGGGTGCGCGCGCGCGCATGCGTGTGTAAAATACTAATGAAATCAGAAAAATTGCAAATATTGGCAAAATAAATATTTATTGCATATGAAATGAAAGAAATATAAAATTTTCATGATAAATACACCCTTTTCAAACTTAATAAATGTTTACAAAAACCAAAAACAAACAAACGCTTTGCCTATATACATTTTAATTCGCTCATCTCAAGAAAATAATGAATCGGTTAAAAAAAAAATGTCAACTTATATACGACCGAGTGGGAGACGTCATTCTTATTTCACATCCTTTCTGCTGCTTCTCGTCGAAACGAATTGTGACTCGGGAGCAAGGAGAATAAATTGCCTCTGGTCCGTCATGCTTCAGTCATTAACACCAAAAATACCAAGATATGTTTGATGTCGATTGTTCATATGCCTCAGGAATGTCGTTCCCGAGAATGGTCAGAATTTTCTTTTGTGTTAACACTGTCAGAGTTATCGTTGTCCAGTCAGTCTAGCAATATTGAACTTTGGCCGGTGATTGCTTTAACCTATAAGCATCACATTCAATCTGTCTCCAGTCATTTTGCTCTTTATCATCATCTCGTCGTATAACTGAATTTTTTTTATTATTCAGTTTTATGTAAACGCAATGCATAGCAAGTTGCATACTAACAAATTTATAATTAGGTTACCTACTTGAATGGTGCATAAGGACGAGTAAACAGCAATTATGTAACACTGACACAGTATTCTCACTATGCTTCTCTACCTTTATGGATGATGTGATTAAAGCCAGGAAATGATAGGATGACTTCACTTTCCATCTTGCAAATACATCGCAGATACACAAATAATCATAGAGAATATCATTCCCAAAACGAAAATAGCACTCATCAGAGCCATGTGGAAAGCATTTAGGCACAGAACGCATTAAAGAAAAGATAGATATACTGAGTGTTTCATCAACAAGAAAATTAATTCCAATATTTTAGTGGATATACCTCTCGAGACGTATACTATTGTTATAAAAACGAACATGACAGATATAACGGGTACATTATTCTATACTATATATATGTGTGTGTGTGCTTGTATGCCAAAATGCGTGTGTTTTTTGTGTCGTGAAAGAACAAAAAATCAAAACCGCATTACTTTCTTGAAACCCCAAAAATACACAAATATATCAAATCTACGTAGAAAAAAATAAAAATTATTAAAAAATGACAGGATAATGCCAAAAATATAATTGGTAAATTAGGCAATTTACTTGGGCATTTATCCGTCAACATATCTGATTGCGGATTGCATCCCTGAAAACCTAAAAGACAAAAAGGCGACGATGAGAGAGAGAGAGAGAGAGAGAGAGAGAGAGAGAGAGAGAGAGAGAGAGAGAGAGAGAGAGAGAGAGAGAGAGAGAGAGCGGAAGGGAAACAACAAAATGCCGAGTACGAAAACAGTGTTTCTTCTTGCATGACAAATACCATCGAGGTCTTTTGGGGGTAAGCCACATCGAATCTAAATGAAGAGAAACACAAAAATAAACAAACCGAATTTTCTGTCTTTCTTCTTCGCTCTAAGAGATGAGGTGGTACTTTGTGTGGGTGTGTGAAGAAACTCAGCTGACTTTTTACTTTTTTTGGCAGAAAAAGTCGACCCATTATTCGTATTTCAATAATGTATACTTCCGTTGAAAGGGAAGGCTACCTTAAGTGAAACGAAGACCATTTGAAAATCACCTTCTGTAGAGTGTTTTATATACATGCATTTATTTTCTTGGTATCAGCCTCCTTTTCTTTGGTGATGATATGTACCCTTGCAAGAATGCTGATTTGAAAAGAAAACACATTAACACACGAGGCGCAAAATGGGATACCCACGTATGTCTTTTTGCAAGATCATTTTATATTTAAATCGTGACGTTCCATTTGAATTGACCAAAGTAAAATATTTTTACGGATGAACTGATTACTTCGCCAACTGCATGGGAAGCAAAGACAGTTTAGTGATTTTGAACTTTCCTGAGTTATATAAACAACTTTTAGTGAATAATTTCCTCAATTTTGTGTTTTGTCACAGTGCTTATAAAAACTAACGGCGGTTGAATGTTTTACTAATTAAGTTCAATTTTGTTCTAACATCGCAAATTTTCAAAAGTAGGATATAGAATTTTTCAGGGACAACATATAAATAATGATTCGGAGAGAAGCAGATTGTTTCCTAAAGGAGAACATATCAATGACAGATTAAAAATTGCATATTAATGCGGTATGTTACTTAAACTGACAGTGAAATTCTGCGACATGGGGTAACGATGACACATGAATGTTTAATAACATGCTCACTCTGAAATGGAAGAAGTACAAGAGTAATGAATGTTGAGATTATTATATCTAGGATGCTATCGACAACGTTACGCACGCCTGGCGTAAATTTGCTTTCTGCTTGACGTCAAGAGCTTTCCCCTTCAAACGTTATGCATGCATTACGAAATTTACATACTTTCTTCAAGTGCTCATGTTATTAATATTTTTTGTTTTTTTGTTTTTTTTGGAGAATGGAGGCAATTATTTATATTACTAAGTGTGTTGTCGATCCTGACTCTCCTGATGACCTCGTAACTTGGTGGTACCACTCCTAGCTCACAAGTGGACGACCCGCGTTTGAATCTCGAACCGGACGAAGAGAGAGAAATGGGGACCTTCCTAAACATCCTGAGTATGTTTGTTCAACTAGGAGTAAATTACGTGAATGGTTGGTAGACAACTGCTTTAGGTCACAGCTATGGTGGCGAAAGAGAAAAGGAGGGATTCAGCGATAAGTGAGGATTCTTTGCTCTGTCAAAATGTATACTGTATAATAAGCTTCACCCCACTAGGGTGAAACCATTTACTGATATTTACTTACTGAGTAAAATGCTAAATATTACTGTGTGTGTGTGTGTTTCTGTAAGTTTATGTGGAAATACCAAGGAAATAATTGGTCGGAGTTCCTCAACGAAGTAATCCTCGTCTCACTACGGTGAAACCAATTATATGATATCTCTCTCTCTCTCTCTCTCTCTCTCTCTCTCTCTCTCTCTCTCTCTCTCTCTCTCTCTCTCTCTCTCTCTCTCTCTGTGTATGTGTGTGTGGAAATACCGAGGAAAGAACCGATTTTAGCGGCTGTTACTAAAATCCTGTCTTACTTAACCAGTTTCCAGTTCAATATAATTCAATGGTCAACGTCCACAGGTTACATAAATACTCACGACTGACCCGGAAATAATTGCCTTCTGTGTGAACGATCTTCGAGTTCCACAAGATTCAATTTTCTGTCTGAATATACTTGCGTGAGCGAGAGTGGGTGTGCTTTTTTTGATGTCTCAGTAATTTAGTGGGGGGGGTGTGTTTTGATTTAGGGGGTGTTTCGATTTAGCAGGTTTAGTGGGGGTTATTTTGGTTCAGTGGGGATATGTTAATCAAAGCTACACCGCGAGTTGCTTCCTTTCTGAGGTAAATGATCGACTGTCATTCAGAGTATTCTTGGGCAGAGCTGGGTTAGTCAGCTAGTATATATATATATATATATATATATATATATATATATATATATATATATATATATATATATACATATATACATACTAGCTGACTAACCCGGCTCTGCCGAAGAATACTCTGAATGACAGTTGATCACTTACCTTAGAAAGGAAGCAACTCGTGGTGTAGCTTTGATATGTATATGTATATATATATATATATATATATATATATATATATATATATATATATATATATATATATATATATATATATATATGTATGTATATATATATATATGTATGTATATATATATATATATATATATATATATATATATATATATATATATATATATATATATATATATATACATACATTCATGCATATTTATCATTTGTGTGAATGTATATGCAAATTAAATTAAGAGTATGTTTATTGACAATAATACTCTGAATTGGAGCAAAACCTGATATGAGTGCTTCAAAAAGTTTTAAGTTACCTTTTTTATTAATCTATAATCCATACGCATAAGTGCCATTAGAGGCAAGTAATTAATTGATATTTAACATGGAACGCTAATGGCCTCTTTATGAGCCCTGCTTTTGTGCAAAGTATCGAAATATATACACTTCAAATATTATTCGTAATTTTAATTTCTTTTGCTCAAACCATTATGAGAATCAATTCATGATTTTTTTTGTTACCTGTTCCTTAGGAAAAGTGACACTGGACTTTTTGATCAAGATGTTTTAAGGATAAACGCTGTCTTAATTGAGTATAACTTTCTTTAGTCATTATAGTTCAAAGTAATTTTCACGTTACTAATAAATTTTTCAGTGATGAGAGAAAAATACATGCAATAAAAATACCTTTACATTATACCTGTATCTGTCAAAAGGACATATTCAACATACATTACAGCAAATCTGCTAACTTACATATTATGGGAAATATAAATTGATATTGGATTCCTTGTGCATTAGCGGTCAGACTTAGTATTTGTGTATAGCATTTCTCTCTCAATCGTATATGTAATGTATAAACAATAAACGGAACTGTTGTGGTGATTATAGAATGAATAGCTCCATTAAGTCCACTTCCCAATAAGCCAAAAAGACCTATAGCACTCCATATATAAATATTATAAGGTTTCAAACTCAGGTTTTCTTGTTACTAGAACGAGTTTCTCAAACACTAAAATTTGAGGTACGTTTATATATATATATATATATATATATATATATATATATATATATATATATATATATATATATATATATATATATATATATATATATGTATATGTAATTGGATGAATGTGTGTGTGTGACAGAATAACTCTGAAACGCACTGAGCAATTTCAACCAAACTTGGTATACGTATGGGGGCGAGACATCATTTGCACAAAGGGCACCACAGGGAGGGAGGGCTTCCCTGACACGGGGGCTGGTTATGCCCGTAGACTTGTGTAACTTGACGAATTTGTCATACCTAATTTCGGTATACGGTACCTACGACTTACTATCTGGAAAAGAATACTGCGGGGCAAGACATCAATGGCACCAAAGTGGTTGGAGGTTGGGAAAGGGGGTGACAGAGAGCGAGTGAGAAGGAGAGGAAGTAAGAAAGAGAGTAGAGGGGCTATTTGGGAGAAGAGAGAGAGAGAGAGAGAGAGAGAGAGAGAGAGAGAGAGAGAGAGAGAGAGAGAGAGAGTATAAGGGGTGTTAGGGAGGAGAAAGATAGAAAAAGTGTGAGAGAGAGAGAGAGAGAGAGAGAGAGAGAGAGAGAGAGAGAGAGAGAGAGAGAGAGAGAGAGAGTATAGGGGGTGTTAGGAGAGGAGAGAGAGAGAGAGAGAGAGAGAGAGAGAAAGTATAGGAGAAAGAGAGAGAGAGAGAGTGAGAGAGAGAGAAAGTATAGGAGAGAGAGAGAGAGAGAGAGAGAGAGAGAGAGAGAGAGAGAGAGAGAGAGAGAGAGAGAGAGAAAGTTTATCGGTTGTCATTCAGAGTTATCCCAAGCAGTGCTGGGTTGGTCAGCTAGTATATATAATATGTACGGTATATATCCTACGTGATATGAGGTGCAGATAATCTTCTCCATATGTTCATATGTTAACTTGTATATGTAAGACACTATCATTTAGGGAATATTGCCCAATATTCCATCAATTACAAGACAATGCATTAATTGCTAAACAATGAGAAAGCACTCCATTGTCTGGGTTAGTAAGCCTAGTATTGTTGAATTAGTATTTGGTATTCTAATGGACAGCTTTGTTTTGCTTCATTCTCGTACACTGTTCAGTCATAATGCAAAGTGCCTTTGATATTACATGTCTTTTCTTTGGCAGATTCGGGAATGAACATGGAAATGGACCCTCTAAACTATATAAAGACAGTTCCTGTTTAATAGCATAAACTGTATAATCAAACAATTTAATGGAAATCAGGGCAGCATTCAACATACGCAGATACAAACAGTATGTACACATGCATAAAAAATTAATTAATTAATATGAAAATGAATAAATACATATTTTTACGGTTATCGCCACTGGGTCACTAACTCTTAAGTACCTTATGGGGAACATTCCAGAGAGTAAGGGGACAGGCAGACCCACAAGCCTAGGAGTGGGAGGAGAGTTTTAGCCATTAACAGTCTCACCTTCTTCAAGGGATGGGCTTTATGTGTTCCAAGGGAACACACTTAAGGGTTGGTAGCTGTTTCCCATGATTCTTGCACAACACATGACCGGAAAGGGTTAGGACACCTTCAATCCCTTAGAAAATGAGATAAGGGAAACCATGAGGCAGTCAGGAAAGCCATAGCAACAGCATATGAGCTTACGCCTGAGCGCTGGAGGCAAAGGTGGCAAGGTCTTCTCAAGGAGATCAGTCAAACATGGTCCGACTGGTCTTACAAAAAGAACCAAGCCTTGCGGCGGTGGATCGATGCCGTGGAGTGCCCAGACGTTGAGGATATACCGAACTGAATGCAGCTTGAAGACTTCATATATTATGCTCCTGGACCCTTGGCCTTATACATTGGCAAGAAGCAGCCCAAAGTATTCACTGAGGGCCGCCACCTAGCTGATGCGTACAAGACGTACCACCCAGCCTTCAGTACTTCAAATAGACACATAGTACCTCCAGACCCCACTGCCTTAACAGTCTGCCCAAGAAACAGACCATCTTCTAGTCCACCTGTAAGTACTAATTGTAAGAAAATAGGGAATTTAGAAGCCCAGTGCAAAGATAAAGGGGGGGCCATGTCAAAAGCTGCCCCCCCCCACCACTCAGAACTCCCAGCCTACACACCATAACCACTCCTTGTAGAGATTACAGTAAGGTTTGTCCCAGAAATACAATTGTTGCTCTAGTGGCCACTCAACCATCCTCTTTAGGACCCCAAGCTGTGGGCCCTATTTATGTTACACCTCCCTGAGGTGGTTATTGCACTCAACAGGTCTCAGTTTTTGGGGGACACTAGCACTCAAATCTCCCTTATAAGGCGAGGCAAAGTCCCCTAAGGGATTGGAGGCTAACACTCCCAACTGTGCGACTGAGGGTCACTAGACCACACAAAAGTAGGGTTTGCATGACTGGAGTAGCTGACCATATTCCTGGAGACTATGACCTCCTACTAGGACAGCCCCTATCTGGGTCAGTGAAGGGGCCTACCCTGTAGGTGTCTCCGACAGCTTCTGGTGTTATTTCCAGCCCTGCTGTTAAGATGCAGCCAATGCCTAAGCCTGGCCAGCATAATGCTCCGACCAGTCTGGTCATTGACAACCCCCACCCCACAGAACCAGATACTGGTTCTTGGCAAAGTGTACAAACATGGATGCCCAGCACCTGTGGTCCACAGTCCCCAGTAGACAAGCCTCTGGTGGATGAATCTATACAAGAAGTCCTGTTTAAGCTGGTCACCAATATGGCGGCCATGCAGCAAAAGCTAGAGCAACAAGTTGGCACCACCACTGTCCAAGTTGTCGCAGCAGCCAGAGCAGTAACCAACTCAGTGCCTGCTTCGCCAGATGACAGTATATCCATAGTCACTCCAGGTCTAAGTCCCTAGGGTAGTGGTACTGCAGGCTCAGACCTGGCACCAGGGTCTTCTGATCCTCCTCTGGAGACACATATCCATGTTCTAGCTAGGAGACCTAAGCCTACAGGGCAAAGGAAAGCAAGGAGGAAACAAAGTAGGGAGAGTAGGTGGTTCAGGTAGCCTTACTAGAGCCACCATGCTCTCATGGCACTCGTATTATATAATTGAAACAAATGCCTCATCTTAATAGAGCAATCTTAGCCCCTGATCCAGAAAGGATGTCTAGGGTTGTCTCCTACCTTGATCAGTATTGTAGTATTGAGAAAATTTATTGTGTACTTAGATAAGTCTATTCTTCAGCTCAAAAAGCTGAAGAACATGTCCTAACCATCTTTGCATTTCTGTTGCATTTTTATTTTATATAACTTGCTGCATTTATTTTGTTTTGTAGCATGTATCATAGAGTAACTAACTCATGTATATTTCATTATTCTCATAAGATACATTGTATTATTAAGATATTTCTTGTCCAAGCACATTATGCCATAGATTAAATGACTCCTTTACAATTTCAGTTATGCTCTGCACATAGCTAGGTATCATTTTGGTGTTGTGTTAGCTTAGTTCTGCGTAAAATTCAGTTAGCTGTTTTATAACCTTGAGTCAATAGCATTGCCAGTTAATTTTATTCCACAGACAGTACCTTTAAGTAAATGCAGACACCCCTTACACTAGTGTTAGAGACATTAAGTTAAGTTGGCTAGCAAGCTCACTCCTACTCAGGGGATAAGTTAAGGTATAGCTCAGACTATTTCCATTGGATGGGCAAGGAACCATTAGGGTGATGTACTTAACCTAACTGATTCCAGCGGATCGCTAGTGCAGACCTTCATGCCCGAAAGGGAGTGGATGTCTTCTTAAAGGGGGAACTTTTACGGTTATCGCCACTGGATTGTTTACTCTTAAAAACTTTATGGGGAAAATTCCAGAGAGTAGGGGGACAGGCAGACCCACAAGCCTAGGAGTGAGAGGAGAGTTTTAGCCTATAACCCTTAAACCCTTTATGCCGCTCTGCTAGGCCCGCGTTCGAGTCTCCAGCCGGCCAATGAAGAATTTGAGGAATTTATTTCTGGTGAGAGAAATTTATTTCTCGCTATAATGTGGTTCAGATTCCACAATAAGCTGTAGGTCCCGTTGCTAGGTAACCAATTGGTTCTTAGCCACGTAAAATAAGTCTAATCCTTCGGGCCAGCCCTGGGAGAGCTGTTAATCAGCTCAGTGGTCTGGTTAAACTAAGGTATACTAAACTTTTAACTTAGGCCACCTGTACTAGCCCAACACCTTTTAACCATCCCAGTCCTCGGGATAGCTGTACGGCACCTCTGAAAAGTTTTGGATTATTCGTTGCTTACTTCGTAATGTGATTTTTTTCATTTATTTTGATCAGCATACCAGCTTCAGTGGTTCCTAGTGATTAATTTCATTCCAATTTGAAATAAATTATCATCCCCATTCCCCCTTAAATCATTGCAGATTAATAAATAAAACGAAAAGCGCAAGATTTCTTCTCTCAGCGGCTTTTGGCCACATAGGCAGCTGTCAGGCGGTAATACACATCTCTGCTTTGCCCGCTACCCAGAGAAAACAAGGTCTCACGCGAGGGATTATGGGGGGTGAGGGTAGGGGGGTTTAGAGTGGTGACTTCATGCGGTCATTTTCTTTCTCCTCTACCCAAGCTCTATGCAAATACCCCGTCTCTTTTTAATATTAGAAATTGTTTCATTCTTTTAGAGAAATAAATCACATATTGACCATATTAATTTCCACACATATATCCATCCAAATAATTAAAACAAGAGTTTAAAAACGAATAACTTAATATTTTTCACAATTATTTGCAACTCGCCAAACTTTTCATTTTGTTTGCCAATCTTTTTGAGAGGCTACTGTCCCTATTTAATCTGCAAATCCTGAAAAAAGTGCGGCAGCTCGTTTATCGGTCCAGTGTCATCCCTTTCAAACAACTGGTTTCTAACAAGAGTATAGTCTAACTAGTATTTTCACTATACATCTGAAATCTTAGATGTCTTTGAAATGTGTCCTGCAGAAGGAGATTTTATAGGCATCGACGATAGTGGCGAAAACATATTCAGCTTGTTATAACGAGCTTTGGTTGAAATGGTATACAATTCGTCCGGTTCTGACTCACAACTTGGAGAGTGATATTTGGCGAAAGACTCTGTGACCCTCCCTGACAACTTCTTGATGAAAATAATAAGTGTTAACAAGGACGAAGAAAATTAATGAGAAAATATAATGGAGACGTACATGTGGAAAATTATCCGTTTACCTGAACACAAAAATTCTTTGTCTATTTCATCGTCGACCATATAAAAAATAATGCAAGGCAAAAGATTAACATAAAAGATCTGCAATAACATTCATTCTCTCTCTCTCTCTCTCTCTCTCTCTCTGCGTGTGTGTGTGTTATTTCCATATATATATATATATACATACACACACACACACACAAATTTTCGGCCGTTACGACATGCGCGGTCTTGAATGGCCAATGTGTGACTCTGGCATTACTCACAAACTCTCACTGTGATGAGTGCTTGTGGACATGAGGATATTTTGACGTATATTACGTTATCTGATCGGCTGCTAGCCGGGTATTTAATTGTATATCTCGGTGAATATTCTCTCTCTCCTTTTCTTTGCGTGATTGAGGAGGAGTATAGTTGCTATCTACAATCATTTTTATTTCTTTGAATTAGTGCTGATATTCCCAAGCTCTGCGGTTTCTTATTGGCTGTGGTTTTGCTTGAATACGTGCATGAAAAAAGCACTGTATATCAAGACTGGTTTGAACGCTAATTTACGGTTTTTATATAGCAATTTAGATGACTTCTGTTATTCACTGAGGGGGATCAATACCATCAGCCCCCTAGTTTATCATCCTATTGTAGGCAACAGGTCAACGAGATGACATACACTGGTGGTCATAGAACGTTCTGTCAGATGGAACATTTATACCGCATACGGTCGATAAGAATTTTAATGGTGGCGTCTCATTTAAAAAAAAAAAAATCTCTTAATTTCAAAATATGACGGTGTGCCACCCAAGCCACAGAGATTTTACTTTGGCAGGCTTCACGAATTCCATCCCAAAAGTGTTACTGAATTTTCCGACAAACAAGTGGCCAAGGTGATGGCTATTGATATGTATTAGCCGTTTAAGTGAACATGGAGGAACTTACCGTGCAGTATCGTATGATTTACATAAATAAACTTCTGTAGGATCGATGATCTGGTCTCTTAAATAAAGACAATGATGCTACCATCTTGGTCACGACGAGCGGTAAGAATGTACTCATAAATGTCACTCATAATTTGGCGATCATATTCCCATCAATTATATTAATGATTAGGACAACTACTGAGGTATCTTTCCTGAATGCGTCAACATTTCTTAAATTTTCACAACTTCCAATGTCATATAATTGTCGTAATAGTCGTTTCATGCATTCCGACCGTGGTTTCCACGGACAAATAT
>JANJGK010000017.1:11249808-11314808 GCA_039081455.1 Macrobrachium rosenbergii | reverse complement strand
GTAAAAAATGACAGATATTAGTGCCTTATCCATAGTTTTCGAGGTTGCTGATATGAATAGTGACACTCCTGATGCCCCTTAAGTCCAAGTTCAGCCCGGAGGAATAAGGGGTGAGAAGGGGTGAAATATAAAACGTTAAAAATGATGGGTAATGTAACTGGAAGAACTATCCTAACAGGAAAGAGAGAGAGAGAGAGAGAGAGAGAGAGAGAGAGAGAGAGAGAGAGAGAGAGAGAGAGAGAGAGAGAGAGAGAGAGAGTTTATCAGTTGTCATTCAGTTTTCCCGGGAGGCACCGGGTTGGTCATCTAGTAAAAGTTATAAATTGGAAGTAATTACACCGAGTGCTAGAGAATGACTGGATTATAACTGCAATTATGAAAACAGGTAGACCTTTAATCTGAATAAAGAAAAAACAACAACGCCATTAACCTCTGTATAATATAATGGTAATAATTCTCCAGACTTTCTTAACAATAAATCAGAGATTATAATGCATCATATAAGCAGATACAACTACAGAAGTCTTCATATATAACTAAATAAGAACCATGTCGTTAACACCTCTTAATCACCCTCGTAGATCAGAGGGGCAACCCTTTTGTTAGCAGAGAAGGGAATACGTATTCCTAGTGATGCCTAATCTTGAAGGACATGGTGTTCTTGACTACGGTAAGAGCAAAGGGAGATACTGAGAGCGGTAAAATATGGCTATATCTTCCATCTAACCGTAACGCTGGGAATATGATTTCTGCCCAATACAAATGGTAATTCAGCAAACTAAGCAATGGAAGATATTCACAAGCATGAACGTAGGATGCGAATAAATTCGCTCTAAGGATAGAGAGATGTTCTTGCTCAATCAATAAATATGATTTATTGACCTACTAAGAGGGCAGGAGAGCGATACTGAAGTTATGGCTCTTATAACTGATTGCGTAGTGGATTTATATATGCAGTTCATGCAAGCTCTTGCGTCTGTGTGACACAGGGGTAACCTTGATCATATAGATTGCATATTAGAAGATAGTTCCGATGGCATCTACGTTAATGCCCAGTATTCATATACTGCACACATATATATATATATATATATATATATATATATATATATATATATATATATATATATATATATATCTATATATATATATATATATATATATATATATATATATATATATATATATATATATATATATATAAATATAAATATATATATATATATATATATATATATATATATATATATATATATATATATATATATATATATATATATATATATATATATATATATATGTGTGTGTGTGTGTGTGTGTGTGTGTGTGTGTGTGTGTGTGTGTGTGTGTTATCTCTAACAAATCAAAAACAATTAAGGGCAATAATTACCTTTCCTTTATCCCATGACCTACATTTTATCTCTATCCATCATTTACCTTCGTTAGTCCCCATTCTTTCTTTTCTCTTTCTTCCTCTCATCTCCCCTTGTATTTCGCTCTACTTAGTAATTGCTAGGAAATAATCATCTAGTTTGGGGAAATGTCATTCTTAATAAGTGTTTTTACTAAAGGCTCTACGCAGTGCTGTCTTTTATGAGAATAAATTTCGCTTTGAGAATTGGCCACTCCTTATGGCAGTACTGAGAATGATGTCGGTTAGAATAATGCATAATATTCGTGCTCTATAATGACTCTGAAATAATGTAACTTTGGAAATTCCCTACTGCCAATGCTATAAAGTGGGTTACATCAGAATAAAAACCATCAAAAGGGTGTAAGTTTATTCCGATTCTGCTGTACTTATTCAATCGGAATAAACTTACATCTCTTTTGATAGGATTTAATTTTTCTGATGTAACCCACTTTATATATAATATATATATATATATATATATATATATATATATATATATATATATATATATATATATATATATATATATATATAATATATATATATATATATATATATATATATATATATATATATATATATATATATATATATATATATATATATATATATATATATATATATATATATATATATATATATATATATATATATATATATATATATATATATATATATATATATATATATGAAACAATAGATAGTGCATATTATTACTCTTAGTCTATAAAAAAGAATTTTTGATATTAATAATACAGATATATTTTGTTTTAAAACACTGAAATTAAAGAAAATTTTTCAGTTCACTGTTAATTCTCTACAGAATATATTGGAATTAATGTGATCAAGTATGAATCATACTTTTAAAAAAATGAGTAACATCAATCGCAACATCATGGTAAACTGGGCAAGACTCTTAAGACTGACTTAATCAATCGCTGTTTTGTTGTCGAAGTGGTGCAATAGAATGGAAATGACGAATTTCCACTAACGTGAGAAGGAGCCTGTTGTGAGGAGTCCTGCTTGTGGATTACGTTCTTTTGCATTCATTATGGACTCCTCTCAACTCCGGTCACTCTCGAAGCCATTTCTAAGAAAATTTACCCTTTGCATTTAATGTCGAACGCGTTCCCCCTGATTTCCTTCGTGTTGCATAACAGGTTTCATTTTATGCAACAGTTTGCAATACAACATTTATCTGTATGAAACTGCTTGCGTATTCTTATTAGTGTCAAGGTTTCAAAATAACTATTTCATTGATTTTTTTATTGCTTATATATCAAAACCTCAATTTTTGGTGGTATCAGTGTACCCTACCACACACGCGCACACACACACACACACACACACACACACACACACACACACATATATATATATATATATATATATATATATATATATATATATATATATATCTGTATATATATAATGTGTAGGTATGTATGCTTCAGTATCTCTCAATGCAAGTAAATCTCGAACAAACACAATTGTATCACAACTGTATGCAACACGTCAGTCCATTATGACTATAAATAAACACATCACATCACATAAATGTATTAGGATATTTTATGGTAAGGATGTTTTAAGGTCAAGTAAGTGTTTTTTCTTATCTTAATTAATACATTTTAGACTACGTTTGTAAGTAGCTTTACCTTTCTTGAATTGTTCATATTTAAGTCCTTGAACTATTCACAAATTTCTCAGCCTCAAACATCATTGGGAGTATCGCTTTTTTCAATATAACAATTATAACTAAATTAAGATTCAAAAGCCATGTCGGTATATCAGGACTAAAAGAAAAAAATTACACTCAAAAGGAAATATAACAAAATGAAAGGCAAGTTTTCTGATATTAATCAATTATATTATTAAAAACCTTTGCACTTTCTTACTTGTCCACTAATCTCCCGTTGCAATGTCAATGCATTTAAGATATTCCCCGATACCTCTTCTCGCTTCATATTCTCTTACAGTCAGATATTTTTATATAATATTTTTTTCCAAGGAATTTCACCCGACATAAAAATTGGATTATTTGTGTGACAATTCTTTCATGAAGCTTTCCAGTGTACTTGACATTACTGCGTAAGACCTTGCATGATTAATAACTAGTATACATGTTGACTCTGAGTCAATTATTTTTTTTATTTAAATTTTTAAAATTTATTTCTTGGTATCAATATGGAATTTATGAAACTATAATTGAAATGTTAAAATGTTAAAAAGTTAATTAATAATTCAATTAGCAAATACACAAAAAATATGGAGTCGCTAATCATTTTAAGATTTTTTATGTATTCATAAAGAGGGAATTATAGATAGGCAGTTAAATATAATAGAAATTATTATTTAAAACATCCCGGATTACGAAACAGGTCCTTATGACAAATATTCTTTCATTCAAAAAATGATCAGTTACATTGACAAACAAGAAGTGCACACGTATTATTCAGAGAATTTTAAAATTGACTGTAGCATATAAGTTATTCTAATGTTTATAAGTTCTGATTGAGTACGTCGAAGTTTGGCTTGTTTTAATTTTGCTTTATATGAAAAAGTAATAGAATCACCTGGAAGCTACATCCCTGTACACAAATGAATGACCTTCACTCTAAGGGTGCTACACGAGAAGAGGAAATTTGTGAGCCGCCGATACCGCTTTATTAATTCCAGCTGTGTCATGAACTCAGTAGCAAATACAGAAAAAGCACAAAGTGTCAAGAGGTGAAGCCTCTAAAGAAATTAATACGACGTGGGGAAAGCAGGCTCCATGAAAGGTCAAGTGAAGACCATTGTTTAGTGAATCAAAACTGGGATCTGTCTACCGTGCTGATGCCATGTAGAAATGAAAAATGAGGTTTGATATTACTGAGGTGAAATAGGGTACCGACAAAGAGGATGAACAAGAGTTGTTTAAGATAAATAGTTTTTACTGAGAGGGGAGGAAAGGTGGGAGATGAGTTGCCTATACACAGAGAAAGATGTACCGATTGAAAGGATCTCAAAATAGCTACTGCAGGTGAAAACTGCTGGTCGAAGGGTTCCTGCTATGACGTCGATGGAATAAGGTATCTTTATGAGTTACACGAGCATAACATAGGCTAGATGCCAGTAGCGTCATAGAAGTTGCTGATTTACAAGTGAGGCGTAGATTAAATCTGAGAGGAGCTATGGAGGAACAAAACTCAATATGGATGGAAGTCTGCTACAATCTGCTGAACTGAACAACTTATGAAACTAACTGAATCATTAGTGAAATTTAATTCTTCAGTGGAACTGGTCAACAAGGTAATATGAAGATGTAAGGTTAAAAATATAGACAGATAAATATTTCAGCGACGTATGTCTACTGATAGTAGCTCCCATGATATCGGATGCGGATATTTACCGTAAAAAAAAAAAAAAAAACTGCATTGCACTGCTTATATTAAAGGCCTCGGAAAATAAGGCGCTGCCCCCCGAAGAGAGAAACTCAGCATCATTATTTTATCTTACTACATGCCTTAATTGAGGTCTGCCCTCAAGCACCCACGTTGAGATATTGAATGATTCAGTGCAATTCTACAGTGAGGTCTGAGACGTGAATACCTCTCTCCAGTATTCGGTGTCCTACCGTATTGGTGAGTTACCAGAGGCATGAGGCTTACAAGTATATGGTATATCTAAGAATGCCCAATAATACTTATGTATTATATAATACGGGTGAAAAGAGAAAGTGTTATATATACATAAACATAAATATATAAATACATACTTACACACACACACACACACACACACACACATATATATATATATATATATATATATATATATATATATATATATATATATATATATATATATATATATATATTTTTTTTTTTTTTTTTTTTTTTTTACAAATATTACTGCTGTTCGCCCTCGTAACTTTTGATTGTAAATAATATCAGCCTGACTGAGACCGGGAAAAGACGTTGTCTAGATTAGAAGCGTCTTCAGTTCAAACTTTAACGTCCGTTGAAGAGGATAGGTAGCATTTAGACATTTTCCCCTATAGGAAAATTCCCATATCAGCCTTAAAAATAGGTGGTCCTAAGGTCCCTTTTTCCTTCCTACCTGTCTCTTGGCGAATATTTTTAACAAGAATGCGGATGCCTGAGGTGACTGTTCTTGACCTAGGCCGGTCAGGGAACTTCAGAGAGAACCAAGCTGTCGAAGAGACAACACGTCCGGTTGGACCTCTTCCCCCTTTCTTTGTCTATTATTCTATTAGTGAAGTGAAGAAGCAATTGCAAGGACTCCTCGTCGGTCGTTGGTGCGCACAGCGTTCGTCCTAAGGTAAAGTCGTTTTTTTGTTCAAAACTTCGCCCATTCTTTTATCTTTTTTTTCTGTATTTTGCATTTCCTTTGTTTTCTTCCTTCAGCCACCACTTATGGTATATGTGTTTACGAAGTCTAGATTAAGCCAATTTATTATATTGTTAGCTTCAACCCCGTTATTCCAGTAAAATACCTAGGTTAGGGTAAGCAAAACAGTTTTAAGTCTCGATGCTTTTGTATGCCTCGCGTTCGATGTTGGGAAGAACCGTTGCGTTTGAAATCTAAAATTCATCTCAAATATTCTTGTTAAGGTTAATTACCCTTAAATGGCGACCTTTGGCTAATTAACGACTGTCTTTGAGGTTAACTTTTGGCTTCAAGTGGCAGGTTACGCGTATTCTTGGTCTGCAGGGCCGTAAAAATTACGTAAATTGAATAATAAATGATTAGCCAAGACCCTACACGAAACATTGGCGACCTTGCGTAGAATCTAAAGTAAATTTTAGAGAAAGGATCTGGAGAAAAGGAAATTAAATTACATTAATTCCAAAAGATAAAAGTCAGATATTGAATTCCATTTCACTCTTCCAAAGAAAGAACCAGGCATAATAATAAGCAGTAAAGAGAATAGTCATAATAACAGGTAGTGAGAATTAGCCGTAGGTAGGAAAGGGTACTACTCGAGAGCAGAGCGAATCATAATTTGTGTCGTTTAAGAAAGGGCATTTCCGCGTTCGGACCGTGAGTCAAGTCGTTCAAGTAACGAATCCTAAGGCCGAGAAAAGCGGAGCCCATTTCATATACACAAAGTAATGTAGTAATCGCGTCGGCAATTCCGATCGTTATTGTTCATATAGCGGGAATCAGGTAAAACCGTGTCAATAAAATAGCAAACGAACGGAAATAGTAATTTTACAATAAAATGTACCGTGCAGCAACGTAAATTTACGTAGGCAGGCCAGCATTGCTTCTTCATTCTTTGTTTAATGTCAGGGTGAGAAGTACAATAACAAAAGACACAAAGTTGTTTGGTAATTTAGTTTTCCATCCGTAACGTAAAATGCTATGCATGATTGGTATATTTAAAGTAAAATCTGGATACCTGCATTTGTTTCGTTCGTTGTTTTGAATTTGGTGCTAAAAGGAAATACCCGCCATTTTGGATTCCTCCGCCGTGTTCGCGCGGGTATTCTGAATTGCTTGAACTGTTTGTGAGAGGAACCGCCATTTGACGTTTTCGCACCGCCCAAGGTTTGAATTTAGGTCTAACGGGACTTGGCCGCCATTTTAAGACCTTGTTGGTGTGACCAGACTCTGCTCCCCGCCACTCTTGGGTCATTTTTTTTTTTTTCGTAGTAGACCCACCTCGCAATATCTTAGCTAGACGACTTCGATAGACAAAACCAAAAGATAATTTAGGCAGGGAAAGATAGGCCTTAGTTAGGATTAATACAATAACAAGTTCCTATACAAATACATGCTGTAAAAACCATATAAAAAGAATTTGAAATTGTACGCTAAAAGTCTTGCGACGTCGGCTCCCAGGAAAATTACAATAATAACGCAATCCCTAAGGAAGCCAAGACGACGCATCTATCTGATTTTATTAAGATCCATGCCATTGTGCATTTATAAGATCTTTGCTTCACATGTTCTCAAGCAGCAAGAAATTAGCTGATTGAAAATCTCTCTCTCTCTCTCTCTCTCTCTCTCTCTCTCTCTCTCTCTCTCTCTCTCTCTCTCTCTCTCTCTCTCTCTCGTCATTCAAGTAAGCATTCCTAACCTAAGTGTACGTGACCCTCTTCAAAGAAAGAACGGCCGACACTAGGCAAATTAATTCCAATACAATAAACCAAATAAAAGAAACACCTCTGTCCCACAATAGATGAGACCTTACCTTACAGACCTTACAATTCGTTCGGGTTGCCCCAGGTCCCTCAGTGTGAGGCACCTTTGATGTCTACCAGAGAGTTCCTAACGCATCTTCCGGTATATTTTGCATCTTCCAGTCTTGGATGGTCTGGGATGCATCTTAGATATTTGTCGAGCTTATTCTTAAACACATCTACGCTCACTCCTGTTATGTTCCTCAGATGAGCTGGTAGCGCATTGAATAGACGCTGCATTATCAATGCTGGTGCGTGGTGGATTAATGTCCTGTGTGCTTTCCTTAATTTTCCTGGTATAGTTTTTGGCACTATTAATCTACCTCTGCTTGCTCTTTTTGATAATTTTAGTTCCATGATGTTTTCGGTAATTCCTTCTATCTGTTTCCATGCTTGAATTACCATGTAGCGTTCTCTTCTCCTTTCAAGACTATATAAATTTAAGAATTGTAGTCTTTCCCAGTAGTCAAGGTCCTTAACTTCTTCTATTCTAGCTGTAAATGACCTTTGTACACTCTCTATTTGTGCAATATCCTTTTGGTAGTGTGGGTACCATATTATATTGCAATATTCAAGTGGACTACGTACGTACGTTTTATAAAGCATAATCATGTGTTCAGCTTTTCTAGTTTTGAAGTGCCGGAACAACATTCCCATTTTTGCTTTGCATTTTGCCAATAGAATTGCTATTTGATCATTGCATAACATATTCCTATTCAACATCACACCAAGGTCTTTAACTGCTTCCTTGTTTGTGATTGTCTCATTATTAGGTCCTTTATATGCATATAGCATTCCTACTTTATCACCATAGTTCATTGATTCAAATTTATCAGAGTTAAATACCATCCTATTTATCTCTGCCCATTTATATATTTTGTTTAGGTCTCTTTGTAGCGAGTTCCTATCTTCATCACAAGCAATTTCTCTACTTATTCTTGTGTCATCTGCGAAACTTCTTACTACTGAGTCCTTAACATTACTGTCTATGTCTGCAATCATAATCACAAACAGCAATGCAGCTAACACCGTACCCTGTGGTACACCGGATATTACCGTAGCTTCATCCGATTTCTCATCGTTTGCAATCACTATCTGTTTTCTATTTTGCAAAAATTCTTTTATCCATCTTCCTACTTTGTCAACAATGTTATGTTTTCTAATTTTTTTCGCTAATATATTATGATCTACCTTGTCAAAAGCTTTTGCAAAGTCTAGGTAAACCACATCTGTATCTTTTTCATTTATCATATTTTTATATATGCTTTCATGGTGGACTAACAGTTGGGTTTGTGTACTTTTTCCGGGTACAAAACCATGTTGTCCTATATTGAACAATCTATTTTTCATTAAATGTTTCATTATATTTTTTTTCATTACCCTTTCATATACTTTCATAATATGAGATGTCAGACTCACAGGCCTATAATTACTTGCCTCTAGTCTTGAACCACTTTTGAAAGTAAGAGTAATATATGCTAATTTATGCTCATCATAAATCTTGCCTGTATCTATACTTTGCCTTAATAATATTGCTAGCGGCTTTGCGATTGAATGAACCACTTTCTTTAACAATATGGCAGGTACTCCATCTGGTCCTGCTGCTGATCCATTTTTAATTTCATTAATAGCCTGCACAATATCGGCTTCTGTAATATCTATATCTGATAAGTATTCAGTATTTTCATCTCTTATTTCTGTATCATTATCTTCATTGTCAATTCTAGGTGTAAATTCACTCTTATATCTTTCTGCTAATATTACATATTTCCTTTTTTTCATTCGTTAATCGCCCTTCAATTCTTAGAGGGCCTATTTCTACTCTTATTTTATTCATCTTTTTTGCATATGAATAAAAAATTTTAGGGTTTTGCTTGATATTTTGTAGTGTCATTTCTTCTAGGTTCCATTTTTCATTTTCTTTTGATTGTATAATCTTTTGTTCTGCATTTTCTATCTTACTTTTTAGTTCCATCACTTTCCATGCATTCTTTTCTTTTGCAAGAGCTTTTTTCCACTTTCTAATTTTCTGGAACAAGATCCTTCTGTCTCTTGGAATTCGTGACTGATGCTTACTTTTTTTCTTCGGTATATATTTTTCCACTATTTCCTCTAATATTTTATATAATATATCGGTATTTACCTGTATATCATCACTTACAAATATGTTTTCCCATTCTTTGTTTAATTCTTCATTTATTTTTGACCAATTTATATTCTTACTATAGAAATTGTATTTTCCATATCCTTCCCATTTTTTCGTCTCTTGCTTTTCTTTGTTTTCGTATGTTCTGGAACGGACTGTTAGTTCTATGACATTATGGTCCGAAATACTCGTGTTATATACTATTATTTCTTTAACATAGTTCACCTCATTCACAAATACTAGGTCTAAAATATTATCCTTTCTTGTTGGTAGGTGATTTATTTGCTGAATGTTATGTTCTAGTAGCATATCTAATAGCTTTTCAAATTGCCTCTTATCTTCTGCACTACTATTGCTCTCTTTTTTATATGTATAAATACAACCACAGTCTCCTATTCGTTCTTTCCATTCTACAAAAGGAAAGTTAAAGTCTCCGGTTAGGAGTATAGTCCAGTCCTTGTGATTTCTACATATTTCATCCAATTTTTCAATTATTATGTCAAACTCTTTAGTATTAGGGGGTCTATATATTACAATGTTCACTAATTTTTCAGATTCAAATTCTACCGCTATTAATTCACATTCTGTGTTACTATATTTCTCACAGATTTTTCCTTGATTGGCATCTCTCCCATATATCGCGGTTCCCCCTTGATTTCTATTTTTTCTATCTGATCTATAAGTTTGGAAACCCTTTATCTGGTCATCATTACCAGTCTCTTGGGAATACCAGGTTTCACTTATATTCAATATTTCTATTTTTTCATTTTGGGTTAGTTCTTCTAAGAACTCTATCTTTCTTTTTGAGTTACTCGAAACTAGACCCTGCGCGTTCATCACTATGATTGTTTGCATATTATCTCCATTATCTAATATGGGTAATAATAAGGATTTTCCCATGTCTCTTTCCTGTTCTGATATGTTGATCTTTTTTTCATTTCCAGAAATTCGTACATTAAAAAATCCAACTTTTCCATTATATTTGTTCTTCCAGCTTCATATTTATTCACTTTGTGCATAAACCTGCACTTATCTCCATATCTGCACCATCCCCTTGCATCATAGATACATTGCTTGTTCCTTGTGCTATATCTAGGTGCTGATGGCTCATATCGTGGTGCTGACTTTTCATAATGTGTTGTTGGCTTGCTTTTTGCCTTCATCACATGATCTTTGTTCTTTTCTTTATTTGTTTCATTTTTTCCTTGGTTTTTTATATGTATTTGATTTTTTTTTATTTTGATTTTGGTCTTTCATGGCTACAGGATGCATGTACCTACATTTCTTATTAAACCTACATCCATTTCCTTCTTTCCAGTTTCTACATATTTTTGGATGTAGATCTCTGCATTCCTCTTCATAGCCATCTAGATATGCACATTTGCCATAGATCTCATAATTGTGACATATCTTGGGATGTTTGTAATAACATCTTTCACCAAACCTGCAATTCCCTCTTTTCAAAAGGGTGCATACTGTGTCTTTCTTTTCTTTTCTTTTTTCTTGTTCATTCCCCTCAGTATGGAGATCCGGGTACAACCTCTTTGGGATTTTATTTTGATTTATCAGGTCATAATTTATTTCTTCATATGTATGTTGCTGTATTGCCTCATATGTAGAATCTATGAGTTTCTCTGCATCCATACTATTATCCTGTTCTTTGTTTTCATTAATCTTTTCTCTCTCTTCAGTCTTATTTTCTTCTCTATTTTCCTCTTCTTCCTCTTCTTCATCTTCTTCATCTTCTTCATCCTCCACAATCTGTACATTAAGTCTTGATTTAATGACCTTGTCTATCCATACTAGACATGTTGAGCAAAATATTTTTGTGTCCTTATTTCTATTTTGCTCAACTTCAGCACATGACGGGTGTGTCGGTACGTGGCAAGCATAGCATTTCCTAATCAGGTTTTGTGGATTTACAATGCTATACCACACTCTACATAGTTTACATGCTTTAGGCATCCGTTTGCCTATTGCATCAATCAATATATTCACTAATTCCACCTTACTTATTTTCTTTGATGGAATGTGTTGATTTTTGTAGATTTTCTTTATAAGTCTTTTGATAACTTGAACTTTCATTGGTATCTCTTCTATTATTTTCATTATATTTTCTACAGATTTGCTCCAGCTTGAAGGATCGTATCCTTTCAATATGTCTGTGAATGATTTCACATCTTTTTGGTCAATGTTGCAATTAATCTCCATGATCAGCAAACCAAGTTCCCTTCCTGCCAATTCATCGTATTGAATATCACCGATGCAAGCTAGATTTCGCCACCTTTTGCCACTGTTGGCTGATTCCTCCATGATTTTCTGATTTTATTAATTCACTCGTAGACAACTTATTAGACGGTTTTTCGCTCTAATCTGATATTAAGCTAATCACCGATAGTTCACGAACACTTTTAGCTATATTTCATTCGCTAATTGTATGTAAGACGCGTATTATCGGGTAGATTATCCAGACCATGAACGATTACGTCTCACCGAGAGAATGTCACATCACAGAGAGGACAAGTTAAGAGTAATTACAATACAGTGATAAACTGTCGGTCACGAGTGAGGCCTGCTATCCAGACCGAAGCAAACAGTAGTATTCACCCTCTGAAAGAAGAAGGGGTTAGCACTGGGTACTGGGACCAGCCACTCACGAGGATCTTTAAAGAAAAAACCCAAATTCACTTTATTCCACAGTGCCAATAATTTGCAGCACTGTCATCACTTGAATAGCTTACTTCTCTCTCTCTCTCTCTCTCTCTCTCTCTCTCTCTCTCTCTCTCTCTCTCTCTCTCTCTTTTACCTTCCCTTTCTCTCTCATTCGATTGTTGCACTCTGCAGGGGGTGTAGAGTGCCTTTCCTCCCATATAGCCTAGTTGGACTCCAGTAGAGGGTCCCTAGGAACACATTGGCACCATAAGTGCCACTAACCAAGCATATAGAAAAATAAAATAAACGAAAACAAAAAGGGAACACAGAAGAGAAAGTTCTTCTGGGACCTAACCTACACCAGTGCCTAGGGATACTGAGTGCCACCAGTGTGACCTGTACACGGCACACCCAAACTACAGTGCCACCTTTTGAAAGGGTGCCACGTCATTGAAGAGACACTTCCTCGCTGCCCAAGTACGCCCAGTTGACCCGGTTAGACGCCCTTCCCCACCAGAACCATGGCAGCAGAGCATTATAAAACCTTCCTGGGGCTGGGGACGGCGGCAGGTCTCACCGGCTCGGAACTTACCACCTGGGTTAAGGAGCAAGTGGACGACTTGGCCAAGCGGGAGAAGGAAGAAAGACTCGAGCAGAGGAAGTATGAAGAAGAACGAAGGGTGTATGAAGCCGAGCAGAGGAGGTATGAAGAAGAACGGAGGGCGTATGAAGCCGAGCAAAGGCAATTAGAAGAGGAAAGAGAAGAAAGAACAAGACAGCATGAGTTAGCCTGCAAGGAAAGTGAGCTAGCCTTCAAGGAGAAAGAGCTCGAGCTGGCAAGAGCGAAAATGGAGAATGCTGAAGCTATGGCTAGACAGCAAACCTCCAATCCTACACCTGCTGCATCAAACGCTCCAATTTCGAGCATCAATTCCCTAGTCCCCAAGTGGACTGAGGACGAGCCAGAAGCATGGCTGGAGGAGATCGAGGCTCTTTTCGATAACTACAGCACCACGGAGACGGAGAGAGCCTTAATACTAGCCAAGCATATGGAGGGAAAAGCCAAGGCAGCGCTTCGCTCACTGGAGAAGAGCCAGAGAGGTAACATGGCGGAAGTTCGTAGAGTCATTACAAAGGCCTACGAGATACCCCAGAAAAATGGAGACAACAGTTCCGAGGTCTTGCCAAGGAAGTCGGCTGGTCTTGGACGGAATGGGCATGTCACAAACCCCAGTCCGGTACGCGCTGGTTCGACTCCTTGGCCTGCACGACGTTTGAGGATCTTTTTAATTGGACCATGCTAGAAGACCTTTTCCAATGTGTGCCAGGGCCCCTTGCTGTATATCTTAACAATAAACAGCCCTCCACACTTATGGAAGCTTGTCACATGGCTGATTCGTGGGAAACCTTCAATCAGTCGCATAGCACCTCGCAGAAGCGAATCGTTCCCCAGGCCTACCTCTCGAACTCCACTCGCCAGAAGAATGGACTGCCTAGCAAGACCATGTGCAACTATTGCAAGAAGGGGGGCCACGCTGAAGCTGAGTGCCGATACAAACTCGGCACTAATAAGCAGCCTAACCCTACCAGCCAGAACTCCGCTCCCGATTCATCCGCTCAGCCCTCTCCTCCAACAGTTACTGCAGGCCACCGAGCCCATCCACAAGGCCCGTGCAAATCCTGTGGGGCTGCTAGCCACTACAATGCTGGATCTCCGGCCTGTCCACATCATGTCCCCACCACCAAATTTGTCAACCTAATCAGCACCTCATTTTCTGCTGCTGGTCCGCACCGGATCCTTTACCCCGAGAGACTGGGAACCCAGTTCATCTCGGTGGCCCCTCTTCAGAGCACTAGCCTGCCAGTGACCCTTCCGGTCACCGTAGGCACTGCGGCAGATATTAGCCTGATCACTAGGGCCCAAGTGCCAGCCGGTGCCATGGTTGACGAAGAAACCCGGTGGGAAATGAAGTGGATAGAGGGCCACACCATTACCATTCCTACTGTCCAACTCCAGGTTATGACACCTTGGGGTACGATACCCCACCGCCTTGGCGTGGTAGGTGGAATTCGCCCGGAGTGGTCTTCTTGTTGGGTCGGGATCTTCTCTGCGGAAGCCCGTTACCAACGCCACTCCGCAGCCACGTTACCTCCTCCACGGAGGCCCCATCTAACACTCTCAATAATGACAAACCTCCACCTTCCGCCCACCAAAGTGGTCTGCGGAAGGGGCACAACCCAAACTATTTCAGGCCCAGCCCTCTCCAATTGCGAAGGGCTGGCCCACCAAGAGGTCCTCCCCCTCCGCGAAGAGAGATTCAGGAGGAGCAGTACCGCTGCAGGACGCGCAAGCGGGCAGACCACTCCACACATTGGGAGGCCTGCCCAAACAAGCAGCGCCCAGCGGACGCCCCCGAACAAAACTCACCGAGAGGCTACGATCTCCCGCTGGGGCAGGAATCTCTGCCGCAGCCAACCACAAGTCGTCCTCGAGGTATTGCACCTCCGGACCCCTCGTCAGGCATGCCTGACCCTCAACTGCTGCCAGTGCCACTTGCGAGCACTGAGCAGTGCCAGACTCCGTCCGTCCCGGACGTTGAGCTACAAATGGAAAAGGCCCCTATGCCGGGTCTAAATCATGAGGTGAATCCTCCTCCGGGAGATTTAGGATTCCCCATGCAGTTGATCATCGCGACTGGAGAGCCTCCAGCACCCAAAACTTCTTCTTTGCAAAATTTGATCCCAGGGGATGAACCCCTGGAGGATCGAAATGGTACCCCTTCCTTGGAAGACCAGGAACTGGCATCCTCGGACGCAGAAGTCGAGATCGCTCTCGCTCCGGTTGTCGCAGCAGCCGGAGTAGGGAGCCCTCCCGCAGCTTTTGCAGTTGCCCCTGACTTCGCGCCCGCTAGCCCTTCTGGCCTGTCCCTGGAGTCGGTCCTCTCATCACCTGCTGGGCCAGCTACTGATAGGCCTTGGAGGAACCCGAAGAAGAAGAAGAAGGGGCGGAAGAGAGCCCAGTAGTTGCCGAGCTATAAGCTCATCCAGGCACTAGTGCCCTCTCGGCACAGTGCCCTAACATCTAAGAGTGATCCTGGCCCCTTGCCCAGAGGAGGCAGCCAGTGTGATCTCTTCCTTTTATTGTACATAGCCTAGGCCGCCTTAAAGTACGGTACATCAATTTAGTAACATTGTTCCTTCCACTTACCACCGAGCCGCAGTAATCACGTAAGTAGCCTAACTAATTTCAATAATCTTAACTATTGTGAACCGAGCCACGATGCTCAGGACACGCATGGCTTAAGACCTCCGTGAGGCACCCATTTATCATATGAGGCAACCCTCATGAATTAACTAGTAATTATTAATTGTATTAAACATAAACCAAGTTGTGATTTAGTTAGAACATTAACTCTTATGTTGGTGCTACGGTCGGGTTAGGATAGGTTAGGCTAGGGAATATCATAGAATGTACCACTAGGCTAGGTCTAAACACATCATGATTAAAGGAGGTAGCCTATAATAACCGTAAGCACCTTCTCGTACTATTAGAATTAGGTAAAGTAGTGATTATAGCTCGTATCCTATCTAGGGTTAGGTAGTTCTGTAGCTAGGTAGGGTAACCAGGACTAATCTGCTCAGGGGAAGGAGAGTAACCTACGAGAGGCGAACACCTTGCTTAGTATAGACCTTCACGCCCGAAAGGGGAGTGAAGGCCCTCTTAAGGGGGGGAGCTTTTTTACAAATATTACTGCTGTTCGCCCTCGTAACTTTTGATTGTAAATAATATCAGCCTGACTGAGACCGGGAAAAGACGTTGTCTAGATTAGAAGCGTCTTCAGTTCAAACTTTAACGTCCGTTGAAGAGGATAGGTAGCATTTAGCCATTTTCCCCTAAGAAAATTCCCATATCAGCCTTAAAAATAGGTGGTCCTAAGGTCCCTTTTTCCTTCCTACCTGTCTCTTGGCGAATGTTTTTAACAAGAACGTGGACGCCTGGGGTGACTGTTCTTGACCTAGGCCGGTCAGGGAACTTCAGAGAGAACCAAGCTGTCGAAGAGACAACACGTCCGGTTGGACCTCTTCCCCCTTTCTTTGTCTATTATTCTATTAGTGAAGTGAAGAAGCAATTGCAAGGACTCCTCGTCGGTCGTTGGTGCGCACAGCGTTCGTCCTAAGGTAAAGTAGTTTTTTTTGTTCAAAACTTCGCCCATTCTTTTATCTTTTTTTTCTGTATTTCGCATTTCCTTTGTTTTTTTCCTTCAGCCACTACTTATGGTATATGTGTTTACGAAGTCTAGATTAAGCCAATTTATTATATTGTTAGCTTCAACCCCGTTATTCCAGTAAAATACCTACGTTAGGGTAAGCAAAACAGTTTTAAGTCTCGATGCTTTTGTATGCCTCGCGTTCGATGTTGGGAAGAACCGTTGCGTTTGAAATCTAAAATTCATCTCAAATATTCTTGTTAAGGTTAATTACCCTTAAATGGCGACCTTTGGCTAATTAACGACTGTCTTTGAGGTTAACTTTTGGCTTCAAGTGGCAGGTTACGCGTATTCTTGGTCTGCAGGGCCGTAAAAATTACGTAAATTGAATAATAAATGATTAGCCAAGACCCTACACGAAACATTGGCGACCTTGCGTAGAATCTAAAGTAAATTTTAGAGAAAGGATCTGGAGAAAAGGAAATTAAATTACATTAATTCCAAAAGATAAAAGTCAGATATTGAATTCCATTTCACTCTTCCAAAGAAAGAACCAGGCATAATAATAAGCAGTAAAGAGAATAGTCATAATAACAGGTAGTGAGAATTAGCCGTAGGTAGGAAAGGGTACTACTCGAGAGCAGAGCGAATCATAATTTGTGTCGTTTAAGAAAGGGCATTTCCTCGTTCGGACCGTGAGTCAAGTCGTTCAAGTAACGAATCCTAAGGCCGAGAAAAGCGGAGCCCATTTCATATACACAAAGTAATGTAGTAATCGCGTTGGCAATTCCGATCGTTATTGTTCATATAGCGGGAATCAGGTAAAACCGTGTCAATAAAATAGCAAACGAACGGAAATAGTAATTTTACAATAAAATGTACCGTGCAGCAACGTAAATTTACGTAGGCAGGCCAGCACTGCTTCTTCATTCTTTGTTTAATGTCAGGGTGAGAAGTACAATAACAAAAGACACAAAGTTGTTTGGTAATTTAGTTTTCCATCCGTAACGTAAAATGCTATGCATGATTGGTATATTTAAAGTAAAATCTGGATACCTGCATTTGTTTCGTTCGTTGTTTTGAATCTGGTGCTAAAAGGAAATACCCGCCATTTTGGATTCCTCCGCCGTGTTCGCGCGGGTATTCTGAATTGCTTGAACTGTTTGTGAGAGGAACCGCCATTTGACGTTTTCGCACCGCCCAAGGTTTGAATTTAGGTCTAACGGGACTTGGCCGCCATTTTAAGACCTTGTTGGTGTGACCAGACTCTGCTCCCCGCCACTCTTGGGTCATTTTTTTTTTTTCGTAGTAGACCCACCTCGCAATATCTTAGCTAGACGACTTCGATAGACAAAACCAAAAGATAATTTAGGCAGGGAAAGATAGGCCTTAGTTAGGATTAATACAATAACAAGTTCCTATACAAATACATGCTGTAAAAACCATATAAAAAGAATTTGAAATTGTACGCTAAAAGTCTTGCGACGTCGGCTCCCAGGAAAATTACAATAATAACGCAATCCCTAAGGAAGCCAAGACGACGCATCTATCTGATTTTATTAAGATCCATGCCATTGTGCATTTATAAGATCTTTGCTTCACATGTTCTCAAGCAGCAAGAAATTAGCTGATTGAAAATCTCTCTCTCTCTCTCTCTCTCTCTCTCTCTCTCTCTCTCTCTCGTCATTCAAGTAAGCATTCCTAACCTAAGTGTACGTGACCCTCTTCAAAGAAAGAACGGCCGACACTAGGCAAATTAATTCCAATACAATAAACCAAATAAAAGAAACACCTCTGTCCCACAATAGATGAGGACAAGTTAAGAGTAATTACAATACAGTGATAAACTGTCGGTCACGAGTGAGGCCTGCTATCCAGACCGAAGCAAACAGTAGTATTCACCCTCTGAAAGAAGAAGGGGTTAGCACTGGGTACTGGGACCAGCCACTCACGAGGATCTTTAAAGAAAAAACCCAAATTCACTTTATTCCACAGTGCCAATAATTTGCAGCACTGTCATCACTTGAATAGCTTACTTCTCTCTCTCTCTCTCTCTCTCTCTCTCTCTCTCTCTCTCTCTCTCTCTCTCTCTCTCTCTCTTTTACCTTCCCTTTCTCTCTCATTCGATTGTTGCACTCTGCAGGGGGTGTAGAGTGCCTTTCCTCCCATATAGCCTAGTTGGACTCCAGTAGAGGGTCCCTAGGAACACATTGGCACCATAAGTGCCACTAACCAAGCATATAGAAAAATAAAATAAACGAAAACAAAAAGGGAACACAGAAGAGAAAGTTCTTCTGGGACCTAACCTACACCAGTGCCTAGGGATACTGAGTGCCACCAGTGTGACCTGTACACGGCACACCCAAACTACAGTGCCACCTTTTGAAAGGGTGCCACGTCATTGAAGAGACACTTCCTCGCTGCCCAAGTACGCCCAGTTGACCCGGTTAGACGCCCTTCCCCACCAGAACCATGGCAGCAGAGCATTATAAAACCTTCCTGGGGCTGGGGACGGCGGCAGGTCTCACTGGCTCGGAACTTACCACCTGGGTTAAGGAGCAAGTGGACGACTTGGCCAAGCGGGAGAAGGAAGAAAGACTCGAGCAGAGGAAGTATGAAGAAGAACGAAGGGTGTATGAAGCCGAGCAGAGGAGGTATGAAGAAGAACGGAGGGCGTATGAAGCCGAGCAAAGGCAATTAGAAGAGGAAAGAGAAGAAAGAAGAAGACAGCATGAGTTAGCCTGCAAGGAAAGTGAGCTAGCCTTCAAGGAGAAAGAGCTCGAGCTGGCAAGAGCGAAAATGGAGAATGCCGAAGCTATGGCTAGACAGCAAACCTCCAATCCTACACCTGCTGCATCAAACGCTCCAATTTCAAGCATCAATTCCCTAGTCCCCAAGTGGACTGAGGACGAGCCAGAAGCATGGCTGGAGGAGATCGAGGCTCTTTTCGATAACTACAGCACCACGGAGACGGAGAGAGCCTTAATACTAGCCAAGCATATGGAGGGAAAAGCCAAGGCAGCGCTTCGCTCACTGGAGAAGAGCCAGAGAGGTAACATGGCGGAAGTTCGTAGAGTCATTACAAAGGCCTACGAGATACCCCAGAAAAATGGAGACAACAGTTCCGAGGTCTTGCCAAGGAAGTCGGCTGGTCTTGGACGGAATGGGCATGTCACAAACCCCAGTCCGGTACGCGCTGGTTCGACTCCTTGGCCTGCACGACGTTTGAGGATCTTTTTAATCGGACCATGCTAGAAGACCTTTTCCAATGTGTGCCAGGGCCCCTTGCTGTATATCTTAACAATAAACAGCCCTCCACACTTATGGAAGCTTGTCACATGGCTGATTCGTGGGAAACCTTCAATCAGTCGCATAGCACCTCGCAGAAGCGAATCGTTCCCCAGGCCTACCTCTCGAACTCCACTCGCCAGAAGAATGGACTGCCTAGCAAGACCATGTGCAACTATTGCAAGAAGGGGGGCCACGCTGAAGCTGAGTGCCGATACAAACTCGGCACTAATAAGCAGCCTAACCCTACCAGCCAGAACTCCGCTCCCGATTCATCCGCTCAGCCCTCTCCTCCAACAGTTACTGCAGGCCACCGAGCCCATCCACAAGGCCCGTGCAAATCCTGTGGGGCTGCTAGCCACTACAATGCTGGATCTCCGGCCTGTCCACATCATGTCCCCACCACCAAATTTGTCAACCTAATCAGCACCTCATTTTCTGCTGCTGGTCCGCACCGGATCCTTTACCCCGAGAGACTGGGAACCCAGTTCATCTCGGTGGCCCCTCTTCAGAGCACTAGCCTGCCAGTGACCCTTCCGGTCACCGTAGGCACTGCGGCAGATATTAGCCTGATCACTAGGGCCCAAGTGCCAGCCGGTGCCATGGTTGACGAAGAAACCCGGTGGGAAATGAAGTGGATAGAGGGCCACACCATTACCATTCCTACTGTCCAACTCCAGGTTATGACACCTTGGGGTACGATACCCCACCGCCTTGGCATGGTAGGTGGAATTCGGCCCGGAGTGGTCTTCTTGTTGGGTCGGGATCTTCTCTGCGGAAGCCCGTTACCAACGCCACTCCGCAGCCACGTTACCTCCTCCACGGAGGCCCCATCTAACACTCTCAATAATGACAAACCTCCACCTTCCGCCCACCAAAGTGGTCCGCGGAAGGGGCACAACCCAAACTATTTCAGGCCCAGCCCTCTCCAATTGCAAAGGGCTGGCCCACCAAGAGGTCCTCCCCCTCCGCGAAGAGAGATTCAGGAGGAGCAGTACCGCTGCAGGACGCGCAAGCGGGCAGACCACTCCACACATTGGGAGGCCTGCCCAAACAAGCAGCGCCCAGCGGACGCCCCCGAACAAAACTCACCGAGAGGCTACGATCTCCCGCTGGGGCAGGAATCTCTGCCGCAGCCAACCACAAGTCGTCCTCGAGGTATTGCACCTCCGGACCCCTCGTCAGGCATGCCTGACCCTCAACTGCTGCCAGTGCCACTTGCGAGCACTGAGCAGTGCCAGACTCCGTCCGTCCCGGACGTTGAGCTACAAATGGAAAAGGCCCCTATGCCGGGTCTAAATCATGAGGTGAATCCTCCTCCGGGAGATTTAGGATTCCCCATGCAGTTGATCATCGCGACTGGAGAGCCTCCAGCACCCAAAACTTCTTCTTTGCAAAATTTGATCCCAGGGGATGAACCCCTGGAGGATCGAAATGGTACCCCTTCCTTGGAAGACCAGGAACTGGCATCCTCGGACGCAGAAGTCGAGATCGCTCTCGCTCCGGTTGTCGCAGCAGCCGGAGTAGGGAGCCTTCCCGCAGCTTTTGCAGTTGCCCCTGACTTCGCGCCCGTTAGCCCTTCTGGCCTGTCCCCGGAGTCGGTCCTCTCATCACCTGCTGGGCCAGCTACTGATAGGCCTTGGAGGAACCCGAAGAAGAAGAAGAAGGGGCGGAAGAGAGCCCAGTAGTTGCCGAGCTATAAGCTCATCCAGGCACTAGTGCCCTCTCGGCACAGTGCCCTAACATCTAAGAGTGATCCTGGCCCCTTGCCCAGAGGAGGCAGCCAGTGTGATCTCTTCCTTTTATTGTACATAGCCTAGGCCGCCTTAAAGTACGGTACATCAATTTAGTAACCTTGTTCCTTCCACTTACCACCGAGCCGCAGTAATCACGTAAGTAGCCTAACTAATTTCAATAATCTTAACAATTGTGAACCGAGCCACGATGTTCAGGACACGCATGGCTTAAGACCTCCGTGAGGCACCCATTTATCATATGAGGCAACCCTCATGAATTAACTAGTAATTATTAATTGTATTAAACATAAACCAAGTTGTGATTTAGTTAGAACATTAACTCTTATGTTGGTGCTACGGTCGGGTTAGGATAGGTTAGGCTAGGGAATATCATAGAATGTACCACTAGGCTAGGTCTAAACACATCATGATTAAAGGAGGTAGCCTATAATAACCGTAAGCACCTTCTCGTACTATTAGAATTAGGTAAAGTAGTGATTATAACTCGTATCATATCTAGGGTTAGGTAGTTCTGTAGCTAGGTAGGGTAACCAGGACTAATCTGCTCAGGGGAAGGAGAGTAACCTACGAGAGGCGAACAGCTTGCTTAGTATAGACCTTCACGCCCGAAAGGGGAGCGAAGGCCCTCTTAAGGGGGGGAGCTTTTTTACAAATATTACTGCTGTTCGCCCTCGTAACTTTTGATTGTAAATAATATCAGCCTGACTGAGACCGGGAAAAGACGTTGTCTAGATTAGAAGCGTCTTCAGTTCAAACTTTAACGTCCGTTGAAGAGGATAGGTAGCATTTAGCCATTTTCCCCTAAGAAAATTCCCATATCAGCCTTAAAAATAGGTGGTCCTAAGGTCCCTTTTTCCTTCCTACCTGTCTCTTGGCGAATGTTTTTAACAAGAACGTGGACGCCTGGGGTGACTGTTCTTGACCTAGGCCGGTCAGGGAACTTCAGAGAGAACCAAGCTGTCGAAGAGACAACACGTCCGGTTGGACCTCTTCCCCCTTTCTTTGTCTATTATTCTATTAGTGAAGTGAAGAAGCAATTACAAGGACTCCTCGTCGGTTGTTGGTGCGCACAGTGTTCGTCCTAAGGTAAAGTCGTTTTTTTGTTCAAAACTTCGCCCATTCTTTTATCTTTTTTTTCTGTATTTCGCATTTCCTTTGTTTTTTTCCTTCAGCCACTACTTATGGTATATGTGTTTACGAAGTCTAGATTAAGCCAATTTATTATATTGTTAGCTTCAACCCCGTTATTCCAGTAAAATACCTACGTTAGGGTAAGCAAAACAGTTTTAAGTCTCGATGCTTTTGTATGCCTCGCGTTCGATGTTGGGAAGAACCGTTGCGTTTGAAATCTAAAATTCATCTCAAATATTCTTGTTAAGGTTAATTACCCTTAAATGGCGACCTTTGGCTAATTAACGACTGTCTTTGAGGTTAACTTTTGGCTTCAAGTGGCAGGTTACGCGTATTCTTGGTCTGCAGGGCCGTAAAAATTACGTAAATTGAATAATAAATGATCAGCCAAGACCCTACACGTAACAATATATATATATATATATATATATATATATATATATATATATATATATATATATATATATATATATATATATATGTATATATATATGTATATATATATATATATATATATATATATATATATATATATATATATATATATATATATATATATATATATATATATATATATATATATATATATATATATATATATATATATATATATATATATATATATATATATATATATATATATAATATATACATATATGTGTGTGTGAGTGTTTTGTGAGTGTGCCTATCTGTCTGTATGAATCGCATACTCTGAAGTTAAAAAGTATGGTAATCGTTGTTCAGGTCGTCATTATTTCCTTCCATGTTTGAAGCCGACGCGTTTATTTTTGTAGACATGATTAATTGTAAGAAAATCCTGGTGTGTCTCAAAAAACTTGTTAAATTTTTTTAGTGCATTTTAATAAAAGCATGTTTTAACATTTTTTATATATTTTTTATTTAATACTTTCTAGTTTTAACAGACATCGTAGCCGGTATATGACTGCAGTAAAGCGAAATTAATACCCGTTTATGGGGGAGGGGGAGGAGGAATGGGGAAGGGAGGGAGGGGGAGGGGGAGTAGGGAGGTGAGGGGAAGGGGAAATGGGAGGGGAGCGGGAGGAGGAAGGGGAGGGTATGGGGAAGGGAAGTGGATGGAAGAGGGAAGATGAGGGGAGGGAGAGGGAAGACAGAAATTAAGGGGGAGGAGGAAGAAGGAGAGAAAGGGAAAGGGGGGAGAGAAGGGGGAGGGGGAGGGGATGGGGATCGAAGGAGAGGGGGAGGGGGAGGGGAGGGGAGGGGGAGTGTAGGTGGGAAGGGGGAGGGAAGGGGAGGGGGAGTGCAGGTGGGAAGGGAAGGGGAGGTGAGGGGAAGGAAAGGGGAGGGGAAGCGGAGAGGGATGGAAGACGAAAAGGGAGAGAACACAGCTAAATTAACACTTGATTGTGTGCTCTTGGAGGGGACGGGAAGGGAGGGGAAGGGGGGGAGGGGGAGGGGATGGGAGCGGGAGGGGGATTGGAAGGGGGGGAAGGGATGGGGAGTAGAGGGGCAGGGAGGGGAGCGGAGGGGCAGGGAGGGAAGGGGAGGGGATGTGGAGTGGAGTGAAGGGGAGGGGAGGCGAGGGGAGGGGAGGGGAGGGGAGGAGAGGTGGAAGTAGAGGGGAATAGAAGAGGGAAGGGGGAGGGAAGAGGGAAGGGTAGAGGTAGGGGAGGTGAAGGGAGGGACTGGAAGAGGGAAGGGGAGGTGGAGGACATAACTAGATTAACATTTGGTCATGTGCTCCGAAAGGGGAGGGGAGGGGAGGGGAGGGGAGGGGAGGGGAGGGGAGGAAAGGAGGGGAAGGGGATGGAAGAGGGAAGGGGAGGGGGAGGACACAGTAAATCAACACTTGATCTGTGCTGTGGAAGGTGGAGGGGGGAAGTGGGAGGGGAGGGGGAAAGGGGAGGGGAAATATGATGAAAGAGGAATGGGAGGGGGAGGGAAGAGGGATGGGGAGGGGAAGGAAGAGGGATGGGGCTGGAAGGGAACAGGGAAGACACAGCTAAATTAATAATTGTGTGTTTTGGAAAAGGGAAGGGGGAGGGTTATATAGAAGACAGATTCTACAGAGTCAAAGAAGTTGTGAAAAATCGGAAGTTTCATAGAAAGCCTGAGATACTGGGAGAAGTCACTGTAGGGTCACTAGAGGCCACTGCTGACCTATTGATCATGTAAGGTTGTATTGTCACCGGGATTGAGTAACCATGCAAAATTTCAAGTCCATCCAACGAAGGGAACAGGTCGAAAATTGAGTTACAAGTTTTGACCCAAACAGACAGCCAGACAGACGCAGAAGTCAAGTTAAATAAAAGCATGTAAAAACGAGCTCATTTTGTTTTAGTATGAGAAAGAGAATGTACATTAAGTAGTGATCCTTTAAAAATTATTTTAACTATATATATATATATATATATATATATATATATATATATATATATATATATATATATATATATATATATATATATATATATATATATATATATATATATATATATATATATATATAATCTCGGTAATTGGGCGGCTACTTGGAAATCTTAGCTTAATGATAAATAATATTGCCAAGACCAGGAAGAACATTCTTTATTACAAGCTTTCGAGGTATAAAACCTCATCATCAGGCTGAAAAAACCGACAAGGATGAGAATCAATAAAATTACAATAAAATGAATTGTCATAATAAATCTTCAGCAAAAATACTAACGAAATATAAAATGAACAAGTAAATACAAACTAAAAGGGTGAGACGTAAAATAACGAAAAATTAAAAACACAAACATAAAAATATGAAAATAAAACTATAGTGAAATGTAAACAAACTACCACTCACAAAGTAAAATATTTAACGACCTAATTGAGTACCTACTATGAAATTACACGATAGCTAGTTGAATACCAGACGAGTTGTTGTTCAATTCCGGCTTCATCTTTTTAATAGTCAGCGACTCTGAAATTAAAAGGTCCAGTCTGTTTGAACAAAAAGACATTACCCGAAAATCCAGGTCAGTGAAAGGATGGTCCTGTGCTAAACTGTGTTCTCTAATGGCAGAAAAGGGTGGTTTGGAAAGGGAAAACTTAGTTCTAATAGAAAGACCTCTGTGTTCCAAAATTCTGTGTCTGAGCCAGCGGGAACTAGATCCCACGTATCGCAGACCACACTGCGAACAAGTGAACAAGTAAACGACACAGGAATTAAGGTCCACAGGCAGAGTAGGCTTCTCTCTCAAAAGTGATCTTATTGTAAAAGGATTACAGAAAACAAACCGGAAACTGATTTGAGGGAAACAATGCTTAAGTATTTCTTGTAACTTTTTTCGGACCATATAGCTACTATGACCAAGGTAAGGCAATTTAATGTACTTTACATCTTTACTAGCAGTACTGTACACCGGTCTGGGACAAAACTTTTCATTTAAAAAATTTTTCAGAACTTTGTAAAATACAAAAATGGGATATGAGTTTTCAGAAAAGTAATTCTGGAGGAAAACCATATCTTGATGAAATAAATTAAAATCACAACAAACATTGTAGGCTCTATTAATCAAAGTGCGTATTGAGTTCATCTTATACAACTTTGGCGAAAAACTGAGGTAATTCAATCCCAAGCCAGTCAAAGTACTTTTCCTATAAACAGAGGTCTCAAATTTGCCACTATTTCTGTATACGTGTACATCTAAAAATGACAACTTATTATCCTGTTCCGTCTCACAAGTAAAAGAAATGTTAGGGTGACGAGAATTAAAATATTCAAAAAACAAATCAACATGTGATAATTCCTTAAACACAAGGAAAGTATCATCTACATACCTACGGCAATACAAAGGTTTGAAAGCACTAGGGCATTCAGACATCCAAATGTATGTTGTCGTTGTTGCTGCTGCTGCTGTTGTTGTTGTTGTTATTATTATTATGACAATCAACATTGTTAGTATTATTATTATTATTATTATTATTATTATTATTATTATTATTATTATTATTATGTAACAATTTCACGCATATTTGAAGGAGCTGAAGAAAGTGACAGAGTTAGAGTAGGCTAATAGATTTTAATTATCTCTAGATTTTAGATTTTGATATGCATATCCTATTTGTTCATGTATATCATATATACCTTTTCACATGGGGAAACTGTAGGCACAAATCAAAAGAGCATCATCCATGGGAGGTTATTGGCATTTTAATAAGGTGTAAATGAAATTCCAATTCTTTCACCTGGCTTGGCGGAGGTATGCACTCTCTGAGTGACTGTCTAGTTTATTTATTTATCTATTTTTATTATTATTATTATTATTATTATTATTATTATTATTATTATTATTACTACTACTACTACTACTACTACTACTACTACTACTACTACTACTACTACTACTACTACTATTATTTTTATTTTCATTTAAATGTGTTTTTAATATTTGCTAAATTATTTTAATATATTTTTCTATTTTAACTCTTGGGCTTCTCTGCAACATTTAGGGAATGCTCTGGCTCTGAGCCTATTCCTGAAGAGTAATTGAAATATGTATTAAAAAAAAATAGTAATAATACTGTAGCAATCTGGGCATGACCCTGAAACAGATAATTGCTTAATAAGATGCTCTAAACTGGAGTTTTAAATCAATATCTCGACTGCATGCAACATAAATTGATAAAATTCTCAGAGGAAAGTTGAAAAGTCAGTATATCAGTTAGTGGGGGCATTTGCTGGTAGACTCCAGGAATCTTGTTTAAGAGAACCCACAGGAGTGGAGTTGAATGGTGAGTGTAAGCCTGCGCTTCCATGGCATGTGCCACAGCTGATTGATAGACTGACTTTTCAACTTTGCTCACCGAGTATTTCATCAGTTTATGAAGGTAAAACTCCAGTTTTGGACCCCTTAGCTGATTCAATGTCATGTCCAGATCTACTGTTGTCTATGACCATAGACTATATCAGTATGGGTAGTAATGAATACTGTACTCTTGATTGACCACTGCAGGTAGAGAAAGAATTAGTCCGAGCCAGAGACAGACCTCTATTGCCTAGTACCTCCCCAAGTCTATGACTCCACTAAAACAAAACTCAATTGACGAGATATTGGCAAAGATGATTGCGAAAGATTTCCAACCAGTTGCCATAGTGGAAGATAAGGGATTTAAAGATTACTCCCATGCCCTCAATCCATCATATGTTCTTCCATCTAGGAAAACCCTGTCCCAAAAAATCATTCCAAAGCTTGTTGACAGAGAACGAGAAAACTTACAAGATAAGGTTTGTCAAGCCTCAGCTGTTTGCATTACAACTGATTGTTGGACATCACGAGCTACAACAAATTTCATGTCTCACATGCCATTACATTGAAGACTTTAAGATGGTAACTTCTCTATTGAGTTGCTTCGAATTTAGTGATAGACATACTGCTGAGAATCTGGAAGATGAACTGTTACGAGTAGCTAAAGATTGGAAAATTGAAAACAAAGTGGTATGTTGTGTCACAGACAATGCTTCTAATATTGTAAAAGCCATTAAATTACTTAAATGGACTCACTTTCCCTGCCTTGCACACACACTCAACCTGATAGTATGAGATGCACTTAAGGTGATAAAGCCAACAGTGGATAAGGTGAAGGGAATGGTGGAATTTTTTCATAAAAGTTCAACGGCAACACAGAAGCTCAAGTGTACTCAACGCCAAATGGGAATGCCGGAGTTAAGACCCATTCAAGACTGTATCACAAGATGGAATTCAACTTTTCATATGCTGAAACGGGTTTTGGAGTCAAGAGAGGCCATAATCTCTACCATAGCTATCATGAATGCCCCATTTGACATACCCAACCAAAATGAATGGGATATAATTAAAGAAGCCTACACTGTCTTGGAGCCATTTCAACAGGTCACAGTAGAAATCAGTGCAGAAAGCTATGTGACTGCCTCAAAAATTATTATCCTGTGTAGGGGTCTTCAAACTGTAACAAACCATCACCAGACAAGTGAATTAATAACTACTGAAAAAGTAGCTGAGTTGGTGACAACTCTTTCTAGTTCAATGGAAAGGAGGTTCCACCGCATGGAATACAATGATGTCCTCTCAGATACTAGCATATTAGATCCAAGGTTCAAGAAACTGGCCTTTAATGAAAGCACTGCTGTTGATGATGCTGTGCAAAGACTGACAACTGCTGCAGCTAGATGCAATCCACGCAGTGAACCAGCCTCGCCACCTCCAGGGCAAGATTTAAGAGTAAATCCAGAGCCACATACATCAACTGTGTGGAGTTTTTTTGATGAAAGAGCATCAGGGGACAATGAAAGAAGAAATCCTTCAACAGACGCAGTTTTAGAAGTTAGGTCTTACCTAGAGGAACCAATAATTCAGCGAGCAGCAGATCCTCTGAGCTGGTGGAAATCCAAGGCCTTAGTGTACCCACGACTTGCCAAAGTCATGGCAAGGAAACTGTGTATAGTAGCAACTTCAGTCCCATCAGAGAGAATTTTCTCCAAAACGGGACAGATTATAACAGAGCGAAGGAACAGAATCAGCCCAAACAAAGTCAGTGATTTAGTTTTTCTAAATGCCAACTTACGAGACACTACATAGGCTCTCTCTCACACACAACACACACACACACACATTTAACTCAATAAGATACCATTAACATGAGGCCAAACAGGAAATTCCATTTTTTTTAATTCGTTTTTTATTTTTTTCACTATATTATTTTAGTTGGTAATTACCATTATATTCTTTCAATTTGCATTGCCATTGGAAATCCACAATTATTTCTACCGGCATATAAAAAGTTTAATATATTTCAAACTTTTTTTTATTTTGTTTTTCAAAGTAGGGAAACATTGAATAGGCCTACGAATTTCATTAAGTAATATTTTCATTATAATGAAGTGTGTTAGTTGATGATTAATAGAAAAAGAACAATTGACAAATAGAGTTTTTATTAACCTTTCTTTTATGTATGAAATGTTTAATATTGCCAAAGCCATCCAACTTTTATTACGGTATTGGTTTTCTTAATAAAGAGCCATTTGGGAGCCGAAAGAGCCATTTAGGAGCCGGATCTCAAAACTGAAAAGAGCCAAAAGATCCGGTTCCCTGAAAGGAGCCGAAAATCCCATCACTAACGTCTAGAAAAGGAAACATTGGCGCATGCGCAAGCCACAAGTTCCACAGACAGCATGCTATGAGGAGAAGCAGTATCTCGTGGCGTCATATTCAAACCTCTGTTATGACGCACTTATCTTACAAGACGAATTTCCCGCATTCATTGTGCAAATCGAAATGGGTGACTCGGACGCACATAACCATGGTTCGTGCAGGAAAGGGTTAAAATGAAAAACTGGCAACATTTCTGTAGAGGAAAGTGACGAATAATCGGAACTTAAAGAGGAATGTTGATTTCAGATCTATTAAAATGACTTTTATATGTTATTTGAAGACTTTGCTACAATGAATTTGCAAAGATAATGAGATATTTTTAAAAATAAAAATCAGTTAAGAATTGAAATGCTAGTGGCATTTGGTAACTTCATAACGTCACCAGCAAGAGTAGTAAATTACGTCATCGACTGACAATGGTGAAGCAGTGAATTTCCCGCCAGGAAGGTAACGTTGTGGAGATCACCCAGGTTCATGGGTTGCTGTTTCAATTTTTTGTTATTTTTCAAATGTTTTCTCACCAAGTTTCTTCATTCGAAAAATTGATGAGTTTATTTTTCAAGTGGGACAGACAAAATTTGTAAAATATATACCGTATAAAGTATTAGATAAAACATAATTATCTATAAATACAGCTAATTTAACTTAAACACAATTATCTGTGAATATATCTTATATCAACGTATGCTTAAGAGATAACTGAAGTAAATGACGATTATATGTTGCAAACATTCATGAAACAAAAACTGTACCGTTTGACAACAAGCATTGCAAATTCATGAATTTATATATATATATATATATATATATATATATATATATATATATATATATATACATACATACATATATATATATATATATATATATATATATATATATATATATATATATATATATATATATATATATATATATATATATATATATATATATATATATATATATATATATATATATATATATATATATATATATATACTCGTATATATACACATTATTATTATCAGACCCAATCACTATGCCGTTTAACACCATGCACTGCAAATTCATAAATTTTTGTTTCATGAATGTTTGCAATATATAATCGTCATTTACTTCAGCTATCTCTTGAGTATAAGTTGATATAAGATATATTCGCAGATAATTGTGTTTCAAGTTAAACTAGGTGTACCAACGGCATTCAGTGGACATTCTAGACCACACTCTTGGCAGCCGAGTGGTCCACTGAACGTCGTTGGTACTCACCTTTCGGCAGTTCGATCCTGTCAGGTGACGAACCACTTATCAATTATTATAATTCACCTCCAGTGTTATTTTCGAGATAGAGCAAACTGGGTATTCAACGAAATTTGTAGTTTAAAACCATGATGATGTGATAAAAATTCAATATATATATATATATATATATATATATATATATATATATATATATATATATATATATATATATATATATATATATATATACATACATACACATTCACACGCACAAACACACACACTCACATATATAAATATAAATATATATATATATATATATATATATATATATATATATATATATATATATATATATATATATATATATATATATATATATATATATATATATATATATATATATATATATATAGATGTGTGTGTGCGTATTGTACTACTTAGTTATTTGGTATGGCAGAAACCCTTACCAACAGAACGATGGAACACAAACGTCTTTACTAGCCCAGGCCTGAAAGAAAAAAGAATTAGTGAGAAGCGCAAGGCCGCTTCAAAGGTACAGATTGAATTGCCTCTTAAAGAGAGAGAGAGAGAGAGAGAGAGAGAGAGAGAGAGAGAGAGAGAGAGAGAGAGAGAGAGAGAGAGAGAGAGAATAATAAGAAGCATGAATTTACATGAATTAATGAACATGAATAACGTACTGACGATATATGTCATTAGTCTTTTTGTTTTTGCGTTCATTCTGTATCACTGTTTTACACAAGTAAGAGTAAACATTTGCCTCGTCGCATTTAACCAAGGAAAGCCTAACCAAACAGAGAACTTGTTTGCTGCATTCCCTTTACGATAGGATCTGGGTACGCTGTATCCTTTAACATGTACCCAATCTGTTTTTATGAGCATATTTTCTCACCGCCTACCTTTCTGAAAATGTGATGTCACGTGTGGTGGGGGTTTTGGCCCGGAAACTGATGGTGAATGAGATCGCATCTCCCTTCAGACCTATTTTTTTTTCTCTGAGGGATTTTGACCGAAAAGTTTTGCAAAGAATGGAAACTCTTGAAAGTCCTTAGGCGTTAAAGCCTTTCAAAGAATGCCTTATTCTGGAACCGTTGCAAGGATGACAGTTCGTTGGGTGCGATTAATGGGGTTTAAAATTGCGTCCTTAACGTGATGACCACTAATATCGTAGCCTGTAAAACGTCATATATGCTACAATCCTTTGAAAAGTGGCGGAAACACGTATTAGATAAATAACAATACTTGCTAAAATCTTTCCGATTTTGTTCTTTTTACTTTTTATATTACATATCGTCACCCTCATAAACTAACTGCCTAAGTCATTTTTCATTGATTTTTGGATTTTTGCCTAAATCAAATCTCCAATATGTGGCGCACCTACTGGTATACATCCCTAAGTCTGATGTAGAAAGTAAGTGGAATAAATTTCCCAAAATGCTTTCTGCCTGAGTCACTCAGTGACTTAGGCATTATTATCACTATGCCTAAGTCATGATTGTGACTTGGGCAAAAAAAAAATAATACTGCCTAAATCAATATTCTAAAGTATCCCCTTAAGAAATAATTTTCTTTTATTGAATATTTTAGTATCCCTACCATCCACCTGATGGTGATTTATCAAGCTCTGAAACTGACGTAGCTGACAACGATGCATTTATTTTGAAGAACATACCCGAAGACAACATGAAGAGGCACAAACGGCCACATAAAGAAAAATGGCAGCAGAATGTTGCGAAGGAGAAGCGGCTGAAGTGTGAGCAGCGTAAAAGGAAAACTGGTGAAGATGTTCCACCTGCTGCAATGGGACCTCCCTGCCAATCTACATTTTGTGTGAAAGCCAAGTTCCGTAACTGCCAATTGATAACTGAAGAACAACGAAGCCAAGTCTTCCATAAATTTTGGTCATTGAAGTCTTGGGGTGAACGTAGAGTCTACATTCAAGCCTTGATCACAAGGAAAGAAATAAAGCAGAAGAAAAAATTACAAGACTCAAGGAGGCAAGCAAGCATCCTATGCCTACTGTCTACAACTTCCTAATGGATCATCATATCAGGTCTGCAAACCACTCTTTGTTTCAACCTTTGGAGTCCCTGCAAGAACTATCATGTCATGGGTACAGGGTAAGGAGGGTAAACAGACAGCATCCTCGTCAACTGACAGCCAATCAGGAGCCAGTGCATCAGGCCAACGTGGCCCCAAAAGTGGAAAGTGTGCTAAAGTGAGTGATTTAGATAATAAATTCCTCACATATTGGTTAAATGGACTGCCCACTGTAGAATCACATTATTGCAGGAACTCGCCAACATATAGGGACAAAAAGTTCTTGTATCCCGGGACCACTATTGCAAACCTTCATCAGGAGTACAAAATGGAGGCTGACAAGAAAGGAGTAAGAGCTGTTCAATTCACCTACTTCACAAATAGATTCCATGAGGAAAAGTTTTCTGTCTTCATACCCCGAAAAGATCAATGCGATGTTTGTTATTCATTCAAACATGACAACATTTCTAAGAATGAGTACGACAAACATATTAAGTTCAAGGATGAAGCCTGGAAGGAGAAAGCAGAAGATAAGGAAAGTGCCAGTGCCAGTAAGTCTGTTTGGACTATGGATCTACAATCTGTACTCTTGCGCCCAAAGACAATGGCAAGTACCATGTACTATAAGTTTAAAGCTACAGGTGCATAACTTTACACTGTATGATCTTGCTTCCAAGAAAGGTTACTGTTACCTCTGAAATGAAACAGAGGGTGACTTGAGAAGTGAAGTTTTTGCATGTCCGCAGTATCTTCATTTTGAGAAGGTACTTTCAGACAACCCAAATTTACAAGAAGTTGTAATTTGGAGTGATGGATGTGGCTACCAGAACAGAAGCATTGCCTTTGCCAACGCTTATTCTGCCCTAGCTAGAAAGTATGGCATCAACATCATTCAAAAGTACCTTGTTGCAGGTCACACACAGATGGAATGTGACTCCATGCTTAGCACCATTGAACGAAAGATTGTTAATGTCTTTACTGAGCATGACTATGCAGTACTCATCCAGTGTGCTAGGATCAAACCATCTCCATACATTGTCAAACAAATGAAACACCAAGACTTCATGAAGATGGATAGAGCATACTTCACGAGCATCAGACCTGAGAAAAAGACAGGAGACCCAGTAGTTCATGATCTGCATGGGCTGAAGTATCAAAGCGATAGAAAAGTACAGTACAAGTTGTCATTCAACTCTCAATCCACCTGGGAAGACTTGCCACATAGAGTTCAAAACACTGAAATTAAGTAGATCCCACTGTTCCCCTCAAGGCTCCCTATTAAAAAGAGGAAATTTAATGACTTACAGTACATGAAAACAGTAATGCCAGCAGACTGCTACAACTTCTTTGATTCCTTGCCTCATGAGTAATGAAATTAAACTACTGCACAGTAGGAACCTACACTTTACTTGGAGTATTTATCTCAGTTCTTTTTTTCTATAGAAGATCTTTCTTTATTTCCAGAAAGTATAAATAAAGTTTTCAGGATGTACAAGTATTTTATATATTATTACTATTTTTTTTTTAGCAATTGTATATTTTATAATTTTGCCTAAGTCATGGTAAACACTACCATTGTAATTGCCTAAGTCAGTTTTCTTTGTTTTATTTCTATATCTAACGTTTTCTACAGGAATATGGTCTATGCATGTTTCTATCCTTGTATCGAGAAGCTGTGTAAGGAAACAAATGACAATAATATAAAAAGTAAGAAAGTGAATGAGTTTTTTTTAATTTCCCAAAAAGTAGAAAAAATGACTTAGGCAGTTAGTTTATGAGGGTGACGATATGAAAGGTTCATTCACTGTATCCTTTCCAATGTTTCATTAGAATTATTCCTCTTAATTCCTTTCAAATCAGAATTTTCTTAAGTCTAAAAGCATATATTGTGGCCTATCCAAAGGGATGAGAGAGAGAGAGAGAGAGAGAGAGAGAGAGAGAGAGAGAGAGAGAGAGAGAGAGAGAGAGAGAGAGAGAGAGAGAGAGAGAAAGCGAAGTCAAAGGAAAATATTCGCCAAAATATTTCCATCTTTGATGTTTTACTTGAGGCAAGCTTAGACATCTATCAGAATAGTCAAAGGCAGATTTAACGACTGTCCTTAAGATATACCTGTAGGTCAGCCTTTCACTCCAAAGCAAAACTGAACTATTATGAAGAGTCAGACCTTAAGTGTAGTCATCAACAAGGATGAGAGAATTTCTCTGAATTCTGTGTTGAATATCAAGCTGATAACGACAGCTTTGCTTCCGAGGTGATTAGTTGATCAGAATGTTAACTGACACCTGTCTGAATGTTTTTCTGTTTATTTGATTCCATGTAATCATTCCCTTTCTTTGCACAAGAAAACTCAAATAATTTCTATTGAGAGAACCACATTTCCACGAAGATTTATCTGGGATTATTCTATTTCCAGACATGCGTTATATCGTTCGCCTCGTTTCATGGGCATCCACCTTGCCTGGAGAATTCTGTCCTACTGCGGCAGGTTTATCAATATCATAGTGTTGCAAGCAATATGTAAATGTAGTTGAATTCCTACGGATCCACACTTTGCATACGAAGAGACCCTGGCTCTCCGTTGTGCTGATATATCTTATCAGGAGCAAGAGCCCGTGCCAGCACAAGGCTGGCTTAATCTTAAACAACGCATTGTAAGTTAGCAGTCGCTTGATAATGCCATAAAGGCGAAACAGCTGTTGCAACAAAAATCAATAAATGGAAGAAGGAATCCGCGTATTTTTCGCCAGAAATTGAAGAACGAGAATCGGAAAAAACTCCGTCGGTATGAAATACCTGCAAGAAACTTATTGATGCCACTAAAGCAAATGCTTTTAACGAATATATATATATATATATATATATATATATATATATATATATATATATATATATATAATATATATATATATATATATATATATATATATATATATATATATATATATATATATATATATATATATATATATATATATATATATATATGTATATATACATATATATATATATATATATATATATATATATATATATATATATATATATATATATATATATACTCGTATATATATATATATATATATATATATATATATATATATATATATATATATATATATATATATATATATAAATTTGTCAAGAGCCATTCACCTCTACCTTATAAGACTGCTTCTGTATTCCTGGATATCAAGGCACTGTTTCAAATACCTTGCCTATCCACCCAATGTATCCGGCATCCCATCTATCATCCTCTCTTTATTTCTACTAACATTGGCGAATTATGCTAGCTTTCTTTCAATATCTCGCTCATCATTTTCCTAACACGAATGAACCATTTCAAAACATTATGATCCAGTCATTCAGTCATTATTTTACAACTGATACCTGCCACTTCCATAGTCGTTACATTTTCTTATTTTCGGTATCATGAACTTTAATTCTCGTTTATTCATTCTCATTCACTGTCCTCACTTCACGTTCACCACGCCACAAATTGTTTAGGCTGATCGGAAGTCAATAACTGTTCTAACATGGGAATTACCGAGCGCCGAAATTGATGAGCGAGCTCCCAGCGTATGTAGTTTCCTGTCACAACATATGAATATGGAATAGGGAAGTTTAATCATTAAAGTTAGACTGCCAGCCTAATTTCTGTGGACTCCACGGCCCTTCATTCCGTTTGGCAGTTTTCTGCCACTTCCTTTTTCCTAATTAACGCACTCTCTCTTCCTCTCTCTCTGTCTAGTGTCACTTACTAGTGTCTCAAATTCAAACTCGTGAGAAGACATACCGATTTGATTTAGGAGTGCGTTCTGTAAAGTAATAACATATGCATTATAAATTATGATCTTAGTTGGTGGCAGACTGGTGTGCATTGCAGCTGTGGTTAGGCAGGGAGAAGAGGATGCAGAAAAATGAAGTAGAAATGCCTCCTCGACACCGGAACCCTCGCCCAGTCTAAAATAACCGTTCAGAAATTTGACTTCCTCTCTGTTGCTCCCAGTCTCTCTTATTCCGTCTGTCATTATTAATTAATGTATAAACACATGATGCGCTTTTAAAAAGTATGTGTAAAGCACACTTTGCTAATCCTTTTCACATGATTAAAAAAAGTACGTACAATGCGAACACCACCAACATCGCGACCAAATCTTTCTCTTGTGGATTTGAAAGTAACGCCTGTCAATGAGTTACCTAATATATATATATATATATATATATATATATATATATATATATATATATATATATATATATATATATATATAAAATGTATGTATAGATGCGTGTGTGTATATATTTCATCATAACTACTATTTTCCTTTTTTAAGGAATGGCCTATCTGAAAAACTACAGAATGTTCACATTTATATTTATAATTCAATCGAAGAATCATACTGAATAATCCCTAAATATCAGTCATTTCTCGCATATAAAATTTACCTGAGTTTAACCAGACTGAGCTGATTAACAGCTCTCCTAGGGCTGGCCCGAAGGATTAGACTAATTTTACGTGGCTAAGAACCAATTGGTACCTAGCAACGGGACCTACAGCTCATTGTGGAATCCGAACCACCTTATAACGAGAAATGAATTTCTATCACCAGAAATAAATTTCTGTAATTCTTCATTGGCCTGCGGAGAATCGAACACGGGCCCGGCAGAGTGCTAGCCGAGAACGTTACTAACCCAGCCAATGAGGAACAGGTTCTCACATATAACAAGGATACACAACATAATTCTAAAGAAGTATGTAGTCCTTTTTCTGTTGTATCTTTTCATATTAGAAAAAGTAAATGAAATGAGTTTGGCTTTTTTTTAGCTTTATTTTACTTTCTTAAAAGCTTCCTCAAACATACGCAAGTTCTTACTATCCTTTATTAATTTCGTTCATTTTTGTTGGAGAATTTTGGTCGAAGTTTAGAAAATCTAGAGCTTCAAAACAATACCCGTGGCACCGCTAATAAGGCTTTATTTCAAAATTCCTATTTTGGTTAAAAATTCCGGACGGGTCACTTACCAAAATAACAGGAATTCTGCGCAACTGAGTTTTCATAGACATCTACTTACATACACACACACACATATATGTAAAAATATAAATATAAATATATATATATATATATATATATATATATATATATATATATATATATATATATATATATATATATATATATATATATATACAAACACACACACACACACACACACACACACACATATATATATATATATATATATATATATATATATATATATATATATATATACATACATACAGTGTGTGTGTCAGCGTGCATGTTTATTCTTACATGGTTGAGTATATTCATCTGGCTAAACGTAAAATAGGAATATGGTGTTGTCACGGGCTCGAGCCCGTGCTGATATAAGGCCGGCTTAAACTAGGTCATCAAAAACCTTTTTAGATGTCACAGTGAACTACCAGAACTCTGAGATAAACTATTACAGAAATGTCCAACTGGATTGGACGTAGCCAAGTGTCCTTATTGTGCTCTACACGACTTCTTATTTAAGGTAAAATTGCCAGTGCTTATAGTAAATCCTGTCCACGAGTAATCTATTATTCACCTTTCTAAACAAAATATATACATCCTCCAATTGGTTTTGATATGACTTATAGTTATTCGCCGCCCTTAAATGATTAATCTTTCATTTACATTCTTTATGGTTCCCAACAGAATGCAAAATTACAGATATTCCATCATGTTTCCTATTTTACTTGATTCTAGAAACCAAAGCGGTAACAGTTATTGCCAAAACCTAGTTACATTGTGGGAAAGGCTGTCAATTATTCCCCTCCATAAACACAATAGTTGTGCACTCTAAGGCCTTGCATAATGCTGGTCTTACACATTTGCATGAGATGAGCTCATAGCTAACCGGCCTACATCAGTATTCATGACCAAAGGTTGAACTGTACCCCTTAGATGAGTTTGGCAGTCCGTTTATATAGCGAATCTAGCTCTCTTTCCCTAACGATGACCCCCCGGGATACATGGTCATCTTAATAAGCCCCTCTGAGATAACCTTCACTTGGGAGATTAAGTGACTTTGTGCCTCTTCAGAGATAACATAATTAGCCTCTTTTCTAATCCTACGAATGATCTCGTTTGGCATGAAGCAAAGTAGAACATTTCTCAGCCGATCAGAGCATCAAGCATCGGAAGTGCAGGAGCCTTTTCATGACCTAGTTCATCTTTATCGTGAGTTGACAGGTATCGAAAAGTGTCCCCTGTGCGGAATACAAAACACGAGCTGAATTTAGCTACGATCTGAACGTTGTTTTATTGAATTCCAGTCACATACACGCTGTTCTTGAGTAGGACTGAATTTAAGGTAGATGATGAAGCTCTTAAGGTTTTTATTTTATGAAAAGACATCGTATATCAAAGGACACAGCTCTTTAACCATTCATAATATATAGTCACTATTTTACAAGTTGCTAGCTATTTACCTATAATTTTCATATATCTTAAAATACAGAGGTTGGAAGAACAGGAAACCCAATATACCTATCTATTATTTCTGCATATCCTGAGGGAGGAGGAGAATTCTATTTTGCAGAACTTCATATATATTACCTTCCCTCTAAACCTCACGTAAACGTCACGTAAATGCAACAGAGTCAGTGGTATATAAGATCATTTCTCTTCATGCATTTGAATAATTAATGAAATTCCCTCTTTATTTTGTGGAATATTCGCACTGTATATCAGTCATGTTTGCTCCAGTTTGATTTTATCATTAACGTTATTGAGCATGTTTTAAATATTTTAGTTAAAATGCAAGCGAAATGTGAAATATAAATATCTGAACATTAATTGTCAGATCATTAAGTGATGTTCTCATTTCCGAGGTCAGTGAACTTTTCTTAGTTGAAGAAATGTAAAATTCTTAGTATCTTTACATTGTGACATATCATATCTAATGATAGTCTCCTAGGCAGGCATTAATCTAAAATCACACCAGAAGATAGTTTTAGAAAGATTCCGATATCCTACATTTGGGTTTTATTATTGCTTTAAGATTGTAGTTAAATTTATTTAAAAACACACAGTTATTGAAACACTTCATTTTTAAATTGCCAAGAAGGTACTTTTTATAATTGTGGAGTGAAATGTTAAGAAAAATATATGTAAAATTATGTGAACAAATAAGGAAAAGACAAAAAGGGAGGACTGATTATATTATTACATGGGTAAGTTTAGTTCTTTGTCTTATATACAGTTTTAGTAAAACTCCACAGTATTTCACTAATCATTCAGCTTTTTTCTCATATGAAAATATAATTAGCTACTTGAAATGCATTAATAAACGTGTGCTTAATTATTTTGAAATCTTAGTTGAAATCTTTTCATAATTACACCTCTGACGTAATTGCAATCTGATAAGATTTGGAGAGGTAAAGTACTTGTTCGATATCCTTTCCATGCAAATCCACTTAATTATGATAATGAGGCCAAATCATAACAGATTTTCTACTGGTTTCTTAAAAAAGCATTATTAAAACGAGAGCGCCTCTACTTTCTGGCTTCTCTATCTGTCTAGCTATCTATCTATCTATCTCTGTAGGTATAAATAGATCTGGTAGAAATATATTTATGTTGGGAAAAACATTCAATACTGATTGGTAAAAAATTCTCTTATGATAATGCAGTAACTGTATTAATTGTTTTCATGAATTTTTAAATTCCCTTTTAATAGCACATGTTAGACTTTAAACAAAGTTACTAAGTTAGTAATTATCAAGATAGAAAATACGAATTTTATTAACTTCAGGCATAAAATAATTATATAACAATATCCTGTTCAACATACCTGTCCAGTGTAGACTGTATGAAATCAGTCATTATTAGAATTGCTAAATATTTAAACTTGACCATTGGGTTAGGTTTGTAGACTTGATTTGGGCTGGATTAAAAGGTTTCTTCTTAAGTGGAGTTGGAAACTTTTGCAAGTGGGGAGAAGTACAACCTGCGAAAAAAATGAAGGCACACCTTAGGAAATATGTTTTTGGGTAGCTGCTTACTGTTACCCAATCTGTGTTTACTTACCTGAAAAATTTCACAGTTCTGACATGCAACAGAATAGGTTCTACTTTTTCATTTGGTACAATATTTAACTCCAGGTCGTGTGAGGGTTGCAACTGAGGTCACAGATATCAGTCTTAAACGGCCAAATTGACATATTCACGCAGCAAATCCTGACAAATAGGCTGTCTAAAGGTATTTAAATTTATTGATATATATGTGTATATACAACGCCTCCAATATAGTAGTAGGAAATATTGTTTGAATTCATCATTTCACTAAACTATTTGTTTTCCTGAACCACCGGAACTAGGCCACATTCAGAAATCCTATTTGGACCATAAATTTTGAATACGGGTCAAGTCAGCAATATATTTAATGTTTGACGTTGCTCTCAGACATCTTTCACCCTGCGTTTATTGTAGCGTTTTATGGGCCAGATCTCTCGATTCATCTTGTATAACGGCCAATAAACTTCAGGTTCATGAGTTTGAGATCACCTCTGCAGTCCCGAAGTAAAACATGGTCTCGTTCAAATGCACCTTTCCCCGGAAAGGCTTTGTTGCAAACTGAAGGTTTTTTTAGAACGTTGTTCGTTTCAGACTGAATCTCCATAGTGTCTCTTTTGTGTCTGACTTTGTGATTTAAATTTTAATGATTCGACGCTAGGAAACGATGGTGAGGATAGGTATATTGCATATATATAAAGTGCATTTGAATTCGACAGATGAATTTGTCTTGAATTTCTAACTTTAACTTACCAATGAAAAACTTGCAAGCTTTCCATTAGAAAAACAAAAGTTAGGCAGGATATTCAGTTCAAGAGAGGGCAATGTTTACTTTAGTTATAGGAAACTGAAGCTATTATAGATCAATAAGGTATATTAAGAAAATTTTTGTCTATGTGAAATTATTATTGATAAATCTTTTGTGTGTTGTTGTGTTTGCAATCTCTTGATTTTTTACATTTTATATTTTGGTAATTTAACATTTATTTTCTTGACAATTTAAATATTTCTTAATAATTTAACATTGCATACTTGATTTAATTTTCATTTACTAAGATTTTCTTATCAAATTTTTAGTAATTCTTGATAGTTTAAATTGTACTTGATTAATTTAATTTCTTGATAAATCAGAGTTTTGTGATTTAGTCTTGTTTAACAATTTAACTTAAGAATTAATTATATTTTGTGTTGTTTTCAAGTAATAGTAAAATTTTTAGATTGTGAATTCTAATTATAAATTATTAATTTAAAAATATTTTTTTGTATTTGAAATTTTTGAAAACAGTGCTTATTTATTGACCACCAGTGAATAGGATTAATTGTGTGCATAAGGCAAAGTGATAAACATGTTTTGTTCCTTTAGTTTTGCTGAAGTGAATTAAGACCAAGGAAACAGTTAAAGTTGTTTGATGGAAAGATGCCCTTTTATTCTAGTATGTTTCATGTTTAATTGTTGATACCTCACACTAGTCATGATAAACTTGGTTTGATTTTTCATGTGATTAATTTTTTTTAAGGGATCACTGTTACCTTTAGAGTACTCAGTCGTAATTTTCATTGTTATCTGGACGAAGTGAGGTTAATTTTTGAAATCTGTGATTAGTTGTGTACTTGGTACGCTTCGTGAATATATATATATATATATATATATATATATATATATATATATATATATATATATATAATATATATATATATAATATAAAACTGCACTGATGTGTGTTCATGAGTGCGTAATTATGCAGATGTGAATACATGTAAAGATCAAAGGAATATAAGTGCCTCTGATTAGAAATTACACAGGAAAATGCTGTGAAATGGAAGGAAAGTTGTTGCAAAATGTTAAAATGTATATATTTGTAATCATCATTACATGCATGAAAATGTTCAGCTTTAGGGAAATTGATTAGTTTATATTTGTCTTTCATTTTTATTCGCAGAGAGTCCCTTGTGACACACGCGATCAGAAAAGCCTTTGAATAATAACCGTATTGGTCGTCTGCTTTTTAGTTAAAAGCAAAATTCATTTGATGGAGGGTCGAAAATGAATGTGTGTAGGGTATACTGTATTAGAGCACTGGGGGAGCATATCATTAATAATGATATTTTGTACCATCCATCACCCATCACGCTCGCTTCATAATATTTCGTTAAAGGATGTAATTTATAATGCTGGCATAGATAGGCGACGCTGATACGAATTCTTTGAAAACGTTTGCACCACAGTTTTCACCCTGAAATATTTTAGCTAGCTGTTTTAATGGAGAAATTTATTTTAAAATTCAACTATATACATGCGTTCTGTCTCTCTCTCTCTCTCTCTGTGCATATATATATATATATATATATATATATATATATATATATATATATATATATATATATATATATATATATATATATATATGTAACATATATATATATATATATATATATATATATATATATATATATATATATATATATATATATATATATATATATAGAGAGAGAGAGAGAGAGAGAGAGAGAGAGAGAGAGAGAGAGAGAGAGAGAGAGAGAGAGAGAGAGGTAGGTAGGTCGGTAGATAGTCGGCAATACTATCCGATGGAGATTTTCGAATATTTGTCTTCTGTTGTTGATAGGTTTTGAGAATGGGAGTACAAGCAAGAACTTGTTATGGTGGAACAATATGAGTAATCTAACAACATAAATGTTCGTTGTCTTTCGAAAACTTTCTTCCATCTGGAAAGCGTTTTACATTAATCTATAATTTCATATATGTTTTTAGGTTATATTTTCATGTTTCTTTTTATTTTGTATAAATCAAGCTTTTTCATTTTCACAGAACCTGAAGATAGACATATGTTCTAATAATAATTGTAAGCCTTGAGAACGAGTAGAGTAAGAACAGGATTTTATTCGTCTGATTTTTATACATTTACTATTAATCGATATATCATATAATTCTACTTTCAGCTGAAATGAAACCCACTTCCATTACTAAAATTAGCAGACCTTGAAATTAAATATTGCAGTGACGTTCTGATAACAAAGACCAAATTAAGATCCATCTGAGTGAAATGATTCTCTACTTACGGTCTCAACTTTTTAATTGCGATTCGATTCTCTTTTTAATCCCATGGAAAAGTTTCCGACCCTCCAAGTGAAATTTCCCATAGAATCGACTCTTCAAACTTTGATTAATCTTCAGTGCTAAAGCATGGAATTTCTCCCTCCAGTCCATGGAGACGCAGGAATTCTTCATTTGATTATAGAACAATGTTCAACGCAATATCTTCTTCTGCAAATTCGTGGACAGAAATACACTGGTAAATCAATTATCAAAGAACTGAGAAGAAAAGATACACAGAGAAGGGAAGTAAACTAAGTTTCGTGAGAGATACACTATGTAGATGAAGTTCGGAGTCTTCATAGAACTAATTGTTGTTGTTTTTTATATTTGAATGGTACAAATGCAATTTATCCGCAGGTAAAATCTCTTTATATCTGCACGTTACACAGACATGGAAAGACATTGATTGACGAAATATTTTACACTCTAAGTGCAATCGCATGCACTGTATGCATGACCATAAACATGAATAAAAAAAAACACTAATTTTTATAAACATGCTTAGATGCTATTAAGTAAACATGGTATGGAATGTATCACTGAACACTTCTCGAAACTTATAATAAGCTCTTGAGATTCAAAAGAAGAAGAAAATATCTGTTCTGGAACATGTTATCGAAACAGCTGATGTTAGTTCACCATCTGAATAAAGCAATTAAATATTAAATACCATTGATTTTCAGTTACGACAGGAAAAGGTGAAAATTAATAATGCTTTGTATACTGTATGGTGTGTTCTGAATGGAACATTGCAATACTTTTTTTTGGCAATCGCACTACAGTACAGCAAGTGGGGCATTGGAAGCTAAGACTGCGCTGTGACCGAGGGGTCTGACTTGACCGGGGATTATCAAGTTGTAGGAAAATGTTTACACTTGGAACAAGTCCGTCTAACTGAGCGTGAGAGTGTCTGTCCGGTATGCCACCAAACGCACATCCTTTTAAATGGTTGAAATGACTGAAGATCATCGTGCATAGGTATGTAAAAAGGAAAATCACTTTCTGTGTGTTTGCTCTCCTGTCTCTACACAACTATAAGCTATAGGAGACAGGCTGCTTAGTTTGTATAAATATCGTGCATAGATGTGCATAAAGAGAGATAACTGTCTGTCTGTCTGTTTTCCTGTCTTTACACAACTTTACCCTATAGGAGATAGGCTGCATGTTATGGTTTACATATTCCATTAATGAAGACTATTCAGATGACGCTAACGTTGACGTTCTTATCTCGAACTCTTGTTTTGCAAGTGTATCTTATCCAGGAGTCACCTATACGAGTTATCTGCCTTTAGGAATACCATTAATGTGCGCCCTTTCATCTGGCTTTATTGTTGGTGATGGAAATTTTTAGCGCCAGCGAAATTGTCAATTAACTTGTTAATCTCGAGCATTTTAATTTCATACATTACCATATTAAGACCATCATTATTAATGCAAATACTTTAGGGCAAATGAAGAAGTTATCTTATATTTACGGAAAAAAAATATGCATAAAGGGTGACAAACGAACTGATATAAAAAAAAAAAACAGAAGAAAAGCTTATATAACAAAGGGAATTAAAAAAGTGAAAATGGCATTCAAGAGTGGAGACAATCCCCAACATAGGCAACAATCACTGACGAGAGAACGCCTGAAGTCCAGGAAACCAATCCAAGTGGATTAGTAAGTTGCCGTTGTGGAAAGACAAACACCCTATAATATATCTCCGCGTTGATGCTGACGCTATGAATTTCGAATGGTTGTCAACATTAACTTGATTTCCTTCATCTTGTTCAGTTCGTCTGAGAGGATCGTTGTTGACAATTCACTGTATAAAACTCATATGTGATAAATTTGTAAAAATGTAAGCATTCACACTGGAAGTCTTGCACTATATTGCTTCGAGATCGCATATGTAAGGAGTTGAAAGTAAAGAATTACTCATGATTTGCCTTAATATATTACTTTGTTGCTTATCTTCAGCATTTTCTCTCACATTATTCAAATAGAGAACAAGCCTTCATGACGGAAACATCATTATATTACTTAATCATAATATTCAACCCAAACTAAAACAGAGATTGATGTACAAAAAGTCTGCCATCATTAGTTCATAGCCAATGCACAAAGACAATACCTTCTTTTTTATTCTTCTTTTACCCATAGGAAATACCACGAGATATCTAGTTCCTGCCTATCTCTACATTTGTGTTTCCATCAGTCTACCTTTTAGAAAAAATAACATTCGATAACGATTGCATTTCTCAGAGACGTTGTCTTTTTCCTGCCTAACTTTTCAATAAAATCACGCTCTGTTTTGTTTGTAGCACCAGCGCTAAACGTCTTCCCTCTAGACAAACATATCGTTTATTTTGTCTTTAAATACTGTGAAAAATCATTGTTTTGGATTCTCTGTAAATAAAAACCAAATTTTTACTATGAAAAACCATTTTTAAACGATATCAACTACAATTTTAGGGGTTTCACTTGGGATTTTTCTGATCATAATATACTTATATAGAAATTCTATTCATAAAAAGTGAGTAGGAATAACCAAAAAATGTATGCATGACTCTGGGAAGCGTAAAGTGCTCGAAAAATGAGGGATGAAAACGGAGAAAGACTTGGGTGCAAAATGCCAGATAAATAAAGTAAAAAATTACAATTAAAACACTAATTTCATGAGGAAAATAAAAAGATGGTGTAATATATCAACGGATACTGTTGACAAGAAAGAAAGGCTTAGGATAAGGCTAAAATAAGCTGCGGAAATATGATTCAGTGAAGTTTAAAGTATCAAGTGAAATGTGAATTACGCGGATATTATTTGTGGAGTATAATTATATTAGACCGAAAGGATTTTATATTTGTAAAAAAAAAAAAAAATTTTCTTCCAGCGCAAATTTCACCTTAAAATCATGGTTTTTTTTCGTTGCATTTCCTTGCACTTCAATGGCAAACGTTTTGCATGTGAGCAGAAAAAGCGTCCGTTTTTCTCAAAAGACGCGAAAAGTCAGTATTTTACTCCTTCTTCAAGGAAAAGACATTTAACTTAAACCAGTGGAACGTTACTTTGGAATTTTATCAAATAAATAAAGATGGGGATGAATACAATTCTTGTATATTATCTGTCAAAATAAAAGATATCTCAGTGGATGTGATGAGCAAAACGTAAAAAAAAAGGAGGAAAGTAATGAACATTTAAAAACTTTGAATAAACTTTAGAAAATACGACCAAAATATAATGAAGGAAGGATTATAAATGAGGGTTACAGAAAAAAACACACAAGAAACAGGAATGAATCAATATCCCAGGAAACACAAGAAAATGGGAACCTTTCAATACTGACGAAAAAATTCTAGGATAAGAGAAAGTTTAATTATTAAGTAGGAATGCTGCAAGGAGGAAACTCCTCGTAAATAAATGATGTTGATTACAAGATCATTAGGTTGGGAATACATGTTTTAAAGAACAGGGCCAGTTAATTTAATGCATTTTTTATACAAGTGCAATTGGTGATAAATTTGTATCCTTTCACTCTACTGAAAACAAAAAAAAAAAAATTTAAGACTGATACAACGAAAGATATCGGCCTAACTACAGCTAGTAACATAGTTTACACTGCAATGTGCGCCCAAAGCAGAAGTAATACAATAAACGGCAATCTGTAAAGGAAATTTTGTAAAGAAATACATTAAATTAAATGGTGCGGCTTCATCTCAAAGGAAGAGAAGGAACAACTTTCGATACTAAGACTCAGAGGAATTTCCAACTAATTCGGATAGTCAAATTTTCTTCTAGATATAAATCACTTTATATGAATGGTTTATGTTCCGTCATACATCTTACGCCCCTCTTTAAATGCAATTTCTTGATTAAAGTACTAATTAACTCTCTCTCTCTCTCTCTCTCTCTCTCTCTCTCTCTCTCTCTCTCTCTCTCTCTCTCTCTCTCTCTCTCTCTCTCTCTCTCTGTTGTGGCAGTGTATTTATGAACTTCCTTTCAACCACCAAATCAGTCATCACACTGTAAGTATCACATTCACAAAGATCAACTGGACATATTCAAAACTCTGACCTTACCTGTTATTAGTAACATCTGTATCCATCTTACTTCCTATTGTTACCTTCCTTGAGTGATGAAAATTCCATTCGCTTTAATAACATACACTGGTTTCACCCATCAAGGATACACAGCAATACATGATCTACAAAGGGGATCCCATTCACGTCAGGACGGACGAGTCCTTTCTGTGAAGGGTCAATCTGAAGAGCATTTATTTTACTCTAAGAGTAAATGACTTGCATTGCATGCAATGGACATATGTACATAAAACATATATGCAAGTTTTATCGTAGGTAAAATCCCGCTGATGCATCTGAGGCCAGTTAATGTAGAAATCTAATCCGGTCCCTTGCCTTTTGTTGAAATGGAAAGGTTTAGTTGTAAAAGCGCAAACCTGTGCCACGTATTGGTCACTGAAACAAACATAACCACCCGGATTCTTAGGCGTTGCTTCTTTTATCGGCCTGTAAAGGGATATACCTTGGCCTTTGCATTTCATCCCAGAAATTGCCAGCTTTTTTCATAGCTAAATTTCAACGAACGTCAACAATTCGCTCAGCTTTCGCCCTTCAGTATTTCTGTCATCTTGTACATCTATGTTAAGATGATAACTGTATTTACAAACCGTTTCATTTATAATCCTGGGATAAAATGCCTTGCTAATTTCTTTTACTTAAAACCCATGAACTCTTCTGTGGCATTTCTTGACCCGATTTCGTTGAAATAATTCAAACAATAGTTAGCTTATTAGGAACTAACTGAGAAACTTACAAGTGGTCCATTGAGGGATATAAGTTTACTTTTTTACATTACATCGGAGAAAATTAAGAGTAAAAAAGAACTCTGTGTAGGAAAATGTTACATATAAAGGTAAAATTCAAAGACATTTGAAAGCCACTCAGAGTAAAGATGCAACAGTGAATGTTACGTGAAAACTGTTCTGTAATCAATTACCTAAACGTGCCTTCCAAAATAATGGACTTTCTTATGACTCTCGCACTCAGATGGAATTCGCTGCCAAAATCGACTTCAATGACCGGTAGGGTAAGACCTTGCGCAATGAAAACAAGTAACAACTGATTTGTTGCTGTACGTTTGAACTCCTGAAAGGTGATAACTGACTACTTCCCAATAGGTTAAGTCCTCTATCTTGCACAGACAAAGTTAAGTATACCTTAGTTTTACCAGACCACTGAGCTGATTAACAGCTCTCCTAGGGCTGGCCCGAAGAACCAATTGATTACTTAGCAACGGGACCTACAGCTTATTGTAGAATCCGAGCCACATTATAGCGAGAAATGAATTTCTATCACCAGAAATAAATTCCTCTAACTCTTCATCAGCAAACATGTTGTAATGCAAAAATATCTTAAATATCATATGAAAGAGATGAAAGAGCGCATATGATGACGGTTCGTTATCACTTTGAAGGTCATAATAACTTCAGGATATTCAATTTTTTTTCCAGTGTAGTTATGTACTGTCATGTCACTCGAATGTAAAAATTCATAACGAGATAAATACTAAAAGTGGAGATTGCTATAGATTCTAAGTAAGCACACAGACACAAATAGGGAGAGAGAGAGAGAGAGAGAGAGAGAGAGAGAGAGAGAGAGAGAGAGAGAGAGAGAGAGAGAGAGAGAGAGAGAGAGAGAGAATTTCCATTTTAACTCAATAAATCAGTGTCAAACAGGTCAATATATTCAGAAGTTGTCCAGTGATTCTGACAAACATTTCTCTGCCTTCAAACTTAGATATTAACTAAACCAAACAACTACTGGACACCATTTCCCTATAAGGATCCAGTAATTACGAGAAATTCGTAACCCTCACCCCATCCCTTCGTGATGGGTTCTAGTGAAAAATGGGTCACTAATAATTCTTTTATGAAACAATTGCAAGGCATAATAGCTTAACATGAAAAGGGTGTTAGCTCCCAAAAGTTTACTAATGTTCATTATTTTCATCCATTTTACTCTCGTTAATGTGTCAACGCACTGACACAACATAATGTATATATATATATATATATATATATATATATATATATATATATATATATATATATATATATATATATATATATATATATATTATATATATATATATATATATATATATATATATATATATATATATATATATATATATATATATATATGTGTGTGTGTGTGTGTGTGTGTGTGCGTGCGTGTATGTGTATACGCACACAAACACACACACACACATATATATATATAGATATATATATATATATATATATATATATATATATATATATATATATATATATGAATGTATGTATTCCTTATTTATGGATATAAATGTTGACACAATATTATATTTAGTAGAATATAATGGAGAAAGTATACGCCCATTAATGAATCAATGACTTAGTGGAATAAGTTTTTGTTAGTGATGTGAAGGTTTAAATGCAAATGGTTTTGAGGACAGAGTTGTGCGAACGATCTCCCGCGATCACGACCTGTAGATCTGAAGTGCAGTTGTAAACATTCGTAAGACTTTGATAACTTTCGCGTAAAGCCACGAAGAAGATTAAGTGGAGTTGTTAGGGCATTGGAAGATATTCCTCTGAATTCATAAGAACATGTTGTGGAATGGTAGAACATACTCTAGTTCTTTGAAAGGTGCGGATGTCTCGCCATGATTAAAGATTGAAATGATTTCATATACATACATTATTGCAAGTTGCAAGGGAAAACATTAATGGTGATTTCATGAATATCGTGAATAAATCTCGCTGAATATAAAGGCTGGAAGAGGTAGCGAAAATAAATTACCTGAAATGCAATGATGTGACTCGTTACTTCTCATGTCAATTCAAATCATTTGAAATAATAGAGGAAAAAGATCTTATAAATACTATTATAACCTAGTATATCTCAGCGACATCTTGAAAAAAAAGTGGTAATATTAAGACTAGGTGACTGTAGAGTTGTTGTAGACGTGTCTTCCTCTAACATGTAACAGACATTTTGTCATACTTTTCTTTCATGCTTTATTGAAATTTGTTCCCAAATTTCACACAGATTTTTTTTAATGAACCCTTAAAGGTAGCCTTATTTTGACAGTGAACAGCGAACACGTTTTTGAAAATACAATTTACATGAAATCAGAAATACGTAAACAGGAATTCGCAGGTATACACACACATACATATATATGTGTGTGTGCGTGTGTGTGTGTATGTGTGTCTGTGTGTGTGTGAGTGTGTCAGTATTGAATTGCTCTCTCTCTCTCTCTCTTTCTTTAAAAATCCACAATGCTCTCGAGTGCAGCTAATGGACAATTGCCCACAACACAAATAGACATGACTTACAACTCAGCAGTTTGTATTTCACATAAACACCCCAAAACTATTTCAGTATATTATTTGTAATAAAACTCACTTCTATTCGCAATGTACCGAATTACCTCTAAAATAAAATCTCTCCAGTCTAACTTGAAACTTTTGGAATGCGATCCAATTCTCTCGCATTCCTTGGAAAAGCATTCCGACCCTTTAAAAGAAGCTCCCCCATTGAATCGCCTCTTGCAAAACTGAGTAGTCTTCAGTAATAAGATATGGAAATCCTTTCCCTTTAGCACAAACTATAAGAGTCTCTGATTCAATTTGATCACGGTTGAACTGCGGGGTTTTCATGTGCAGAAACGAGGCACGAAAAATAAAAAAAAAATGTTGTGAAAAACTTAAAGGATCGAAAAGGGAAGAAGAAACTTCATCAAAATCCTTCTATATCCATTCATCTCAAAATACTCATCGATCAAGGTGAAATCTGAACGCTCAGATAGTTCCGGACTAATCTATAAAATTTTAACCTCTCTCTCTCTCTCTCTCTCTCTCTCTCTCTCTCTCTCTCCCCTATATTCACCTACCTTTTTATTCATGCATGTACTTCCGAGTGTGGTTGCCCTCGTGAAGCCAGTGAACGAAATGTTCCATTCTTAGAATTGTATTGAAGGGAATTTTACAGCATATGAGGCCTAGTAAGTTGCAATTTTATCAGTTCTCAAATCTCCATAAACTTCACAATCCATTTAACGAAAATCTGGGTATTTAGCGAGAATCGAGTGTTTTGAATTATTTTTGTAAAGAATGAAGCATATTGCATATCGAAAAAAATTATTCATTAATTGCATTCCAATCAGAACACTGTGGTATTTTGTATCATAAATCGCAAGTATTGTACCTGATATCTGATAAATCTTTCGAGTCAGGAAGAATGTCATAAGAAAACATCTAATCACAGGAAGCACTATAAATTAAGTGGAAAAACTTCATTTATGTTAGTTTTGAATGTTGAAAACGTATAACAGATTCAGTTCTTGCTCATTCCGACTTCCCTATTGTTTATTTTGTTGTTAATTTAATGAATGATATCACTATAATAGATACATTTTCCTTTATTTGAAGGAAATCTCTTACTTACTTATGGAAACAGAATCAGTGGCAGAGCTTAATATAAAAGGATATCAGGAAACAGACACGAACCATAAATGAAGTCAATTTAGGAGCAGAAAAAAATATGAGGTCAGAATCGAATCCCATGAAAGCACAGGATCCAAAACAATCGGTGAAGGCAGAAGAGGGTCGGGAGCGCCTCCATCCTAATTCGAGTGGATAACTGGCATCAGGAGGTGGTCCTTTGAGGAACAAACCAAGCGAGCCTGTTGATAATGACGCCATGAATTCAGAACGTATGTCAACACGAATCTAAACCTTCAAGCCATTGGCTATTCTGTTTGTTCGGCGCAAGATGGTGAAAAAAACAATGATTCTCATCAAGGTTTTGAGTCACTTTAGTGGAAGCTATAGAGATAATTTGTTTGCGCAGTCTGTTGCGCATAAAAAGAACTGAACGGCTGAAATATTGGAGGTGCTCATTAGGAAGGGTTCGTGAAAGGGGCCGAATCAGTGTATTTCTAGATGGGTCGGTCATGTGTGAAGAATGGGTAATTCGACGCTCCGATATTGAGGGTTCTGTTTAGGTGTGCGGAAAACATCGAGCTGTGGAAATTACCTGCACAGGGCTTCATCCATGATTCAGCGCCTAAATTATGAAAGTGACGGTGAATGATGGGTTTTCTTTTCTCGTGATTTGAATACAAGCAAAAGGTTTTTTTTTAATCTCCAGACTATTGCTTTGATAATTTTTCGATTTTCAATAACCTTTCAAAAGTATGGGAACGGTACTTTACTCAGAAAAGTAACGATAACACCAAAAAAAAAAAAAAAAATTTTATACCATTTCATATTCAAAATAAACTCATGAAAAGGTTTCTTTTAAGTGTAACTAAAGAATCATTATGCCAACGACTCATAAGAAATTGGAACTGGTTTATAGAGCTTCCATTATGTCCTGGCAACATAGAGGAAGCTCTTAAAAAAGGGGAAAAACTTCCTCTATGGCGGAGGAAGGAAGAACCTTGCGAAAGTTAGCCCGACGCAGACAGGGAAGTTTCAGCCAGCATCCGAATCGCGAGTGACGTGGAACTTCGATGAGACGAGGACGTGGTGGCTTTGATGATACTGTATTTGCTATTTTGTTGTTTGTTGCTGCTGTTTTTGGTGCGTGGCATTATTACTGTTATTGCTTATGATTTCTTGTTCCATGCAAAAACGCGGCTGTAGCGGTAGCTTGAGAATAATTACAGTTCAGAGTTTTTTGCTTTCAAGTCAGAAGAAAGGTAAAGTACGTGCATCAAATAATATATATATATATATATATATATATATATATATATATATATATATATATATATATATATATATATGTGTGTGTGTGTGTGTGTGTGTGTGTGTGTGTGTGTATACACACACATATGTGTATAACTGAATCACGAAAATATGGAATGTGATGAATATATATAAATGAAGGCAATGCCACAAAGGAGAGTGAAACAACAGAGTGGTGGTAGGCCTTTCGACTTACTGTCCTTTACTTAGCAGACTAATAGAAATACAAAAATAATTTTACAAAGAAAGCTCATATAAATGATAAATGGGGATTATAAAGGAAAATATGTCCCTGGAATCCAGCACAGTTGAAGAAAGGTAAATATTTAAGAGGGTTTTACAAAAAAATTAGTCCTGACAGCTCAGAAGCAGGGACAAGTCAATTAAAAGATTATACAGGGAAAGATACTGACCACCAAAAAATGACCATGAAAGAATAAGCTCAAGATATATGTTATAAAAGTACAATTCAATAATTCTCCCTTATGGTAAACAATAACAATTTTTGCAAAGTGAACATTTTCACAAAAAAATATATTAAACATACGAATACACAGAAAAATTATATATAAGGTAACTAACTAGTAATTAAGTCAGTGATTTTATGTTTAAGGTCACTCTTAAACATTTTACTAATACAAGGTTCCAAATAATACATGCCAGAGCTAAGGTTAAAATCACAACATGAAGTAAGCTGTATAATAGCAGATTCTAAAAGATTTTGTGAAGAGAAATCTTTTGATCTGACAATCACTGAACTTTTCAGTTCAGTTTATCCTGTGAGAGTTTTCGCTTAAATGAATGAATATTGCATTGGATGTTTGCCCAGTTTTGACAGAATACTTCTGCTGTGTAATTCATATTTCTAAATATTTACCCCTGTTTTGGTAGGTCTGCTAATTCTTCAGCTGTGTTGGATTCTAGATACATATTTTCCTTTATAATCCCCATCTGTCACATATACGAGCTTTCTTGTAAACTTATTTTTATAATTTTATCAATCTGCTAAGTAAAAGACAGTAAGTCAAAAGGCCTAGCACCACTCCATGGTTTCACTTTCCTTCGTGGCATTGTCTTTATATATACTGTGTATATATATATATATATATATATATATATATATATATATATATATATATATATATATATATATATATATATATATATATATATATATATATATATATATATATATATATATATATATACTCTAGACATTTTCATTTCATAGCTTCACCTATTCAGCACTTTTGAAGCCTTCCTCTCTTCTCTCCTTTGAATCCTTCAAAATTATAGTTTCATATTCACCAACCTATCATCTCCCATTCTTTCCACACGGCCAACTTAACTCCACATTTTTCATTATTTCACTTTCCTTTACGATACATGTACCACGCAAATTATTATATTATTAGGTTCAAAATTTTTTGTGTGGAAATAGGTAGACAGATACATAGACAGACTACTAGTCTGCCAGATTGCACACCAGCAACAAGGATTACATTTCTTAGAAATAAGGAAAATGGACAAAGAGTTATTTCCTGAAATCCAGAAAGCAGGTATTGAATACCAAATATGTTTTTGTACATAAAACTTGACTGTAATCCCTATCCTACAAAGTTTTGTAAAAGAGAGTGTATTCAGTCTCTCAAAACAGAATTGTGAACAAAAAATGAAACCCTTTGAATCTTAGAAATGGATATTCATCACTGTACAGAATGCTGGTGCATAAGAATGTGTTGAATTTCTATTTCTGCTCTCAAATCAAAGATCTGTCTCACTCGATACGACGTCTTTATTGTCAGTTATTATTTTTTGAAATGCATTTTACGATAAAACTGGATTTTGCAACAAAAAAGTAAAAAGCTATGCTTTGCAATAAGAACTGCTTTAGATCACAGGGTAGTTTTTCTCATAATTCATGTAAATATGAACCGTCCTGTAAATGTATCCTTCTCGAGGCAACAGTTAATATTTTTCCAACATGTATCGATAAGTATATGTACAGTACATTATTTATTGCTACTCAATACGTTATGAAAATAAAATCTCAATTTTTTTTATTTTATCTTTTAATTTCCATTTTTATTGGTTAGTACTCTTCTTCACTATGTAATTGCATAAGTTATGTAAATTAACATAATGAATAACATTTTTATTGCCCGTGAAGGTATGGTACAAATGTTTGCATGTTGACAAAATTACACACTATTAGTATGTCACCCAGGGTCCGATTATTACTAAGGTATTTTTAATATTCACACCATTATGTGATTGTTTCTATTTGTATAAAAAGATAAAGTACTATTTCCAAGAATGGGTGATTTTATATGTTTATAATTGGCATCTGTGGATTCGATCATATCCCCTTACACTACTTATATCTAATCCGACTTGAGCCGATTCTCTTATTTCTTACTGAAACTTATTCATTTTGTTTCCATTTAAGCATTTCAGCTCTGTTAAATAACATCCATAGATATGATTAATACTCGTTATCGCAACAGAAGATAATATATATGCTAGTTTCATTTTTTCAGCATTTCTCCATACTCATGTAAATCAACTCGACCTTGTCATGATTATTAGTACACATTTATATAGAATTCCTATTACCTGTGCAGCCTCCAATCGTTCGAGTACCCGATAACCATTAGCAGACAAACTAATGGCACCACCTTGTAATGCCTTTAAGGTGATTGATGAGCGCCAGGAAAATTCCCTACCTCCTGATTAAGCTTGCGAGTTCCAAGATTCTCCTGTCAAAGCGGATGTAAATATTATTTACGGGTTATGTATTGTTTCTAGGAAATGTCCATATTTGTTACTGTTTTAACAAGAGGAGATTGACTTCTTTACGTTTTAATTTAGTATATAATACATAAAATCTACGTGTAGGTTCGAGTTACCAATGTGAAAGCTCAGTTTGTACAAAATGGAATATGCTGATGGATTTGGTCATGCTTTTCACAATTTAACAGGCGCAAAACATTTCCGAAAACGGAAACACTTTCTTAACAGTATTACCACCAGTTACTGACCACTCTTTCCTACTATAACAGTAGTTTCTCCTTCCTCTGCCGAAGACAGAGAGAGAGAGAGAGAGAGAGAGAGAGAGAGAGAGAGAGAGAGAGAGAGAGAGAGAGAGAGAGAGAGAGAAGGTCTCTCTCTCCTCAAATAAACTGTTTCTGTGAGGGAGAAGTTAATTAACTTATATCACTTAAATGTAAATTCCAGAACATCACCGAAGATCTCATCATAATTAATTAACTCTGTCGTTATTGGAGTGATTCGATATTAAAATCAGATTAACTTTCTTCGTTTGAAAGAAAAAAAAATTATAAACTTATAAACTTGTTTCCATCGCTGTATTTATGGTTGAATGAATTGGATATCAGAAGTTTGATCATGTAAATACATATAGTAAGATTTCAATAATTACACTGCGTAGAATTATACATAAGCTTTGATAAACAAAAATGCATGGCAGAAAATAGGACGAAGCACATTACAGTAAGTGGCCCAAAGCCGGAAATTTCATTTAAAAAAACGAATTCTCTAATTTTTCAACGCCAAGCATAAAACGATTTCGATTTCAAACGTTAATTGGTTCTTTATTTCGAAACTCGACTGGTTCACGGCGGTGTTTGATTTCAGTATCCACAGTCGAGGGAGGTCTCGGTTGCAGAGGATACTCCAAAGACCAAATGACTGGGGAAATTGGGGATTGGATTTTGCCTCGAGCTTTCGTTAAAAATAATGGAAGTAGTAGACCTCTGTCCTGTAATTGGTAATATTCACATTTTATTTATACTTTCTCTACTGAAATTTAATCCCCTTTTTTTTAAATTAAACTCCACGAAATGTAGTTTGAGTTCTGTATGTTTTTTCCGGTAATTATTTTTGCTCTTACTTTTTATTTTTTTGTATTATGTCAGAGTATTCCACAATCATGCTTAACAGAAGCCTATTCAAGGGGTTCCTGAAGAACTGGAAGAGATAGGGTGCCCTTTCTGGCTAATGTGCCTTCCATCCATTTTAAATGGGATACTTGTCTCTATCTTTTTATATGAATGTTATCTGGTATTCAATTTTCTAATATTCTTTTTTTCACATGTGTTTAAAATACCAGAATGTGAAGCACACGTGAATGAAGGAATAACCGAGTAAGTGAACAACTGTAAAAAGAAAATAAACGCCTGACCAGTAAACAGTGACTTACTTCCGTTCAGATTAAACGATTTTTTTAAGTAATTCAAGATAAATTACTGTTGTCTTGACTATAAAATCGTAATCTATGAAACCTGAACAGTTGTAAAAGTATGGCAAACAAGTTTGGGACTTTCATTACCAATGCAGCCTGGTGGTCAGCAGTGTATCCATATCTCACCTTTATGTTACCAAGGTACGATAATCAATTCTTCGTACTCGTTGGTCCAAGTTATTCGTGTGATGATAGAGGCAGTATGTAAACGTATTAAATGAAAAATAATTTCCGCTTGAGTATGAAAGAATGCACTTAGGAACATGATAAATGTAACTAATACTACAGGAATTGTTAACTATCTTCCTTAATAAAACACGTGCTTGGTTTTAATTTCCCTACAGAGATATGAAGGAAAATGAATGGGGATTTTAGTAATGTCCTGCATGCATCCATTCCCATCTATCCGAATGAAATTTAATCTATAGAATTGTAAGCAAATCATCTGACAATAATTTATGTCTGATAATCATACCCACGATCTATATTCACTTTCAGAGGGTGAAAATAAGAACAAGAAAAATATTTATTCAGCAGTTATACAGACGTAAAAATAGGAACTAAATTGACAAGATCCTAAAACTATCGGAACAGAGACAAGAGAACGGACTTCGCATGTTATTTATTTAATCTTACTTCTCATGCTTCCTTTTGATCATGGCGTTGAAAGAGCAAAGGCCCACTTCGGAAACAGAGAAACATCACAGCATATGTGAACGGGATCGGGTGTGCTGAATCATATTGCATTGCAAACTAAAGCTTCGTCGTAATTCATTTTACACGAGTGGCAGTCCAGTTATAAATGAAAAACCTGATTCACAGAGATACAATCTGCATGATTTCATGGCAGAATGAGGCTACCAAACGTCCACTTTGAATATCAAAGGAAAACTGTCAGCCAACAGCATCCTACGCAGGAATCCTACTTGTTGGAATGGAGGACAAAGTAATAAAGTTAGAAATAATTAGAGACTTCGTAAAGGTAATAAGATTGGTCAGAAGAGAGGAAGACTTAAGTCAATTATTAAGCATTTATCTTAAATTTTAAGCGTGTAAGTTGATAACGAAAAATTCTGGAGAGTGTTGTTAAAATTCATCTTAAGTTTTAGTTCGAAAGATTATTCGGAAGAAACGACTGAGAGGTAATATGAGAATTCACTTTGATCACCTTGTATTATCATAAATTGCAACCTATACCTAAATCCTTTAAGACTTTCCATTAAGCTTCTCAAGCACCTGCAAAAAGCCACATTCCAGAAATGAAGGACAGACCAGAGGGAAGGCAAGAAAGAATGAAAACTCTGAGGTGTTCAGAGAAGTTGTGAAACTTTCTTCAAAAAAACATTTTGAACGGGTGTTGTCAGAGAAGTGTTTCATGTTACTTGCTTGTACCTGAGAATAGGCACAAATTTACCTTCTACCGAGCGTAAAACACACGAGATATTTTACTTTGATATTCGTCTGCAATGCTTTTAAATAATCAGTAAAGTGTATTTCCCTCTGCTATCTTTGTTAGTCATCCTGAATAATTAAGAAAGGAACTGAAATCTTATCAAGAAATTTTCTTACTAGCGCAGAATACTATGAAAATATAGAACAACTGAATGTTGTTACAATTGCTTGTAACAACATTATTTTCGAATTCAGTACAGATGAATTGATTTCTCTTGAAGTAGTGCTTCTCAATTCAATGGAATACCATGAGATAAATTTCCCCTGAAAAGATGCTGAGCATTCTTTGACACTCATCGAGAAAAGGGGTTTGCTAATACATTCCAAGTACGCACATAAGAACGAAATACTTTTCCTTAAAAGAGATAAATAACATAAGCCCACATAGTGAATTTAGGAATAACATTCTGTAAATGTATATTCCTTATGAAAAAAAATATCAACTATTTGTCTTCCTGAGTTCCTGATACTTTAAAAGTTTTCGGAAAATCCGTTTTACTCCGTTTATTCTCTAGGTCCCTCTCTTTTTATTTTATTTTTACAAACAAAGGACAGGTAAAACTAGGAACCATGTCCGCTAAACTATGTAAAACCGATGGGAACAAGTAAAAATAAAATAACAATGCTTAAATTCAATGAATCGATGAGGCAGCCTTTCGAGAATCAAAGGAAAATAAAAGACAGATGAAAAAGTGACGATTGGTTGGTAGCCACGTGATCTATATATATATATATATATATATATATATATATATATATATATATATATATATATATATATATATATATATATATATATATATATATATATATATATAATATATATATATATATATATATATATATATATATATCTATCTATCTATCTATCTATCTATCTATCTATCTATCTATATATATATATATATATATATATATATATATATATATATATATATATATATAGAGAGAGAGAGAGAGAGAGAGAGAGAGAGAGAGAGAGAGAGAGAGAGGTGGGGGGGGGGGAACATATCACTACCTAAAGTACGGGTAGATTTCTGTTGTCGGTTAGAATGAGGATAAGTGTAATTCTCTTTACACCACTCGCACGTCATTCTTTCAGCAGAGGTGGGTGCCTAATTAATGTGATTAGGTTACATCCTCGAATCTAATTAGGTGAAATAAAAGCATACCTATACAGAAGAATCTTAAAATCATTTTTTGCGAGAACATCACCTGTGGGCTTGCCCTGTAATTACAGGCGATTTTTAAAATTTAATTTCGATTTATTAATTTTTTCACAATTTCTTAAAAGTTTATTTTTAACACACACAAACACACTCACACGCGCACACATATTGATTTTGGATGTGTATGTCTGCATGAATATATGTGTGTGTATATATATATATATATATATATATATATATATATATATATATATATATATATATATATATATATATATATATATATATATATATATAATGTATATATATTTAGTTCCTCGGTCTAAATATGTCTCTTAGTCCTTCACAAGAAAGTATTACATACTTAACCCTTCAAGATTAATTTATTTCTGATGAAGAAACCCTCATCATCCAGAATGAGAACATAACAACACCTAAAATACGAAAGTTAGGGAAAAGCAACTCAGACTTGGGGATGTTATGCGCCCAGTATGTATGAGGCAAGACGGACTGCCCAGGTGACAAATGGGTAAGAAGGATTGCTCAAGCAACAGACAAAGGCAGAAACAAACTGGCCCCACCTGTCGATACGAACTTTACACCTGAGAAGGGTTTGATAACGAAGGAAGGTGAGGAATATGGACATACGAAGAGGTTACGAAAAAGGTTAGCATGAGTAGGAAGGTAGATCAGAGATATTGTATTTAAAGTGGTTTAGTCCCTTTCACCAGAACTCTGTTAATTCAGTGAGAAATACATGGAACCCTGAAAGTTTCTGTTGTATATTATTTTGGGATACTCGTTCCTTTCGAAGCATTTATGCAGCAGTGCAATAAAAACGCCCTCCGACCTCATTTATTATAAACAAATATAAATGGATTCAACGCAAATAAATATTTATGAGGGGAGAGTCTTATCCTTACGGGTTCACTTGGTATAGTGCTAAATGTGTTTCTGAGGGAACGATTCCAGATTTTATTTCAGGTTCGTTTTCAGTGATTTTAGAGGAAGAAACATTCTAATACAAATTGAAAGCTAGAAGTCTGTTGTGCCGGTTGTAGTATAAGCATATGGTATTATAGATATGACAAGTGGCTGTTGGATTTAACCTTTACAAATAAAAAATAAACAAAAAGAAACACATCAAATATAACTTTAAATATGGGTTAGTCTTACACTTAATGATACATTATACAAATTCATGCTAGTATAACAACGGCCATTCCATCTGAAAACTATCAGGCATGATATGAATAGAATCATTATTTTGTATAAATCATAATTTCTGGGAAAATAATTACAATGGTTAAAGGCTCTGAGATTTAAGACGGTGTTGACATTCCTTCGGAATTCATGGGGCCATTATGGAGGCAGATTTGCGTTGCTTGTCTTCCGAGGAAGAGGCCCAAGTGATCCCCTTATCCTTTCTGACTGGATTGAAGAGCCTCCAGACCCTCTCCTCTCTTCATCACGGGCAGCTAATGCAGAAATCTTTTAATGCGTTTCCTCTATTCTCCTGGTCTAGATTCCCTTTTTTAATTTTTTTTTTTTTGGCTTATCTCTGTGTTGGTATATGTTCTTGCATCCTTTCATACGGCGTGATATTACTATAAGAACTATTATTATTTTGTTAATTCAAAATAAAATGCTATTAGTCTGTCTGTATAATGTCCAATGATAAGATGTTAGACAATCAATTACAAATGGGGAATGGAAAAATCATTGTTCTTGAAAACTGCGAGATACGTTGCAAACTTCAATGTCTATTTTGTTCCTTTAATTTTTTTTCACGAAATAAGGAAAATGCCCGATGATACATTTTCCTGAGAAATAATAGTACCATTTTGATTGCAACGACGTTTCTTTTTAAAAACAGCAACAAAGGTTACAAACGATGTAGCGTGACTGACAATGTCTTGATCATAATAATTAGACAGTAATGAAGTTATCAAATTTATTATTGTATTATGAATCACTGCCTTACTGTCCTCTGCTTATCTGGAAAATCGATTCACTTCACATTTAGAGAATGCCCCAGGATTGTCCGTTTAGCCGGAGATTTAATGGAATCACGCCAGAACTGAGGAAGGCAACTTTCATGAGCTGATATGATGTGGAATTTGTTTCACGTATTTACAAGAAGGAAATATGGGTTACTGGGATTATGCAGTTCATCAATATGCATAACAACGCTGACTTAAACACATGGCATATACAGATAAATATTCTTGTATGTGTGTGTGTGGGGCGGTGTGCGAATACGTACATTAGATTTTAAATTCTTTATTTATTTATAGATTTTTTCATAATTTTTTTTAATACACCAAAGTCCATTACATAAATCTCAAGACGTCTTGATCCACAGGGGATGTCAACAGAATCCTGGTCACATTCGCAAAAAGGAAAAGAAAGAAACCCCACCTCCCCTAAAGGGAAAAAAATAAGAAGAGGAAAAGAAAAGATAAATCGGAGGCTATCAACCTGCAGAGTCAATAAGAGTGTTTGCTTGGGGCTGTCTCATTGTAGGTTGTGTCAGTTAAAAAAAAAAAAAAAAAACGAAGAAACCGTTCTATTTTATTTGGCAGATTCTGAACAACTCCAAAGAAAATACAACTAAGGTAAGGCTTAAATGTATTTAGATGTTCTGAATTATTTATTCTATAGTCTTCTAACGCAGATGACAGTAAAAGGACTCATTATTAAAAAAGTATATTGTTTATAATGTATCAAGATTAGCATTATTTATAAATTCAAAACAGATATATATGCATTAGTGTACTTAGATTGCGTTTAAAGTACAATAATAGAAATATCTAGAATACACTGTATATGCTTAATTAGTATCGATGAGAGAGAGAGAGAGAGAGAGAGAGAGAGAGAGAGAGAGAGAGAGAGAGAGAGAGAGAGAGAGAGAGAGAGAGAGAGAGAGAAATTGTCGCTCATCTTTCGCCTCATTCCATAATTTCATAATGTACACAAACACAGGGGGAAAGCAGAGACACTCCCTAAAAATCTCCTGCCACTTCATATACTGTTGCTTTACCCTATCCCCCTAGTCAGATGGGAAATTTCTGATTTATTAAGAAAATTAGTCATACAGCGGTGTACATTCATAAAAAATATTTATATATACATGCATACAGTACACACACACACACACACACACATATATATATATATATATATATATATATATATATATATATATATATATATATATATATGTGTGTGTGTGTATACTGCATGTGTATATATATATTTTTATGGATGTACACTGTTGTATCGCTTATTTTCTTAATAATTTTCCCATTTGACTTGGGGGATAGGGTAGCCCTTCCTCTGGCTGAGTCGGTTGAGCTTCAGACTGTCACTCGATGGGCCGGAGTTCAATTCCCGCGGCCGGCTGATGAAGAGTTAGAGGAATTTATTTCTGGTGATAGAAATTCACTTGTTGCTATACTGTGGTTCGGATTCCACAATAAGCTGTAGGTCCCGTTGCTATGTAACCAATTGGTTCTTAGCCATGTAAAATAAGTCTAATCCTTCGGGCCAGCCCTAGGAGGGCTGTTAATCAGCTCAGTGGTCTGGTAAAACTAAGGTACACTTAACTGGGGGATAGGGTATAGCAATAGTATATGGAGTGACAGGAGATTTTTAGGGAGTGTCTCTGCTTTCCCCTACTTGACGAAACGCCAGGGAAAACACTTGAAAGAGGTAATGGCTCTTCCCTCCTGGCTAAGCCCCAAACCTAATTAAACCCTTTTGTATTTCCTATTTCCAAATACTGGCGAAGATTTTATCTCATTAATCCGCAGGTAAACGTGCTCGGTTCGTCGCCTAAAGTCATGCCTGCAGCACATAAAAAGGGCAAGACGACAGAGGACAGAAGTCGTCAGTCAGTCTGTCTGAGTCCGCCAAA
>JANJGK010000017.1:11219808-11244808 GCA_039081455.1 Macrobrachium rosenbergii | reverse complement strand
TAAGCTTAACACAAGTGATTGAGAGCAAAGATTTATGCAGCGGAATGAACGCCCCATGGAAAATCATAACGAGCGAAGGCTTCGTCGAAGACCATCGAGTATTTGCAGTACGTTTAATACATAAGGTTCTCTGAGCGTGATCAGTAAAGGAGTCTGAATTGCATATCCTCCATAAAGCGTGAGATGATTAATATTAGTCTTTTAAATGGAAAGCTATTAAGACATTAATATGACTTTGCAGGCGCGTGAAATAGTCAAATTTAAGACAAGACAAAGATGAAGCTCACACCGTGCGACGCACACGCAGTGGGCTATAGACGGAACCAACTTTGACGGGGAATATCACAGGACTAGTATATAAGCCCAAAACCACTAACTAATTAAATTTTTTCATGTACATATTCAGAATTTGTTTTAATCCCTACATTTCGCGTGGCTTTTGAACCTAGGACTCACTACAGCAAGGCAGTCATGTAACTTATCTCAATATATACATATATATACAGCATATTATATATATATATATATATATATATATATATATATATATATATATATATATATATATATATATATATATATATATATACATATACTGTATTATCTGACTCCGGTTGTACATCATTTTGCCAATATTATTCGAAAAGATATTTGAAGACTTCTTCATTGAAAGTCAATTAAAGATGAACTTTCGTATTTTCTGCACAATTTAAACTGTTCATTAAATAAATAATAAATTACAGTCATAAAGGTAATTAATCACTGAAGTCGTAGTATGTCTGGAGCATTTATCGACCCTTTTGTATTATTTTTGTATGCAAAAAGATAAACAAAAATATAACTATCTTTCATTGGTTGGCCTTGCACACGATACGAACCTGGAACCCCTTGCTTTATATGAGAGAAAATTATCTGTCACTTCACAGAATGTTTATGCGTATGTATGTGGGGAATTTTCCACAAAACTCTGACGAGAGAAATGAAAAAATTAATACAAAATACTGTATTTTAACCAGATATATTATTTTCATTTAATATGAGGTTGCTAAGATGTCTAGACAGATATTCTCTCAATAGAGGAAAAAATAACTTTTCCTTTATTGCAAAAGAGAAATATTGAAGCGTCAGATGGAAAAGTCTATACGAATACCGATCCTCCCGTTGAGTAAGTAATTTTCCCTCCCTCGTCAATGTCAGTGGAAAGCGATCTATCACCGGCATGGAGGGCGTATGAGACGCTCGAATATTGCCTCTGTTACGAAATGAGATTTTATTAAAGGGCGTCATCTGAGCATCAGGTGAAATGTGACTTTATTTTATTTTGACTCTTTTTGGAAGTGGGGAATTGTTTTTGACTGACGTCGCTTGACAGACAACTTGACAGAGGATCACTAGAATTTTACGTCTGAAAGAAATGTTCGTCAGCAGCCAGAGAACTTGTTTTCTACTAAAGATATCAATATCGAAAACCAGCAATTTTCTTTACTAAATGTCTTACACATGACAACCTGAAATTGCATAGGAAATTCGATGTAAAATAATTGTCGCAGTCTAATGTAAACCATTTCTGGTTCTAGTTCCTATCTAGGTCACAGAAGTTCTTGTCTTTTTATTCAGTTTCTGTCACATCTGCATTCATTTTTCTTTCTTGTTGTGTTATATGTTTAAGTTCTTAAGAAATACTTTTGAGATGAAATTATTAGAAGAAATACAAATGATATAGAGGGAATCAGCGAAATGGATCCTTATCAAACATGTGCATTAGAGAAATACTTGAAACACGCATATGTATGTGTGTGTATATGTATATATATATATATATATATATATATATATATATATATATATATATATATATATATATATATATATATATATATATATCATTATTATAACCGTCTGCTAACTATCTATCCTTGTTAGCAAAATATTCAGTATCATGAAATCATAATTTGGAGTCAAAGAAGAAAACTAATATTCCACAATTCTGAAGAGAATTTTTTTTTTCACCTTTAGCAATAAAGTAACGAGAATTTCCAGATTAAAAACTTGCTTTTTTCAGTTACACTTTTTCGCACTGGAATGTTTTTATCCGGAACCGCGGCTTCCTTCGGGAAGATCGAAATCTTTAAAGCACTGATCCTACAGGGATAAAAGAGCCATCAAAAATATTCATAGTAGCATGGGTCTTGAAATTGGGAAACAAATCCACAGTTTCAAAAGGGGAAAGGAACAGATTCCCGAAAGCTCTCTGGATAGATTTATTTTTAAACATGAAACCTTTACCGTCAATGTAAAGACAATTATGCCGCCGTTCATCATATACAAAACGAAATTCATTTCACATATATTCGAAGTTTCCGTGCAACTTTAAATGTCAAACCTTTAAGGACCGATGTAAAATCACGAGCTTATGATCACTTTGTATATGATATCCTTGCCAGGGGATCTTAACGTAAAGAGGCTTCACGAACGTATCCAAAGATTGTGAATGCGTTATAATGTTTACTCATCAATAGGATAAATTAGGAGTGGAAAATGAAGCTCTATAATTCTGAGATTTTTTTCTGATAAATGTATCAACTGCGACATTTTTCATTTTTTTTTATTTTTTAACCAATAAATATAGTTTTATATTTTTCAAAAATTAAATCGCATAGTACCAGTGAGAGTTTTAACATTCTAGTTTTGGAGAAAAAAACATTAAGCGATCCTCCCCATCTTTAAGGACATCTTTAAGAGTGTACAGTTTCCTATAGAATTAGAAACAAAAGACTAATAACACTCAAGAACTCTGTATACGTGACTTTCCTATCTATTGTCGTCTTATATTTCGAGACGTTGCTCATGGGACAACCGAGAAACACTTCATAACAAAGAAAAGAAAAAAAATGACTCGATTTATACGGTAGAGGTAATTCCTTTCGTGCATAACTCATGTACAACCCACGACGCTGACTTCTGATCCAGAGTGTAATGATATTTGAGCATTTTATACCAGAGGGAAAGGGGCGATGGGGTGAAGTTTAACCTGATGGCGTTGCATCAAGTCCCTTCATAATAACCGAAAGAGCAAGGATACGAGGTGTATGGTAAAACAAATACGTCCTTTGTGCGTGGGATAATTTCAAGACTTACTAATGATTTCTGACTTTCCTTAGTATGTAATGAGAATTCTGTAGTTACAGTTACGATCGTGATTCTCTTTTGGCCAAGATTATCGCATATCAAGTAATGGGCTAAAAAAATCTTCAAGAATACGATACAAAACAACATAATACCGTCTGTATTTGAAAGTAGCAAAAGAGGTTCATTTAACAGCCAAAGACTTGAAAAACTGACCTAAGCAGCATGCCAAACCAAGGCAAATGCAAACCGGATGCACGAAGGACTAAGTAAACTCTCCAAGGCGTTGTCACGAGTTAACTCGCTCCCCTAGCAAGTTGGAAGATTAAGGCTGCGATGAAGAAAGCCTGTAATGAAGAAGGCTTTAGAAAACGAGCTCTGATGATGGAAGGCTAATTACGGTGGCAAATTGCTCTCTGATGCCTAACAATCCGCACGCTGGTAAATACGGGGACTGCTCAAGTGAATAATTACACAGCTTCTCTTTACTTTAATGTTTTTCTTCTTTAATTTCCAGTTCTTCTAGGAATTACAGATTATATTTGGAAGAGAAATATATATATACAGTATATATATATATATATATATATATATATATATATATATATATATATATATATATATATATATATATATATAAATTTATATATATATATATATATATATATATATATATATATATATATATATATATATATATATATATATATATATATAAACACACTCACACACACACACAAAACATATATATATATATATATATATATATATATATATATATATATATATATATATATATATATATATATATATATATATATATATTTACACTCAACCAGTCATTTCCTTGGCAGTATTTGCTAAGCCATATTCCACTTCATATGAAACTTCTATTATCTAAAGACAAATTATCATTCGAATCATAAATCCTCGACCCTCCATGTCCCTTCGCTATTAACCACATTTTTAGATTTTTCTATATATCTTAAAAAGGCTAAAGAATATAAATATTACTAATTCCTGATCTGTAAAGAAAAGTAACACCAATTTCATCATAAAAGTTATAAAAGAACTACTTGAACGAAAGTACAAAACCTTTCTCGAATGGCATGCATTAAGCACCTGAAAAAAAAAACTCTTAAACGTAAAAAGGTAGCCAAAGGGGATCCAGTGAATCTGCAATGAAGACAAAGGTATGAAGTTGATAAAAGAAATCCCCGACATAAATATGAGAAAGACCAGTAAAAACGATTCTCCTCCCCTTTTCACGACAGCCTTGGGATTAATCTTCTGAAGGGGTTAGACACTAAAAACCAAAGTGAAGGAAAGGAGAAATAATTGAAGGAAGGGGAAGATATTATTGTTGAAGGTACTTGTTCTATCAGTGTTATAGATTTTACATTTTAATACTTATATTCTTGGTTAGCAGCTTGTTCAAGTCTCTTTGAATAGTAAGAAAATACTATCCCTTTTCCTGTCGAGTGCTAAACGGGTCACTGTAAGCCGGCAATTTGAAACAGGTAATTATTAAATAATCATCCGATCTCTGATTAGGTGCAGTAGTTACTGTCTCTATGATTTACACTTCAAGAGGATTTCAAGACTCCTCTGGCACGTGGCAGTCGGGTATGTACTCTATGTTTACTAACATCTCTTTTATGGTTCTTTGCGCAAGTACCTGAGGTGAGACACTTATGATCAGAATAACTTCTGGTATTTTTGGAACACAAAGTTTTAGGCATTTTTTTTTTGCCTAATTACCCCTTTAAAATCCTTCCTCTCCTATCGTCATAGTTACACAGCAGTCGTAATTTATTCCCTTTGATCGCAACATTCAAACCTGGAGTATATAATGGGATTGGAAACTCTCCCCCGCCCCCGCCCCCCCCCCCTACGCCAAGGGCTGCTTAGAAATTCAGTACCTTCTGTTTAACCTAATTAAGCGTATATAATCAACTCAAAGGTGACTGAACCTCCGGCGTTTACCAGCTTAAAGTTCTAAGAAAAAGAAATGAACCCTTGAAGAAATAGATTTTAAGCTCAACTGGAAGTAGTTTGGTTGGAAAAGCTTATGAGAAAGTTGGTGCAAGGAAACGAAGAGGAGAATGGAGACAGAAAACCACTATTAGCAACAAAAGAAAGTACGTTACCTAAGAGTTGGGATAATGAGTCTTCATCTTACCAAAGGACAGCGCCTTATTTATAAGACTGAAATTACGCCTATAAATCCTTGTCACTTGTTTTATTTAATTTTCTTTTTTTGATGTAGGCGTTGAAATTTAATTAAAAAACGAAAAATTACGCTGCAGTATCCGCTAGGATTTATTCATATCTCAGCTCACATTCATACCTCTATTTCAGATTTTCCTTTCCAACTGTCGTAGGATACACAAATATAACGTTTTCTCTGTTGACTTTCTGTAGTACTCATCAGTTCGATATTTTCAAATATTCTTTAGAGAATCGTTTTTGCTTTTCTTTCAATGATAGTGCTTGCAATAATTGCAGACCCTGAGCACTGTATTCAACCAATTACTTTCTATCTTTCACATAGATTCCGCTCTGTTAAAAACAAAAGAAAATATGGTTTCCCTGCGTTGCTTTTACCTGAATGGCTGCATTCTTTGGCCGGCTTCCTCTTCCCTATTGCCTTTTTCTTTTTATTATTCTTCCTTTTTCTTCTATCTCTCTCATTTTTCGGGCTTTTAAACACCGAGGAACCTCTCGTTCTCACTACTTCCTGTTTCATAAAAAAAAATACGACTAATAAACCACTATCACCAAAATTAGGATTCTCTGTCAGTAGTCGAGTAACTTCACGATTCCACAGCTCAACGGCACGAACTGAGGTCAGCGAAGCACCACTAATTAAAGCAGAGTTAATTGGCACTCTTTCCCCGGCTTCCCATTTCAAGCCTTTTGCACCCAATCTTAACCTCCATAGCCCACAGTAATCACTGAGTTGGAGGTGTCCCATAGTTATAGGACTAGTGCATTCTCCCCCATTCGTAATATATACACAGAGCATATTATATATATATATATATATATATATATATATATATATATATATATATATATATATATATATATATAATACACACACACGCAAATTTTTTGTAGAGGGAGGTGGCAGGGGTCCAGGGGGAATACGTGCAGATACACACACATAATTTATATATATATATATATATATATATATATATATATATATATATATATATATATATATATATATATATATATATATAATATATATATATATATATATATATATATATATATATATATATATATATATATATATGTGTGTGTGTGTGTGTGTGTGTGTGTGTGTGTGTTTGCATGTATTCTCCCTGGACCCCTGCCAGCTCCCTCTACAAAATATTTGTGATAAATAGAGAGAGAGAGAGAGAGAGAGAGAGAGAGAGAGAGAGAGAGAGAGAGAGAGAGAGAGAGAGAGAGAGAGAGAGGACTTAGGGAAAGGCATCTCCTTCCCAGCGAACAAATATTGCCCCAACTTCCAAACCTCCAGCGAACTTCCCCTTCACCTCAACGGAGGCTCAATTTCCTTGCTGTATACAATGAAAGAGAAGCGAACAGCCCCTCCATCAAAGGATAAATTCCAATGTTAGGACTGTAAAATCGAAGTACCCTGAAGGAGTGAGTTTCTCCAGCAGCCAGGAAAAGGATATATAGCCACAACTGTGTTATCATACTCCGACTGTGACTGCAGACAAACACCGCAGCTTTCCATGGTATCAGCTGGTATGGATTCCTTATAGATCTTCCTAACGGTAAATGCCGATTTGGTGCCCCGTAGCTAAGTGTGGCGTTTAAGCAATTACATTTTACGAAGTTGTTTGAATCTAGCATGAATATCAAATGTGTAGATGTGGTTGCCCTGACCTTTTATTTATTATAGAATATCCTAATTACTTTAATTCGATAAAGAAATTATTGATTTTTGGCGAAATAAAGAACATTTGCCATTATCTACAGTTTCAGAACTGAATAATTATAATCATGGAGTATGAATTCGATTTTGTTAGCGTAAAAGGCGTCAATAATAACTTCATACAATCTATCAAGAGAGTACTTATCAAAAGCTTTTAATCCTAATCTAAATTATACACACGAATGTTGTCATTTAATAATAATAATAATAATAATAATAATAATAATAATAATAATAATAATAATAATAATAATAATAATAATAATAATAATAATAATAATAAATATAAGAAGATACTGATATTTTAATCACATATTTCAAGTGAAAAAAATAGGAGAGAGAGAATTTTTAATCAACCTCATTTTTAGTCTCTGAACATTTCTATAGTGAAAGCAGGAATTCCGCCCACCCCCTCAAAAAAAAAAAAAAAAAAAATCAATTCAGATGGAATGACTTTGCAGAAATCCTTTCGGTGATTAAGAGCCCGGTTTAGTATGTGGACCTTTTTCGCTATTTAATCAAATTATCATATTTTAGACTGTGCATATTAAATGCGGCTAAAGTGGCATTTGATTGTCTAGTTTTCCAGTCAACGTCTGAGTTTACATTAAAGCACATGATCTGGTACTTGACAAAATTCTTTATTAATGCATGGTCGTCCTGGAAGTGATCTTATATCTGATTAAGATATGTTATTTGCATTTTGTCTTATGCTGTACAACGAGTCGTTAAATAGTGGCTATGAAACGAGTTAGGGATATGTTACAGAAGCAAAATCACAGTTACTCAAGCATATCATTAGTATAATAGCATATGTTATGATATGTATAATATATGGTTTATATACAGCGTATATATATATATATATATATATATATATATATATATATATATATATATATATATATATTATACAGTATATATATATATATATATATATATATATATATATTATATATATATATATATATATATATATATATATATATATATATATATATATATATATATATATATATATATATATATATATATATATATATATATACATATACATATATGCATGTATATATACACACACACACACACACACACACACACACATATATATATATATATATATATATATATATATATATATATATATATATATATATATATATATGTACGTGCTTTAGCATCAACGAACAAAAAATCATCAATAGTTTAACTATACATTATAATTATTTTGAACATTAATGTTAAATTTGGCGTGAAAGTCGTTTAATTCTGTGAAAGGAATAATTAATGTCATTCTTCATCACCCCTTTCTAACTCTCTCTCTCACTCTACTGTATACACACAAACACACATGTACATACACAAACACACACACACACACGCGCGCGCGCATATATATATATATATATATATATATATATATATATATATATATATATATATATATATATATATATATATATATATATATATATATATGTGTGTGTGTGTGTGTGTGTGTGTGTGTGTGGGTATGTGTGTGTGTATATATATATATATATATATATATATATATATATATATATATATATATATATATATATATATATATATATATATATATATATATATATATATATATGGGCGCGTGTTTGTGTGTGTACAGTAGAGAGAGAGAGAGAGATTTAGAAAGGGGTGATGAAGAATGACATTAATTATTCCTTTCACAGAATTAAACGACTTTCACGCCAAATGTAACTTTAATGTTCAAAATAATTATAATGTATAGTTAAACTATTGATGATTTTTTGTTCGTTGATGCTAAAGCACGTACACTTTCGAACTTACAAACGCAAAGAAGATAACTTACACAAAGTGCTAAGGAAACGCATTTTGTATTCCATCTGGAAGAGTCGCGTTTTTTAAAGGCTTGCATCTTCATGAATTTTCCTGATGTGACTAAATTATTTACATTAATTCTTGTATTCAATTTCTCCTTTCTGAGCAAAGGAGAAAATGATATTATCAACGATCATCATTAACCATAAAAGACTTATGGTTAATGAAGGTTAATCCCGTTACGCAGGAACACGAGTTCATTAAACATTAATCCGACATCTCAGCCCACATGAATAACGTGTCGTCGATATGCAGACGTTGATGTGTGTATATTTTGTTCTTTTTTTTTTCATTATCGAAGATGCGTCTTTCGTAATTATATAGGAGGGGGGGAAGGGGAAGCAGAGCAGCATTTTCCCAACTTTGTCATGGATAAGTGAAACTTTTAACTAGAAGAGAACCGACGAAATATTGTAATACGCCAAACTGCATATTACGACTCTTTTGCCTATTTCAGACTTCTTTCTTTGAGTCCGAAACTTTATACTGTAAATTGTCTCCTGACAGAAAGTAAAAAGTCTGACTTTTCGTGAAATTGCTCTTCTATAAAACTGTTAGTCTTCTCAACAAAAATACATTTGAATTTTTGACAATAAATGTACCTATTACTAATAATCCAAACTCTGCTTTTTATTTACGAATTGAATTACGAATCTGTCACAGAAAAATAAAAGGTAGCTACGAAATTCCAAACTGTCAGAGAGCGCATGAAGCTCTTTCCTGGCTCTACTATAAAAGGTTCATAAGACGACCGTCGCGTAGATTCTGAACTTTTCCTCGTTAACTTGAATCAGAGGAAGTGTTACACAGCCATAATACTTTACAAAAGAAATTATACCAATATGCTAACCATCTCATTTTAAAGAGAGAAATTACAAGACAAAATCACAAAATCAAATTCTGTCACTCGGTTTGGATGATCATTGTTTTGTATATTTCATAATGACGTGTTTGGAACATTGCCTGAATATTTTGAAATCAACCAAATTTTCATTAACAAAAACAATGGTACCTTTTTTTCCTTTTTTTTTGTTCCAGAAACTGATACATATTCTCCCGTTTTTTTTATTAGAAAAACCATGATACCTCTTTTCCGATTTATAAAATAAAAGCTATCATACCCATTTTCCAGTTCTTTATAATACAAAATATGATAACTGTTTTCCCATTTTGTATAACAAAAAGTACGGAACCTATTTTCCACTTGAGCTAACTTGCCCACAAGGTCATATCACGACGAAACAGATTATATATATATAAAACTAAATAAAAAAAATGTAACCTTACGTAGCAGATAAAACGTAGAGGAAATTGATTATGAACACGAGACTGATTGCAGAATATGACACCCAGAGCTACTCAGCCCCATCTGCAGCATTTTGATTACATCTGCACATAATGAACAGCGGAGTTACTGCTTATTGGCACAGCAAAAGTGCCTCGTAAAAAAAAAATGCGGATATCATCGTGATGTTACACAATTATTACTTCCCTGCACCTCATTCCTGTGGTGTAAAGGGGACCTTTGGTGCTTGTAGCTTAGTAAAAGGTGACTCAGTTCTTCGTGTATTGGTAACAACGTTTGTCATAATTTCTTTATATTTTGATCTTTTTAGCAGGAACTATATACGAATTATTAGCGAAATCTACAGCAAGGACAGATACGTGAAAGCAACATTTTTATTTAAATCTGCTAGTTTTTTCTTATTATTGTTTCTTGAATATCGAAATGAATGAGAATTCATTATATGTCTGGTAAAAACTTGTGATTTCCACGGAAACTATTAAGTTCACACCAAATATATATATATATATATATATATATATATATATATATATATATATATATATATATATATATATATATATATATATATATATATATATATATATATATATATATATATATATATATGGTCATTTGAAACTATACTCTTAACAAATCTCCAATTTTCCTGTTGTTAAGCTAATGTATTATTTATAAGGAAAATAGTATCTTAAAAAGGATAAAATTTCAGTCACGAGAGTTAGCAGACGCAGTATGTACGTACACAAAAATTGATTTCATGCACTTTGACCTGGTGTTTTTTACTGAAAAGTATCGTAGCTTCAGTAGTTAGCATTTTATAGTGGTGCCTTTATCTTTTATAGTGGTGCCTTTATCATATTATATAGACCAACACCAAGCCAAGATTTTCAAGGAGGCCTACATACATAAAATGAAATACCAGCAAGTCAAAACACCAAAAACACGTTTTTCAAGTAGGTCTACACGATACAAATGACATACTAGCAAGTGAAGATACGAAAAACGAAAAAACGTGTTGCAAGTAGGTCTACAGACTAAACTAGTAAAAAATGCGGCGAAGTTTCTTCGGCGCAATCGAGTTTTCTGTACAGCCGGCACAGCGTATAATCAAGACCACCGAAAATAGATCTATCTTTCGGTGGTCCCGGTATAATACTGTGTGAGCCGCAGCCCGTGAAACTTTAACCAAGGCCGGGTGGTGGCCTATCCTATATCGTTGCCAGATGCACGATTATTTCTAACTTTAACCTTAAATAAAATAAAAATTACTGAGGCTAGAGGGCTGCAATTTGTTATGTTTAATGATTGGAAGGTGGATGATCATACCAATTTGCAGCCCTCTAGCCACAGTACTTTTTAAGATGTGAGGGCGGACAGAAAAAGTGCGGACAGAATAAAGTGCGGACGGACAGACAAAGCCGGGACAATAGTTTTCTTTTACAGAAAACTACAGAAACTAAAAAATGAAAGCTCTTAATGTTATTTGATATACCTAAACCAGAACACCACTACGAATGAAGCAACTGATAGTCCATTTCTGTTCTTGTCTATTTATCTTAGATACTGAGTGCTTCTTCATATTTTATTACCTTTTTATGATTTTCAGTCATGATCGTGGAATAATTATGATTCGTATATATAAAATATATAGGGCAAAATATTCGTCTGAAAATAGAGTAATTTTCTGTTGTGGTAATACTAATATCCCATAGACAACCATTCTCAGCGTAATCATGTTTCTCCTATACGTGCAGGGCATTTAATTAAACCATTCCTATAAAAATATATTAAGAATTTAGTTTCAAATACAGCTAAAACTAGAATATACTGATTTTTTATACATATAACCTTTTCGTTAAACGGCTAGTGGGCTACCGAAAGAATTGACCCTTTTATAAACTGTAGTTCGGTAATTGAGGAAACAAAATATTAACCGAAAGCTCAACAAACGCAGTGGGAGCAATTGAATAATGAACGTTTCTTATTTAAAAGAAATCAAATAAAAATTCGATCTATAATCTATGAAAGTGTTTGTATCATATAAGGAACTATTACTTCAATATCTGTCTTTCCCCCACGATTCCTTTCCATGCCTGATAATAATTCCAGTTACTCTTCCATGTCCATTATGGCAAGGGTCGAAATTCGATCAACACGTAGAACCTATCCTGCAGTGCGTTTTACCAGTACATGACTGGCAATTATATGGAAAGTTTATATCTACATATATCTCTTATTCAAGTTTTTTTCTTTAAGTATAATATAATTGACACAATGCCAGTTAACACAATTCCTCACCTTTCAATAAAAAGTATTAGCTTTACTGGTGAAAAATGGATAACCATTTCCAACCGGCTTCTTGGACGGTGCGTCTTTGGTCGGCCATAAGGGCGTTCTGCCCTTACTTTCATGCCTCATAGCAGACCTTACCGGATTTTCCTTTAAATCAGGCAGGAAAACGACCGGAAAAGTATTTGTATAGTTAATAACTGCACTACGTAATGGGACGTTTCTGCCAGGTGGCCATTCAACATGTGATTTGTTCGTTTTGATAAATAATATGAGGAATAAATTTTGTAATGTGTTATTGCTAAGGTCGCAAAGGCCTTGATGATTAAAGGAATAAAAAGAATTTAAAAAAGGCACTCATGGTAAAAAAAAAAAAAAAAAAAAAAAAAAACAGATTTGGGCATTCATATTGTGCGCATTGACATGTTGGAAGACTTGAACTGTAAAGTGACTCGTAAGAAATATGCCAGCTTTCCTCAAAAAAAAATTAACAGGAGTACAAAAATTATATTTTTAATAAAGAGAGATGCTTCATTTATGCACCTAACCCTTTCAGACGGAGTAACGAGAGATTCTGTTTGCAATAGGACCAACCTCGTGCAACATCCACATGTCCTTATGAGAGGAAAATAAGTGATTGCCAAGAGAAGTGGGCTTAAACCGTCAACATTCAACGTCAGTTAAACATTCGCGCATGATTAACATGGATCTTCTTGTGTGTGTGTGTATATATATATATATATATATATATATATATATATATATATATATATATATATATATATATATATATATATAATTATATATATATATATATATATATATATATATATATATATAAAATTATATATACTGTATATATATATATATATATATATATATATATTTATATATATATATATATATATATATATATATATATATATATATATATATATATATATATGTGTGTGTAGGTCTTTGTTGGCCGAGTTGGTTGAGCTTCAGACCGTCATTCGATGGGCCGGAGTTCGATTCCCGCCGCCGGCTGATGAAGAGTTAGAGGAATTTATTTCTGGTGATAGAAATTCATTTCTCGCTATAATGTGGTTCGGATTCCACAATAAGCTGTAGGTCCCGTTGCTAAGTAACCAATTGGTTCTTAGCCACGTAAAATAAGTGTAATCCTTCGGGCCAGCCCTAGGAGAGCTGTTAATCAGCTCAGTGGTCTGGTAAAACTAAGCTATACTTACTTATATATATGTGTGTGTGTGTGTGTGCGTAATTACATTCATTCAATCATTTTAACAATCAAGTTACCAAACGTTCACCATTTGTGCGATTTTATGTTGACCAAAGGAAGGAAGAGTCCTAGATTTCCGTATTAACTAGTAATATAGCTAGATGTTTCAGTTGGATTGTGCCTACAATAAAGCCTGAATTAATGCAACTTATGACAAAATTAATCACACTCTTGAAACAATATTTTTATACTAGCAACAAGTTTCTCTGATTTTTCCTCGATTATTATATCTGACAAATCCTTATAAATAAGGAAATAATTTTACCTGCGGAATAACTTAAATCCAAAGGAAAGTATATAACTTAGCACCTTATGGAGGAATTATACATAACTGCAAAGAACACAACATTAACATATGATTTCATACTGCCCAGCCATTTAACTCTCCAATATCATTGGGAAATCGATACTGCAATACCCTGTATAAGATGTGACTTCAATGTCACACATTCATCCTATTCCAGACAAATTCACATAAGAAGCAAGAACTGTCTCCCTTACTTGGGGAAAAACCGCGACACTGAATGTCCCATATTCATCCTAATCCTTTCCATCGGCAATCCTTTACTCAAGCGGGATATACTGTACTACTGGGTGGCTTGCATAGATAAGAACATTGGGTGGGAACTCACCTAGCACAAGGAATCACATTGGGAGTTTTGTCCGTAGAGACAGTAAGATCTTATATCCACGCTCACTGTATCTATTAGCTCATATACGAGCATAAGCAAACTTTTATTGAAGATATAGCGACGTTATTTTTTACTCATTGTAGCAGTCGACAGGTAAATACTCAATTCCAGAAGAAACTATATTTTTAATCACATAGTAACTCACATATCAGTTTCCTCAATGAGTATTAGACTTTTTCATTGTTTTACATCAAAGCATGTTGGCAGAAAGGCATTTTATTTTCAATATACTTCTTTGTTTGTATTTTTGACATTCCTTGGACACGTTGCAGTCAGAACTGCCAACTTGCCAATTTTTAGACGAAGAAAAACGACGTAAATGTATCACTTTATGAGTTATTTAACAAACAAAAAAATTTATATAGTAAAAGTTAGTCTGATATATTTTTATGTGCCAAGAGAATCGTTTTATACCTCTCAGTAACAACACATGGATGAATGCCCACTTTTTTGTTGGCAGTCCTGGATCTACCGTACGTGGCGCTTAGTTGGAAGAAGGCATTTTTTGAATAGGTGTAAGTGATCATTACTTAAGATTATAAACTTCTTATTGACATTATATTAACCTAAAATACTGATTTGCAATTAAATGTTATACTATCTAAAAGCTATTCTAGTTATTCCAATGAATTTGCGTTAAATCCTTATTTTATGAAAAAAAGGAATAAAAAAAAATGCTGTCATCCGTCCAATAGACGGCGTCAGTGCCTCTATTCTAAGCAAAAATACTTGAAATTTCCTCTAGAGAAAGGACTGGGTAGGGGCCACGTGGCCGCCTTATCAGTACGATAATTTAATGATAAAACTGAATTATAACTATAATTTTCACTTATTTTAATATAGTTTTATAAGCTAGAGATGATAGATGTTATCTGAAATGTATTTGTACATTTCATCAATAAATTATTGAAGACATAATTGACCTGATATACCTGAGTTTAATGGTTAAATTTCGCAGACATTTTGGTGTATGCAACGATGATAATTCTATTGATAATTGGTTACTCCTATAATTAGCGTGGTAGTATAATCTAGGATGCCATGCATTTAATCGGTCTTCCGCAATGATGAGGAAATTCGTCAATTATTGCAAACCTATTTAGGCACTGCAACTGCTTCCTACACGCTTTTGCAAACGTCAAGCAAATGACACTGATTCTGAATTTCAAGTAAGTACAAGGAAAAGATAACTATCTTTTTTGTTTCAGGCGAATATAGATACAATCCATGTTAAACGTCAGGTCTGAGTATTCTGTACGAAATTCCGTTCACAATAATTCATCTTATTTTCCGTAACAAGACCATTTTTGTCTTTAAAATTTTCTTATAAAAATAACATTGGAAAGAGAGAGAGAGAGAGAGAGAGAGAGAGAGAGAGAGAGAGAGAGAGAGAGAGAGAGAGAGAGAGAGAGAGAGAGAGAGGGGGGGGGGTAGTGGGGGAGTGATATTTGTCATTTATATTCTAGTTCATGAAGGCTTATTTATATACTGTTTTTGGAATCAAACGGGAAACAAAGACCAGTCTATATCCCTAGAATTTCATTGTTAGAGATGTTTATTCAAATCGATATCCCCGAATATAAAAATTAATTATTAAGGTTCTGTATTTAGAGAGGTTTAAGGTATCAACATCCTCCACTACTCTTTGATTTCAACTTCATTCTTCATTTTTCTATAACGAATTTCCACAGAAATATTTGCGTGTGAGCAATCGTTTACCAAACGTTTATTACTCTCCTTGTAGTTAGTCCAGATGACGCTCTTTCTACCTTAACAACTGTATTATTATTATTATTATTATTTTTTTATTATTATTATTATTATTAGAACATTTTAAGAACTTGGTGAAAGCGTATGTCTTGTTTACCGGAAGCCAATTTTTAGTTTTTATTTACCAGCGTCAGCAGATCTATGAATTTTCAAAAGTTTTTATGGCATTGGATGAATGGTAATACATTTATCGTGAAATCAATTTACATTCATGAAAGCACTGAAAAGGCAACTCTGAGAATTTGAAATTAATCATTCATGTTTCCTCTCAATATGCCTCTTCATTTCAGCCTTATTTCAATCAAAGTCTGGAAGGATATTAGTCTCTCTGGAGTGCCTGAGCTTCGCATGGAATCTGGAAGACCCTTTCTTTGTGATCTTGGAAACAAAAAGCGTTCCTTTTGACCACTGCGTGAAAGAATGTAGAACCTCTCTTTGCTTTGATTAAAGCATAAAGCATCCATAGGTATCTTGATTTTATTAGCATGACTGCTAGGGAGGCTGTTAAGCATAAAAAAATCATTGGAAATCTGTTTACTGAACTTTGCGAAAGTTTGAATTTCATACATTTCTTTTCAAGAGAATTTTTGTCTAAAATAACCTTCCATTCATCAAGAATAGAGAAGCCTTTCACTTATTCCTATATGCCTAAAAATAACATTAGGTACACTTTCGTACGTAACTGAGGTTCAGGTTGTATCATACAGTGATACTGGCCTATTAAATTTTCTTACCGTACAGTACTAATCCAACTTCAAGTTCAAGTGGAAATCTTGGCTGGCATTTGGCCGTGCATCTTCATTAAGTCAAATTGTTTGTTGTAGCTCGTTTCAGTTAAAAACACTTATGTTTGTATTACAACAAGTTGCTTTTATTAATGAAACACTTTCAAGTTTCACGCGCTTTGTAAAAGCGTTTTTGTTTTCTCATACAGTAGGGAGTGAAAACATGTATTTGAGTGCACAATTCGTAGATACATTAAGACTGGCTTCAACTGGATGTTATTCCCCATTTAGAAAACGACGCGAAGTATGAATGCATTTGCTCTGTGAAGAACAAACAGCGTTCATATGAAAACGAAAGATGTTCTAAAAGAACACGTTTCATTTATAAAGGGCTAGACCCGTTTCACTTCAATAAGTGTATCGAACCCATAAACACGCATTCATGATTTTACTTAAACCTTTTGAAATTTTTTCTATGAAAAAAGTGTTTATAATAGCAAGCAAAAATGTGTTTTAGAAGTTTAACAAATAAACGAAGTTTTTTGTTTTTGCTAAAAACAACCTTGCTTTCACTGTGTGGCCCACTGTGCCTTGTTGGCTTCTCTCAGTTGTATCAATGTGCTCATTACTCATTAGTAAGCATTTGCTCTATTATTACGATTACATTTTTATTGTCATTCATTTTGCGTGAATAAAATAACATCAGACGAAAGACGAGAATTTTTCATTATCAATTTATTCAGGGACAAAGTTCTGTCACAGTAACAGTGCATTTAACACAGAGTACTGACAGACACCGTTTTCTGAAAAGGGTACCGGAAACTTCCGAAAGCCCTGGCCACTATCTTGTGACATGCTTTAGGAGTCTTCTGTAGGCACAGGGGTCACAACGAGGCCCAGAAGGTGAGTGAGGGTGTTAATCTCTTTCGCATTCACTGCATTATAACTTCAGGTCTCGATGCGAATCGTCCCAGGCTCCAGCTATTTCATATATTTTTTTTTTTTTACTTTTTGGTTCAAAAGGTTTCCAATGTAGAACGTTTTTGTAACTTAATCTCTCCATTTCTCACTGCCTAACCACTTCAAATGTGTGAAACAGCTGAAAAGGAATAATAGGCACTAGTATTAATTACAAGGGTGGAAATTAAAGAAGTAAAATAACTATTTAAAAACTAATCTGAATTTCATCCCAAAGAGAACCATCCGATATTCTATGACTACAGAAAAGGGTAACTAAACGCAAAGGAACACAGTAAGAATCCTAAATACCTACGTAATAACGTATGCAAAACGTTTATTGTCTGTGTATATCAAATGTCACAGACTGCATGCAGGCACAGCAAAGATGGCCGTGCACTGATCATAACAAGGATGTGGAGAATCGATGGAATTTATGGATAACGTTTGTCGAAATATTGCAATTGTCAAAACTTCTGCAATAGACGAACATCACAAGATTTGTGTCGTTTCTGAATGAGGGGTGCCGTGTGTCAGATGAACACTGTTCTCATAACCTGATTCACATTCTACTATGCCTTACACAGTGGGTATTACAGAGATAATGAGGAAATTGTTCAGATATTTTCCTTTTCCTTATATTTCGTCATTTATAATGCCCAATGTGCTGAGTTAATTTATTGTGCGGTCTACGAGGCTCTTTTTCTTCTTATACACAGAAGAATCACTTTCAGTTCATGATTATGATTATGATTTGCATAACTGAGGCATAGTTTTATTTATGGCACAAAAAGATATGTTATTTTAAATACCAATACTCCTGTCACTATATTTGCTCATTAATACTGAGATCATTATCCCATGTGCTGAAATCTCCCGAAAACGAAAGGTGTTCATTTATAAAGGGCTAGATCCGATTTACTTTAATAAGAGCAACAAACCCATAAACACACATTCATGTTTTTACCTACACCTTTTGAATTTTTTTATGAAAAAAAAAGTATTCATAATAGAAATAAAAAATGTATTGTACAGTAAAATTTTAGCAAATAAACGAACTTTCTTATATTTTTTGCAAAAAACAACCTTGCTTTCACTGTGTGGCCCACTGCGCCTTGTCAGCTTGTTCAATTGTATCAGTGTGCGCATTACTCATATATTTAGTAAGCATCTGCTCTATTATTACGATTACATTTTTACTGCCATTCATTTTGCGTGGATAAAATAACATCAGAGTAAAGACGAGCATTTCCCATTTTCAATTTATTCAAGGACAAAGTTTCGTCACAGTGACAGTGAATTTAACACACAATACTGAAAGACATGGTTGTCTGATAAGGGTGCCGGGGGCTTCCGAAAGGCCTGGCCATTGTCTTAGAGATGGACCGCACTTAAGAATGAAAGTTGTGACACGCTTTAGGAGTCTTCTGTGGGCACAGGGGTCACAACGAGGCCCAGAAGGTGAGTGAGTGCGTTAATCTCTTTCGCACTCACTACATTATAACTTCAGGTCTCGATGCGAATCTCCAAGGCTCCAGGTTTATTTTTATTTTATTTCTATTTTACTTTTTGTTTCAAAAGGTTTCTTGTAGACGGTTTTATATCCCAACCTATATTTCTCACTGCCTAAACCTCTTGAAATGCGGGGTTTTAGTGTTTCAAGATTTTACCTTTTGTAGCTATAAGCATCTGAAAAGGAATAAGAGGCACAAGTATCATTTAAAAAGGTGTAAATTAAGGAAGTAAAATGATTGTTATAAAAATATTTGAATTTCATTCCAAGTACAACCATCTGATATTGTATGACTACAGAAAAGGGTAACTTGACGTAAAGCAGTAATAGCGCATACAAATGTTTATTGTCTGTGTATATGAAATAAAACATACTCTGTATGGTACAGCAAAGATGCCCATACACTGATCATAACAAGGCTGTGGAGAATCGAGTCAATTTATGGAAAACCTTTGTCGAAATATTGCAATTGTCAAAACTTGTGCAATAGACGAACATCACAAGATTTGTCTCGTTTCTGAATGAGGGGTGCCGTGTGTCAGAAGAACAATATTCTCATAACCTGGTTCACATTCTACTGTGTCTTCCACAGTAGATATTACAGACTTAACTATGAAACTGTTTAAATATTTTCCTTTTCCGTATATTTCGTAATATATAATACCCAGTGTGCTGAGTTACTTGATCGTGTGGTCTACGAGGTACTTTTTCTCGTATAGTTATGGCACAAAAGGATGTGTTGGTTTAAATACCAATACTCATGTCTATATCCGCTTATTAATACTGAGATCATTATTCCCATGTGTTGAAATCTCCCGATGATGAAAGTCTGTATAAGCTAATTCCTTGCAAGTACAGGTTATTAAGGAGTGAGTCGGAGAAAACCACAAAACTTAAAGAGAATTTTCATTCAAAATCGGCCTTTATCTTAGCTTCGATTTATAGTATAAAAACTGTTATCATTTTCATGACTATTTAAAAGGTCAAGAACATTTTTCACTGTTACGTAATTTATGGGTTTGGTGAAATTCTATCTTTTATTAATTTCATGGTAAATCTGCGTTCGCTTACCACAGCAGACCTTGACATAATATGAACAGCCACATAATTTTAGAAGGCGCTGCTATTAGGACGAGCTAAAGAGATATTGACGTAAGTGTAGCATTAAATGGGACATTCCTTTAGGTTTTAAAACTCGCAAATGTTGGTATGTCCTGGCTACAGCACTTAGTATCGAAATGTTCTCATGTATGTAATCATTCGCTTCTTTAATTACATAGCTCGATGAGCTAGAATATATTATCGTTCTCTGCTTCAAGTACACATTCTGCCAACGCAAAACGTTAAAAGAACTGAGTTTTTTCCCTCCTTGGAAACGTTGCAGTCGGAATTGCCAACCTACTCGATTCCCAAAGAAGGAATCCCCCTTCAATGCACTACTTTAAATATTGTTTAACATGCTAAAAATAATAAATAATATACGTTTAATTCTTATACTTTTAAATTGTCCTGATAATCGTTGTATATTTCTCCACGATGAGACGACATTCTTATTTTTATGTTGGTATTGTTAACATTCTTTGGACACGTTGCAGTCAGAATTGCCAACTTGCCACGTTTTAGACGAAGAAAACCCACGTAAATGTACCACTTTATTTACAGTTTAATACGCTAAAAATTTTAAATAATTATACTTAGTCTCTTATACTTTCAAGTGCCAACAGAATCGTTTTACACTTCTCAGTGACAACACTTTAATGCCTACTATTTGTTGGCAGTCCTGGATCTACGTGGCGTTAAGTTGGACGAAGGGAATTTCGGTGTGGGTGAAACTGATCTTCATTTGAGATTTTAAACGTCTTACTGAAATTATATTAAGCTAAAATATTTACTTCTAAGCGAACATTATCCAAATAAAAACCTACGTGAGGTATTCCAATGAATTTGAACCTTTAGTTTGTGAGATAAAAGGAATGATATCAAATAACTGAGACCCTTACTCCCCCACGTATCTAAATGCTGTCGTCCATCCAACAGATGGCGTCAGTTCCTCTTTTTTGAACGAAAATACTTGAAATTTCCTATAGAGAAAGGACTAGGTAGCGGCCACGTGGCCGCCCTATTAATACGATCAACTAGTGATAAAATTATTTTATAATTTGAATTTTCACTGATTTTGATACTGATTTATCAACTAGAGATAATATATGGTTCTGAAATGTATTTGTCCATTCAATAATAAATTACTGAATACGTGATTGACGTGATATAACTGAATTGAATTGTTAAATTGATCAGCCATTTTATAATATGCAACGATGATGATTTTGTTGATAACTGGTTACTCCTATAATTAGAGTGGTGGTACAATCTAGTATGCCATGCATTTACTAGGTCTCCTGCAGTTATAAGAGAATTCGTCAACTATTGCAAACTTGTTTAAACACTGCATGTGCTTCCTACATGCTTAAGCAAAAGTCGTGAAAATGACACTGATTCAGATTTTCAAATGTGTATAAGGGCAAAAGAGCTATTTATTTATTTTCGTTTTAGGCAAATATACATACAGCCCCTGTTAAACGTCAAATCTGATTATCTGTGCGAAAATCAGTTCAAGGTATGATCTGAGTTTCTGTAACAAGACATTGAACTCAGCTGATTTAGCAGAAAGAATATCCATAACTGCGTTAATAAAATGGAAAAACTGACTAGGTTAAATTCTTTATCATTCTGAATTTAAAGAGAGAGAGAGAGAGAGAGAGAGAGAGAGAGAGAGAGAGAGAGAGAGAGAGAGAGAGAGAGAGAGAGAGAGAACACAATTAATCCCAATAACAAGACGAGAGAGAGAGAGAGAGAGAGAGAGAGAGAGAGAGAGAGAGAGAGAGAGAGAGAGAGAGAGAGAGAATTTCATCTGCATCTGTCAGCATCCAATTCCAGAGATCTCACTTATTAAAAAGAAAACATAGGTCAATAAATTATTAAATAGATAAAAATGTATTAAAATGCAAATAGTGTAATTTGCATAAAATGCTGCAGGAGTGTTCCCCAGAACCCACAGAGGAGTGTCCTTGGTTAAGCAGTTTCCCAGAGGAAAGGGTATTCATGGTCAAAGAAGAGCCCCTGTCCTACCCCAAATCTCCAAAGGTGACCTCTTGGTCGAGCAGTCGCCCTCTTACTCCACCAAATCCTAGACTAATGTTTTCTTTAGATCAGTCATGAACAAACGTTCTGGCGTTCACATTTCAAAACGTTTCCATCTTAAAACCTACTAATCTCTATACCTCTTCATTTCTCGCCCCATGAACTAACCAATTCAATTGGTTCTTAGCCACGTAAAATAAGTCTAATCCTTCGGGCCAGCCCTAGGAGAGCTGTTAATCAGCTCAGTGGTCTGGTAAAACTAAGATATACTTGACTTTTTTCAAAAGCTTTACTTTTATTATATTCGCTAAAAATGACTTAAAAAGGAAAATTATGGCGGGTCACAAGGGCGAATGGTGAATACTGACTAGGAGGGAAATAAAAACAAGTCTTAAAAAGTTTTTGAAAAATGACCAAGGAATTGGAATTTCCTGATCACCGTCATCCTATAAAGGATATTGTCAGCAATTCGAATCCTTCCATCATAAGGATACCAATCAGATATTGACTGGTGTCTGAAACCAATCAATATCTGTTTGGTATCCTTACGATGGAAGGATTCGAATTGTATTGGTATCCTTACGATGGAAAGGTTTGAATTTCTGACAATATCCTTTATAGGATGACAGTGATCAACCTATAAAGGATATTGTCAGCAATACCAATCAGATATTGATTGGTGTCTGAAACCAACCAATATCTGATTGGTATCCTTACGATGGAAGGATTCGAATTGTATTGGTATCATTACGATGGAAGGATTCGAATTGCTGGCAGTATTCTTTATAGGATGACGGTGATCAGGAAATTCCAGTTCCTTGGTCATTTTTGAACAACATTTTAAGACTTATTTTTATTTCCCTCCCAATCAATATTCACCATTCGCCTTTGTGACCCGCCATAATTTTCCTTTTTAAGTCATTTTTTAGCGAATATAATAAAAGTAAAGCTTTTGAAAAAAATAAAACACCCTTTATGTGAATTGGTTGGTTCATGGGGCGAGAAATGAAGAGGTATAGAAATACAACAAGACTACGTAACATTTGATACACGCTATCAATAAACGTTTGTTATCTGTTGTTATGCAGTTATTTAAGGTATTAATTGATGTTGAATTAATCTATTTTTAGTATGTCAAACAGTCATACTAAAAATAGGTTAATTCAACATAAATCAGCACCTTAAATAACTACACAATAACAGATATCAGACGTTTATTGATTGCATGTAGCAAATGTTACATAGTCTTGCTGCATGTACAGCAAAGATGGCTATCATGTGATTATTCTAAGGCTGTTGAGAATCGTGTCAAAGTCGAGATATATTTCAGAGAATGAGAGATGCCTGTGTCAGCTGAATATCCTCAGAACCTGAATCGCCTCCTACTGCGGTGTTACACAACTGATGCTACAGATATATTCAAAATCAAGTATTTTCGTTTGACATAGATTTCGTACTGTATAATGTACAGAAAACTAACATATATTACTGTGTGGTCTACCACGTACTTTTTCTTTTAATAAAAAAAATCTTTCACCTCATAGGTTATCATAATTATTTATGTTACTGAGGTACAGTTTTAAACAAGGCGTAAAGGGTTGGTGTGCAAACTAATACTCATGTCAGTGTAATTACATACGTATTCACATTACAATCATTGTTTCCATGTGCTGGAATCTGCCGTAATCATGAAAGGTTTTGCAACACGATGACTTGCAGTTCTCAGAGAAAGCCACCAAATTTAAAGAGACTTCTCATTCACAACCATTATTTATCTTATATGTTTCGATTTATAACACTGGGAGCTATAATTTTCTCGTAAGAAGTCCACAATAAAAATCAATATGTCTGTAACGAAATTTAATATCTGGTGACCTCAATAGACTATGTACTTTCAAACATAGCCAAAGCCTTGATACCATGTTTTTACAGTGAGGAGGTAAAGATATGTGGGCATTCATTGGGCTTTCCTTCATGTTACTAAGATCGTAGACACTGCCTGGTATGTCTCGGCTGCTTTGTTAATATCTGAATATGTGAGGAGAGGTGTAGTAACGGAGTTTTAGCAAGCAAAACAAGAGACTCTAAAAATGGATCAATGTCAATATAATGAACAGGAACAGGTGAAGTATAAAGTGATTAAAAGTGAAGAAACGTATATGACTGTAGCTGAGAGTCAAGATCTGTTATGCTGTTACATGGTATGTTAAAATGAATATCCGTTACTTATCTGTACACCAACTGTTTAGCCATGTTTTTTGAGTTAGTTATAATAAATAACTATAGGTGTGTCACGAGAGAGAGAGAGAGAGAGAGAGAGAGAGAGAGAGAGAGAGAGAGAGAGAGAGAGAGAGAGAGAG
>JANJGK010000017.1:11202308-11212308 GCA_039081455.1 Macrobrachium rosenbergii | reverse complement strand
ACACTGCACTGGATAAAAAGTTAAGACAGTATCATTAACATGAATGAAATCAGGCAGGTTTATCAAATAAAGGACATCTTATGAGTGGCTTATATAATGCAATTCTTCAAAAATAAGAAATATAACAGCAAAATTCTGTCAAAATATTTCATTTAACGTGCATAAAAAGTGAACAACTGAAATTAAAATTTTTATATTTCAAGCCCAGAGTTAAGAAAACAACTTCAGTATACGAACAGGAAGAAGTTATCAGTGAACATTAGTATTGTTACCTATGACGCTTCGAACTTGCAAAAGTACCCGGCTCATGACTTATAGTCCATGGCCTGGGGGGGTTCCCGTGTGCATGAGATGTACCCTAATTCACCCACTTGCCTTTTACAGTAGACACCTTGAATTATCTGAAAAATCAGGGTGGACTTTCTGAAACCTGGCAGCAAGTGAGAAATTTAGGCTTAATTTCACTATATCGGGTGATAATTTCGACCCGTAAACTCTGGGTACCTGACCTTAAAATACCCACATCTCCCTTGAAAATTAACGTAGAAGGCTCATTTGCCACTCAAAATGTTCTTCTTAATGAGCTCTTTCCAATGATATGTAAATCTTTAACTTTTAGGGCTATATTAGGTCATAAATACCCAAAATGTCACCAGAAATCGAGAAAAGCTGATGATTTACCTCATGAAGGAAAAATGGTAAAAACCAAACAATATTAAAGAATGAATCGCATATATTGACAATAATCAACACAGCAACACTATATTATTCAAATAATAAGCACTTTATTACTTTCTAAACACACAGAAGCATACAGTAACTTTTGATAAAAACTTTATTTTTAAAATGCCCATTTATGGCCATTGCTATCTAGGTGGCACTTTATCATGGTATGGGGATTAATATTTGATGATAAAGTACTTTGAAAAACTTCTCAAGTGAATAAATTATAAAAAAATATATAGCTTGAACAATTTGCTTAAATAATTATTGACTTGTAAATTCTGGATAGAGCATGAAAATTTTATTAACCTATGACGTAGCTTCAGTATTAAAAGGGTACTATGACATTGCAAATGAAGAAGTTGTATTGGTCGAATTAAACTAATTCAAACATCCATAACAATAGTTTTAATATCAAAAGATAAATTCAGAGGTAGTATATATTTAATAATGTAAATACATGTATTGAATTTATAATTGAAATGTCTGTAATTTATTTTCATGGCTAAATGTTCTAAGCTTTAACTTACATTCGTAAAGGAGTCAAATTTACACAAGTTCTTATGGACGAATGACAGTATTTGCTTATCATGATTGTGCTTTTAATAAGATTCCTCATTCCATACTGTAACCTAAAGGATTGTTACATGTTGCATCACTTACAACTAAGACACTTTGACATTTAGAAAAGCTGCAGCAAGGAACATGATTGCTGCGACAGGGACAGTGATATGTTCCACATTTTGTACAACTGCACACCACAGTGAATTCCTCAGGTATTGGGTTCTTTCCATCAGTTGGCTCCAAAAGATCATCAGCTACTTTATAACCATATAACATAGGATCAAGGGGCTCCCATTTAGGTTTAGATAAAACAGAAATCATGTGATATGTGGTAAAGTATGCTCTTTTTATATGTTGTACTGTTGCATAGCTAATAGGTGGTAGGTTCTTAAAACATGACCTCTTGGAATGATGGCACATATAGTTTCTCAGGTGATCTGCTGTTTTACACATTGTTGCCTGCTTCAGTACTCTTGTCAAATACTCTTTAGCCATGATAACTTGACTTTCAAAATTATTTTTAGTTCCAAATTCTTTTAAATACATTTCTGGATGTGCCTTTAGAGCAGCAAGTTTAGTCCCAAATTTGCTTGTGTAATCACAGCCAGTCAGGGAATGCACTGCAGGCAACACTTGACATAGTTCCCTCCCTAGCTGAAAATTGGCAATAAAGCGAACTCCAGGATGTTTCAAGGCAGTTGGAGCTGATATGGCCCTGGAACAAACAATTAATAGATCTCAGAAAAGCCCTGCAGGAATCATCGGTAGTTCAAGACAAAAAAATTATGTTGCTAAGTGGGAGATAACTTATCATGAAGTCCTTGCAATTACAAATTTACACAGACAAGTGTCAGGTTCAAGCACAATCACATACGAATTAGATGTAAACCAATCTTTTGCAGCATCAAAAACTCTGTCTGAGGAGAGACATATTCAAGCAATTATAAGACTCATAGAAAGAAATGAAAATCCATTTTTAATACCTGCAGAAGAAGGAAGACTTCACAATATCATGACAAAAGTAGCAGCAACCGAAGATATCAGAAAACAACTGCTAAACGCTGAAAGCTTTGGCAAGACTGCATAAGAGATTCCGCAAAGAAAGATTTAGCACTAAAGAAGTTCGTATCTCTGCCACATTTCACAGGACAAACCTGAAAACATTTGCTTTACTTCGTCAACCAAGCAAGTCATCAGGAAAATACCAACAGAAATTAACTCTGCATGAAGATGCTCACTTGTATCGAATGCCTGAAGTCGATAAAGAACGAGGGCACTCTATAGAGGAATTACTTCAATATGATATTTCCTCTGCTTCATATTTGTTTGATGAGGATGGCCTAATGACTAAAACAACAAAGGGTTCCATAGTTCATGAGCTGGAGAAACAATTGTAGACTGAGGATCAAACTACACCTTCAACCACCATAAAGACCGGATTCATTGTAGATGTAATGGCCAATGTTCGTGAAATGAAGACATCTAATGTAAGAACATTTGGAGATTTTTGTAATAATATGTTAAATGCAACTCAGTGTATATCAAAGTATGCTTCAAAAATATATTTTGTGTTTGACTCTTATGCTGAAATGTCAATAAAAGATTCAGAGCATCAGAAAAGGGAAAAGAAGCCTCCAATAGAACTGCACTACATCAATAAGGAAACACCCTTGCCTGTGGAAATGGAGAGGTTTTGGCCATCAATTGCAAACAAGACCAAGCTGGAGTCCCTTCTTCATCAAATGGCTTTAGATTATCCATGGAAAGATACAGCACTAGAGATTTATGTTAGCAATTTCAGAGGTCCAGATGTATATAAGTCCCCCTCGAGAAGATTGTCTGCTGGATTGGTATCTGAAGTTCCAGAACTGAATTCTGATGTAGAAGAAGCAGACCTACGATGCATTGTTTGTGCACTTCATGCAGTTCAACAAGGATGTAACCAACGTATAATCCTTTCATCTGATACTGATGCCTTAATTCTGTTCTTGCATTACTGGAATGAGCTTCATTATCAAGGATGCAGTGAACTGTGGATTAAAACTGGATCTGGGGATTCAGTCAGGTATATTGCCATTCATACATTGACTGTTCAGCTAGGGAGGGAACTATGCCAAGTGTTGCTTGCAGTGCATTCCCTGACTGGCTGGATTACACAAGCAAATTTGGGACTAAACTTGCTGCTCTAAAGGCACATCCAGAAATGTATTTAAAAGAATTTGGAACTAAAAATAATTTTGAAAGTCAAGTTATCATGGCTGAAGAGTATTTGACAAGAGTACTGAAGCAGTCAACAATGTGTAAAACAGCAGAACACCTGAGAAACTATATGTATCATCATTCCAAGAGGTCATGTTTTAAGAACCTACCACCTACTAGCTATGCAACAGTACAACATATAAAAAGAGCATACTTTACCACATATCACATGATTTCTGTTTTATCTAAACCTAAATGGGAGCCCCTTGATCCTATGTCATATGGTTATAAAGTAGCTGATGATCTTTTGGAGCCAACTGATGAAAAGAACCCATACCTGAGGAATTCACTGTGATGTGCAGTTGTACAAAATGTGGAACATATCACTGTCCCTCGTAAATGTCAAAGTGTCTTGGTTGTAAGTGATGCAACATGTAACAATCCTTTAGGTTACAGTATGGAATGAGGAATCTTATTAAAAGCACAATCATGATAAGCAAATACTGTCATTCGTCCATAAGAACTAGTGTAAATTTGACTCCTTTACGAATGTAAGTTAAAGCTTAGAACATTTAGCCATGAAAATAAACTACAGACATTTCAATTATAAATTCAATACATGTATTTACATTATTAAATATATACTACCTCTGAATTTATCTTTTGATATTAAAACTATTGTTATGGATGTTTGAATTAGTTTAATTCAACCAATACAACTTCTTCATTTGCAATGTCATAGTACCCTTTTAATACTGAAGCTACGTCATAGGTTAATAAAATTTTCATGCTCTATCCAGAATTTACAAGTCAATAATTATTTAAGCAAATTGTTCAAGCTATATATTTTTTTATAATTTATTCACTTGAGAAGTTTTTCAAAGTACTTTATCATCAAATATTAATCCCCATACCATGATAAAGTGCCACCTAGATAGCAATGGCCATAAATGGGAATTTTAAAAATAAAGTTTTTATCAAAAGTTACTGTATGCTTCTGTGTGTTTAGAAAGTAATAAAGTGCTTATTATTTGAATAATATAGTGTTGCTGTGTTGATTATTGTCAATATATGCGATTCATTCTTTAATATTGTTTGGTTTTTACCATTTTTCCTTCATGAGGTAAATCATCAGCTTTTCTCGATTTCTGGTGACATTTTGGGTATTTATGACCTAATATAGCCCTAAAAGTTAAAGATTTACATATCATTGGAAAGAGCTCATTAAGAGGAACATTTTGAGTGGCAAATGAGCCTTCTACGTTAATTTTCAAGGTAGATGTGGGTATTTTAAGGTCAGGTACCCAGAGTTTACGGGTCGAAATTATCACCCAATATAGTGAAATTAAGCCTAAATTTCTCACTTGCTGCCAGGTTTCAGAAAGTCCACCCTGATTTTTCAGATAATTCAAGGTGTCTACTGTAAAAGGCAAGTGGGTGAATTAGGGTACATCTCATGCACACGGGAACCCCCCCAGGCCATGTATTATTATGTGAGGAGAGGGAATTGCACATAGGGAACCTCAGCTATAAATCTTCTGCGTTACGAACGTGAATATGGAGTTCAACTGATGTATGGAAAGGTGTAATGAAAGGTATAGAGAGAAGTTACGAAACTATAAGGGTTTAAGTTATTGACTATGCTGAAGGGGAAAACTTGGATTAGGAATGATAAGGACTGGCATTGGAGCAAAAGAGAAAACACTAGATTGGGTAGCAACCTGGCCATGTTTCTTTGGTTAGTCTAATCCTTTCGTCAGTAGCATTATTATATCACTTTGTGAGCATCTTCGTTTTTAAGGTAATATCAGTAATGATCGTCATAAAAGGATTTAGGTTAAAACAACGTCAGTCTCTCTTGCTCTCTCTCTTGATGACAAGCTTATGAAATTACCACTAGTATTTACGTATGTATGTACACACAAACATACATATACAATACACACACAGATATATATATATATATATATATATATATATATATATATATATATATATATATATATATATATATATATATATATATATATATATATTGTTAAGGATATACATTCCTCCCTCCTATTTAGCTGCTATCTAGCTAACTTATAGAGAGAATTATAATTTCAGTTAGCTTATAGCTGGCGCCAATATGGCGGAACTCAGTTGTTTTTCACTCATATGGACAGATAACGCATGCTTTCACGGCCTACAGGAAATGCCCAAGCAGGGTAGACAATGGGTCTCCCTCTTAAAAACCCCCCTGCTACCAGAACACACCTAGATTCCCCCCCCTCCCCCCTTAAAGATCGTATGATGCGGGAACAACACCCAAAACCCAGTCTCCCCCCATTGCCTGAGATGGGGTAGCAATTAGTGTTCAGGAAGCCCAATAGGCGTATCGAAATTAGGGGATGCGGTAGGATTTTATTCTGTAAGGCCTTAGTCCTAAGGTCTCCTTTTCTCTGTGATTTTGCTGGCGTATGACTCCTTGCAGGTACGCTGGCCAGAACCGAGACACCCCCCACGACGCCATGTTGGGGAAAACAGAAGCACACTCTTTGGTCCGATCTCTTCTGCACCGGACGTGCAATATTCTCTGCTCCGCTGGTGTGGCAATCGTCGACGGACAGCCAAACTGATTGTTAGGCGCCAACAATGGTCATAAAAGGTTCGTACGTTTGCGAGTAGTCAAATAGCCAGCCCTGTCCCTTGTACTTAACTCCTTAATTTCCATTTCTTTTAAGCTTTTAACCTCTTCCTCCACGAAACAATCTTCCCTTTGTCAGAATCTTGCCTGTATCCCCTGCCTTGCCATTTACGCACTTTGAACTCAAGTAAAGATCCCGAAATAACAATAACTTATCCCTCCACCAGTGCAATCTAAGGGCTATTTAAGTTATTTAAGTTAAGTTGTAACAGTGTAAGTTAACTTTGGGCGCGTATAATTACGTGTTCATTGTTAACGCACACGCTGCTCCGATTCTCAGATCATATTTACGTGCTTTCATTAAAAGCACCTTCTAGGCTACGTCATGTGTTGTATTTAAGAATGTATATTGGGTAATCTTCTGTAGGAAGATTCCATTTCCCTTAGTTTGAGCAGGGCTAACGCAAAACGTCTCTTTCAGGGGAGACACGTGGCACGATCGAAATCCCATGCTTCCATACCTTGCCTGCCACCCAAATTCAGTTAATTCCCAGTCGTAGTCTGGAGAAGTTTCCGTTGTGGCTAACTGTTTCCTATGAAGTATTCCTCCATCCTGGAACACCATCATTTGGCTTACTATTTCACGTAATCAGGGCAGACTGAATGGGATTATTATCATTGAACTGATTATTGCAGATTGGCCCCATTTTTATCCACTTGCTTGTTGCCAATTCATTTCATTATTGTTACCGTGTCCTATTTTGAATCTGCCCCTCAGTGATTATGGTGTATTGTGTATAATTGTTGCTTTGCTAATGTTGATTTCTAAGTTTCTATGAATAAATCCCTGTAAATTGGCAAAAGAATTCTAAATTCCAATATGGCGACCTTCCACCTTAAATTATAACTCCAGGAAAATTCTGAGGTAAGTCTTCAATTAAATCCCCTTTTGTTTACAAACTGGACTCCCTTGGTTTCGTGGCAGCATCAATTATAATTTTGTGTTTAAATTCGTATCAACCCAAGTCCAGTCTGTAACAATATATATATATATATATATATATATATATATATATATATATATATATATATATATATATATATATATATATATATATATATATGTGTGTGTGTGTGTGTGTGTGTGTGTGTGTGTGTGTGTGCGTGTGTGTGTTGAGATATTTTAGAATTTTGTTTCGCATCTAATTAAGGAGTGCAAATGATATTAAGTAAAATTTAACGAATTGAGTTACTACCCGTCGAACTACTGTATATCATCCCATTACGTGGAGCATTATACACAAATCACGATACACTAGTATTGCTAGCATTAATTCTCTATATTCAATGAGTTTTGTTACCTTTTATAGTCGCTGTCGACCAATACAAATAAAATCTAATTTTTCTTCATAAATAAGGATATCGGTACAACCCGGAAAGCTTTCGGTTCACAGAAAGTAACTTCTATAACTAATTGGTTTCCTCCGAAGCCTACCGGGAAAACATTTATATGTACTTTGCTATAAAAGTCTGTCTGTCTCTCTCTCTCTCTTGTCCATAACTTAAGAGCTATTCTGAGGTCCCGTTCGTTATTAAAACATGTGAAGGGAAAAAGTACGCGTTTCTCCTCATTCCGATAAAATCTGTTATTATCAGAAGCTGTTAAGATACAATAAATAATTTTTTTTTCTTAAGTAACGATTCACTATGATTCCTGTATTTTAGTGGGTAACGAAACTTGAGTCTTGTACACGAATCTTGGGTTACATTTTGTGAAGCTTAGGCAACAAAGAGGTTCCAAGCAAAAGCAAAATGACTGGCACATGCAGATTTATCAGTTAAGTTTTAAATTATTGAGGAACTTTATGTACAAAAAATCATAAAAAGTTTCATGTATATAATCACTTTGTATTTCAAATTCAACTCTCCAGGATTTTTAATCGACACTGAACTATAACTGCTGTCCCGTCCGCTTATTTGAATCTTTCATTTCAAGAACTAATTACATACTATTCCCCAAACGTACACCAATGTTTCTCCTTAAAATATCTCTTTACAGTTTTAGTTTTACACAAAATTACTCTCATTTAGATTTAACACGTATATATTAGTTATATTTACCAAACCACAAAAGAAAGAACCAAAGCATCCCTTTTCTGCGAAAGTCCACACAACATTTCAGTGGGAATTATAAAAATGCTGCAGAGAGAACTCTTGTTTATACTTAATGGAAAAAGTTTCTGATAAAAAGTACAAATTTCAAAATTTTACTATTGCAAGCCCTTAGATATCTCATTGGAGAAAAAGATGAGTAAAGGAGGCAGATCGCCAGTTTACTTAGTGTACAACTCAAGTTATATTTATGACAAACTTGGAAGACAGAGCACCTGCTACACCAAAAGACTGACTTAAAGGCGAAGGCAGTTGGGGATCAACGAACCAAACGTTACAAATGTCAATTCTCTCTCCAAACCGGCTGAACGAACTCTATCCAAAATACTGATTATGGAATCACAAGCAAAATTTTTTAAATTCTACGATTTACCGTTAAATTAGCTTTGCTTGAATGCGGTGTACCTGGAAAATTCGAAACGGCGGCTCAGATATGAAATCTTTGAATGCAAATAGGAGAAATATTAAGAAGAATGAATCGCGTAGCGCAATGCGTCCACACTTTAGAATATGAGAGTCCTGTGAATTCAATCAATTTTTATTTCTCACATATTTAACCAAATGGACATCTCTGAAGGCTGAGCAGACTCTAAGGGACAACACTACACCTCTTATCCAATACAAAATAAAGAAGCCGAATGAATCTAAACCATCCAGCTACCAGAGAAATGGATCTTGGAGTGGGTGACTATCTGTACACATGTGCCATACTCTCCGTTCGTGGAAACGAAAATTCAGTCGAGCTTCTGTTCTTGCAAACCTCAAAAACTCGTGTTCTAACGTTGGTCTCTGCTTTGACAGACCAGTAATGCCAAATTCTGTCTGTAATAAGAACATTCATACCTATTGAAATAATAGTAAAATTATATAGATTCAAAATAACAAAAGCATTCAAAATGACAGATTAAAAAATATACACCATCTCTGGGAAGTTTGTTTAACGAGGGAATATTAAACATCAAAATTGAAATTGAAAGACCATTTCGCATTATCAGAATATTTGAAAGAGTCTAAGTTATAATAGTGAACATTAATTGAAAGAACAACTTATTTTTCGATGAGGATGAGTATGCTTATTAAGTATGAAAAAAAAGATTATCTGAGAGAAGAAACTTTCCAGACTGAGAAAACTGAAGGAAGATGTAAAAGACTACATTAATGCAATTTACAACGGAAGCTCTCACGTTTCTATGAAACTGAAACTATTTATAAGCTCTGTATTTTTGTATATGGGTTAAAAAAAAAAACTGTACCGTGCCCTAAAGAACCAAAAGCGAAAATTTTTAAAAAATCTAGTTCAGCAATTTCATAAAACACAAAAAAACCTTAATAGCATCTATAGCAGCTGACGGTGTTTTATTATGAAAGGATTTTTTTCATATATATATATATATATATATATATATATATATATATATATATATATATATATATATATATATATATATATATATACATATATATATATATATATATATATATATATATATATATATATATATATATAATATGTGTGTGTTTGTTGATGTACGTATGCATGTATGTACAGGTATGAATGTTTGCGTGCGTACGCCCGCATGTATAAGAAATATTGGATTATGCCTCAGTCAAAATGCACATCACAGTAGTATAAAAATTAATTTTGTGCCATGTCTGCTACTTCCCATTCTGTCAACACAATCAAAATCAAGTTCACTTCGATCAGAATTCACC
>JANJGK010000017.1:11192308-11199808 GCA_039081455.1 Macrobrachium rosenbergii | reverse complement strand
CCGTCGCGACACAATGCTCCATTTTCTCTCCTCCGACCTGCCTCTTTTTAGAGCTTGAAAGGATCTCCGGTCGTGGCGATGGCTCTAGGTGTAAATAAGAGGTGGGCAGAATTTAATGAAAGCAATATTGAGTTTCCCCCGAGAAATTCTTGACTGAAATCCAATTCAGTGTGGCTTTGCTTCACGCCAGATTTTGTCCTATGCCCCTGTTCATGAAGCCCCATACTCACGAGATTTGTCACCGTCTTGGCTTGTTAGATAATACCACTGCATTTCTCCTCTTGCTGTGCTTGCTGAGTATTTAATTCCTGAGGAAATTACTCTTATAATCTGAGTTCAAATGATCAGATGAAGTAACAAGTAAACAATGACTCGTAAGAAATTAGTCAGTTGAAGATAGACACCACTGGATTTATCTTACCAACAGTATGCGTTACGACGACATGTTTCAGTTCAGTTTTGTGATACACTTCAGCTGAACTGGGAACTCTGAGTGGCATGAGTTAAGTTACAAATAATCTGATCTGACAATAATTGCAATTGCTAACACTGGAAAAAAATGTACGTTGTAAATTAAAGTGAAACATTTATCAGCGATAAGAGAAAGCATCATCAACAGAGAGCTGCATTTGGTAGAGAGGGTAAAAGTTCGTGATGTTAGGGTGGAAGCTGCTTAAGAGATTCATAGTTAAATGTGCATAAGAAGGCATGAACTTTCACTACTTATGTTAGGAAAGTGTGAAGTGTTGTCAGGGCAGAGAAAGCAGGAATGATTGTGCAAAGTATACAAGAGCATAAGAAGTAGGTTGCCACAGATGAGAATCGTATATATTGTGTGTGTGTGTGTATGTGTCTGTTTTATTTTTTTTATTGGTGATAAAATCGTCTCAGCCAATATCCTTTTTGACCAATAAGGTTCCATAAATGATGATAACTTCTATAATATCGGCTGTCGATACTGAATGTCAACAAACTATAGAGAAAGGAGCTGTTTCATAATTAAAACTTGTTCTCCCTCTCCCACCCCTCTCTTCCCATCGCCCCGCTTCTCCCTCCTATCTTCACCTCTCTCTTTCTTCCCGTTCTCCCCTGTCTCTCCCCCGCCCACCTCTACTCTCTCTCTCTCTCTCTCTCTCTCTCTCTCTCTCTCTCTCTCTCTCTCTCTCTCCTACAAGCCACAAACTGCTACATATTGCTGATCTTTCGCTTATCCCATTTACATAAAAGCAGCATTCACTTATAATTATTTTATGTGAAAGCTATCTTTAACATTCCTCCCTATCTTAATACCTTACTTACAGCCTTTGTCGCCGACTTTGTCTCACTTGAATTCAGTGTCACCACCCCACCATCTTTGTGCTCTTTATATTTCTTTCCTTTTTTTCTATAGTTCTTTGAGATATCTTATTTCCTTTTATGAAGTGTGAATATCTCCTGTGTTTCTTTTGTCCCTTCTCTGTTTCCTAACAATCCATGGCATCACTCAAATTACATAGTCCTTCCAAATTATTATTTCTTTCGCTTTCAAAAAATTAAAGATTCGATTCATTCATTGCTCACTCGACTGTTTCATGCACATTCTGTGCTCTGCATTTAGAGAAAGAGTTTAGAATTCATCATGAATATTTATTCTCAACTGATACGTAAAAAAATTAAATGAATGTAGTATCTACTTTCCCTCCCAATAGATAATCATTCATGAACTTTCTTACTCAGGCATACCACTCGTGAAAGTTCCCATAAAACCTCTGAACAATAAATTGGCCCAGAATTCCCACTTTTCTGAAATGTTATAGCCATAATATAGTTTATTACTTTAGGAGCGACATGGAATTTAATTAACATTGTAAGGGGAGGTAATAAATTTGGACGTTATCACTTTCGATATCTAGGAAAACACCGAAAATTATTAATACCGGTTTTCAGATATTTCCCATAAGTATTTGCGGGAGATTGTGCAAATTACTCTCAAGGAGATATTATTTTACTTCGCTGCGAAAACCATCGAAGACACCTAATATCAGTTAAAATGATTCAGTAATAGAAACAGCAACCAGTATCATTGCAATGATGCCTCCTCATCATAATTATCTATTTACTAATAACAAAAAATCCGATTTCGTCCCTCGCTCAAAAGAGAAATATATAAAATCAAGCCGTCGTTAGTAATCTACTTTGCTCATTACCGTGATAAAATAAATAGCGGCGTGGGTATCCCAATCCGATCAATATTGCATCCATATTATACTGAAATCACAGCCCCTTTGTTTAAATTCTGATGGATCATCAACCAGTCGCTGTAATATCACGTGTCGAAACCATCTAATAATATCTTGCATGCGAGAGACGTGAATCCTTGTTTGGATATATTTCCACGCATAGAAACGTCGAGATGAAATCAGACTTCCGCTAATGCAATCGCATGCACACAGTAATGCATTAATGCATATGGAAAGCCGAGAATGGAGAGGCAATGAAGCGCAGCCTTGTGAACGATTCAATCTCGGGCCGAGTCTGCTCAGATGTGGAATCTTCTCGTCTACAAATGTTCGAGCAGGGAGCAAATTCATTCGTGCTCTCTGCTGGCGTCTCCTGAGTTCAGGTATATTGGTTTTTATTGTCTGTTCCGTCATTTTTATCTATTTATCACTTTTTCTTATAAGTCGTGTCTCTCTGCAGGCTTATTTATAACCCTTCGGAGCCCTCTAGGGTTTATAATTGGCTTTGCTCTTTCCATAACGGCTTCCTGATTGCTTAAGGAAGAAAAAAAAAAAAAGGTGAATCGACATGAGGACGTGTCGATTTGCGACTGAAAAAGGGAAACAATAAAAGGTAAAATCAAAGCTCACTAAGGGAAAGAATAGTTTGTCCTTGTGCACCAACGAACAATCATCAAACGCGGGATTAAATTATTACCATCAAGTCCTAACCTAACACGTGAGTAATAAAATCTCTTGTGAAATCACCAGCCTAAAAGCATCAAAGACTGCTGATTGCGAGTTCGTTGTCTTCAGCGTCTAATGAGGGACGTCCTTCAGGTCCCGTCCGCCGTTTCCGCGGAGTCAGTGCCACAACAAATAAGTGTTAATTAAAAAGAAAAGTCAATCCAGTTTTTCTGAAGCCGAGTAAATTTGCTTAATAGAGTGCACTTTTATATATTCTCAAGGAACTGTTTATAAGATTTATTTAATAAAACCGAAAAATTCAGAACAAAGGTTTCATTGCCCATAAGCAGGAAGAATTACGTACCCGAATAATTTACGTAAAAGGTCATAAACCAACTACTTTAAGAAAGAAAATCGCGTGCAAGCACTCGTGATTCGTCAAAAGTGTTTACGTAGGCAATTTTTTTTATCTATGTTGTATATATTCCTAATTCCTCCCTCCCCCCTTTTTTTGTCAATTACATTTTGTAAGAGTCATTATTCATATAGACACAGGCATACCCTGCCTAGCAACTGTTAGACACAAAATTTACCGGGAACTTCACATTCTTAATTCAAAAACTTTGACTATAATCTACTATGATCGTGGAGGAGACTGCAAAAATATTTGGTAAAGCTGGAAGATATACTAAATAGGGTAAAAAAAATCGATCACTTTATAAAAGAATGGGACATCATAAAAAAAGGAGACACATTGCCTATATAATAAGATTTTGAAGTGAATCGTATATATCAGGAAACCACAACGATTTGTTTTTTGTTGAGTGAAATTATAATAGGTCTGAAAATAAGAGAATGTCACAGAATAGAAATATTCCCTGGAAGTATGACGGAAATATGGAAGTGAAGGTCATAAGTAAAGAAAGCGTTTCTGAAAAAGGGAAGTTAAAACGAATACTCCATAAGGATGTGAAGAAAATAATAATAAAAAAATAACTAATACAAAACATAAAGTTCACCCATATGAATACAGTCTACAAAAGAGGAGAATAATCAGATCATAGTAATATTAAAAAAAAAAAAAAATACAACTTAACAAACTCGAGCGGGGAACAGCGTAGAGAGAATTTGAATTTAAAATAATAATAATAATAATAATAATAATAATAATAATAAGAATAATAATAATAATAATAATAATAACCAAAAGAACATAATTAATTGTTGGGTTAAGTTAAAGTTTAGGTAATATGAAAATAAAGAGGCAGTTGAACATACTCGAGCGCCGAATGGTGTAGAGAAAATACGAATTTAAAACAATAAAATAAAATCGTGAAAAATCGTCTGTGCTTTGAATGAAACCCAGCGGAGTTAATATGCGCAATGGGTCCCATTAATCTTACGTTAGTCATCCAGAAGTTTTTCCGACAGATTTCATAAATCTCTGGGGTTTCTTGGAAACTTTTGTGACCGTAGCAAAAGAACGAAGTTTGATATGCCATTCTTTCCAGTGGACGTAAAGAATCTCATTCATTAATCATTTATTATTCCAAATTACGTCTCATTCATAAATCATGAATTCATTATTCCAAATTACGTCTCATTCATAAATCATGAATTCATTATTCCAGAGAGTTTCTACTGCAATGCAGGTTGAAGATATTCTCCACCACAAAGTGTCCATTCCCCCACTGTGCTTGGTTCTACTAATACTTTACACTTGGGGAATGGCTGGTGACGCTGATGCAGATTAATAACCAACGGGAATTCTCATTAGCGTGTATTTTTTTCCTTTTTTTTTGCAATTGTATAGAGAAATTTATGGAAATAACTTAAATAGAAAATTCGGAGATCCTCTTTACTGTATTTACCACAAACCTAGCTTTTATTCGTTAATTTCAAGTAGCTTATTCCCTGTATTTTCATCACTTCTTTGCATTACAAAATGATACCCTCATGGAAAATAACAATAGACAGTATCGTTTTGGCATTATAATTTTTTACATCAAAAAGCAAGAAGTTAGTAAGAAGGTAAAAAGGTAATATTTACTTTCGATAAAATATTCGAACGTGACTATCGGAAACCACTGAACGAGGAGTGAAATATCACCCTGGAATTATGACCTGCTCTCGGGTCACCCGTCAGAACACACAATCTACATTAAGGATAAATTATCTAGCATCCTTCTCCTCCATGTCGAGTGGCGTTCATCTTCCTCACTGACTTCAATTAAGCTGTCAGCGACAAACGGCGTTGCATCGGAACGACAAGGTACGAACGAAAATTACGTCACTGCCCTGTTGCTCTTTTGTGTCTGAAAAATAACAAAGTTCTGCATCTCCAGTAGTTTCTTCTGTTACTTCTATTCTATACTATTTATTTCTGATGTATTTATTTCATCTAAGAGTAATACTTCATTAAGTATTTTTCCTTCATAATTCATTACTACATTGCTGCAATCATAAGTATAGGCGCGTTGATTTTCGTGAGATTCAGTGTTTTGGTGATCACCATTATTCATATCTGATTAATTATTGATACTGGAGTATATATCATCTGTATGTGTATTGTTGAGATGTGCACTTCTCAACAATTCTGCATTCTGGGATTGTGGGAATTCCTCTTTTTTTTATCTATTTTCATTTTATCTTGCTTGCTATGGTCACTCATATGTCTTTCCTGTATGTTCGTTTCGCTTGTCGAAACTGTCTCAGACAAATTGATCAGATTTAGGTGAAACTTTTCTTCGTCAAGCGTAAAACATTAGATCTTCTAATTATCTTGTTTCAGGCTAATCTTGCCTTCACTACAATCTAATATCATTCCACATCCCCTCACTGAATTAAAAGAAAACAAAACTTGTGCGGGAAAAAAATGTCTTCTAAAACTAGGAAACTTTCAATAAATTTATTTGATAATATATCAATTTCTAGGTTCACATTCCCTAGACTTTTAATCTGTTTACCTGATACTCCTTCTATTACTCTACTTTGACTGTGAATTTGAGTTTCTGCAATGCCTAAATATTTTGACAAAGTTATTTTATCAATTATATTTACTGTGCTACCTGAATCAAAGAGTACTGTGCATGTCTTTCCATTTACTGGAATTTTTACTACAGGCAGATCCTTTCTATTTATTCCTTCCTCTTTCATGGAAAATATTACTTCTTTGCTATGTAAACAGGAAAATGCGGATGAACCTTCATTTCCCAGTGTAACTATTTCTTCTTTTTCTCTTTCATCTCCTTGAAGTGATTCACTTTCTTTTCTCTGTAGAGGGGTTAATTGTCACTGGTTAGATGCTTCATTTATTTTCGGGCGACTGTTACTTATCTCCAAGGTCTCTTTATTGGCTTCCTTATTATTGAACCAACAGTACTTCGTTAAATGCCCGATCTTTTTGCAAACTCCACAGATGTTAGACTTTCTGCATTCATTAATGGAATGGTTTGTATACCCGCAGTTTTCACATGTCATTTCTGGTCTAGCTCCTTGAGCTGCATAATTCTCCGGTTTTGAATTATGTATGTCTGGACATTGACTACTATGATATCTCATGGGTGGACCGTGGAATTGTCCATTCCTCTATGTATTCTGTCTTCCTTTCTGGTTTGGATTCCACTTTCTTCGAGTATTTTGTGCAGAGTTCCTGTGAAAGGAAGTTTGTCTATTCCCTACTTGTCCTGAATAATTCTTGTAAACGTTATTTCCTCTATATGACTCACTGGTATTTCTGCCCTTTCTTTCATTTAGTGTTTCTGTCACCCCTAAAAATTCCTTAGAAAAATCTACTTCTTTCTTCTGAATTTCTTGTCTCGTGGCTATTAAAGCGGTAAGGCTGTCACTTTTAGGATCAATTTTGACTTTCTTGAACGCTTTCTTCTCTTTTTCTCCAAGTGCGTTGTACATGGTTCCAAATGGCAAGTAATTTAACACATATCTCAAACTGACTAAATCAGTTTCTGTATCATCAAAAGCATCCTTATCTCCTCCTATGGTGATGTTTGTTTTTCTGAAGTCTTTTATCACTTTATGTGTTGCTTCTTCTATATCTGTGCGAAGATTTGCTATTTATTCCCCATCGTAGTGATGGTTGAGAAACTTATTTATATTATATAAGGCATCACTTTGACTCACTGGTTCCCAGATTGATAAACAGATTCTTTTATATTCCGCGTATGTGGTTATTTTGCTGAATCTAACTGAATTCAAAGTTCTGTGTGCATCACCCTTTTCTGAGCTAACCAAAAACAATGCTTCGTTTATTTTTGTTCTTTCACCTGTTATTCTATTGGTGGAGGTACGACTGTCTGCGTCCGCTAACCATTGCTTCACAGAATATGATTCTAATCTAATTTTGTCAGGATTTGAACTTTCCACTCGTCCACAAAATCGTGTGGCTTGCGTAATGATTGCTGCTTGTGCCATTTTGCTAAACTGAAATGCGTTAGTATGGGTAGTGTTATTGTTATTGCTACTTGTGTTAGTAATGTACTTCTTTGAGTTAATGATACTTGTGAAGTTGGCACTGGAATTCGAATTTGTCTATCTGCTGTTTGTCGTAAATGATAAGGGCTATTTCTAATTGCATCCCTCAATGCATCAAAGGACT
>JANJGK010000017.1:11162308-11187308 GCA_039081455.1 Macrobrachium rosenbergii | reverse complement strand
AAAAGTTTGACGATTCCCATCTGACCTCTCTAAAGGGGAAAAGCACGATGGTTAACAAATAAACAAACACACACATTCACAGATACAGAACATAATTCTTACATACATATATATGTGATAAAAAGGCTAACGTAAATAATGTAAGTGAAAATTACGAATATGAAGTAATAACAACTAAAATTGAAAGGGGATAAAAATTTATAAGAACAAAAATAAAGATATCTAATATTAAATAAAACCAACTTCAAAAACATTAGCATAAAGAAATAAAATGTAAAATAATAACAGTAATAAAAATATAAAAAAAACTAATAGTAAAAATAATAAAATAAATGAATAATCAAAGAATAATTATGAAATTACAATGCTCACAACTAATATAAAAGGACTGAAAATATACAGAATAAAAGTAATATAGGTTAAGGAAATAAAAATAATAAAATAGAAATAAATAGTAACAAGATAAACTTATAAGGAATAAAATAAATATATATGAAAATGAAAATAGTAAAAAATACTATTGTTGTTTATCAGGCAATAGTAATACATAGCATACACCTTCCCCCTATTGTAGCTTGTAATATATTTATGATTATTGTTTTCCTGGCGAATGTTATAAATAAAATAATATCATAAATTTGTTTTAAAGCTGTGTTCATATTTACGGTTCTTTCATCATTCGATATTTTACCTCAGTAACCTCATTCAAATGAAAAAACATTAGAATTCCCAGAAAATATGAAATCAATATTTTTACTTCAAAAATAAAACTGCCAAGTATATGAATTCGAAAACATGAAGTGGAGTGGGTCTGTATGTTTTATGACACTTCATCAAATGAAGTGACCTAAGCTACAGACGCCCATCAGATGACTCGTCCTTAAAGAAGGAACGACAAGAACCTTATAAAAAGGAAATGATTTGTGGAATAAAGAAAATGAGGGGTTGCAATGGGTTCTATGAGATGCGAGGGGAATGAAGACCTTGTAGATTTTTACGGAATTGCATTTTAAGTCAAAGAGGTTTCTCTGGGGGACAGTCTAAAGTGCACTATTAAATAATGTTAAAAATAATTACGTGAATAAAATTTTAATTTGATGGGCGGAATTTTTCTTAAGGCTTATAAAGAATGATTTTATAGGTGTTCCTATGTGGTGCGAATTATAAAATGTTTGTCTTTTAATAAGAATAGACAGTCTTGCAGAGCAAGCCATGTACGGAATTGGTAGCCCCTTCGTGAAAACAAAGTAAGCAGAAAATCACAGACGCACACACACACAAATATCCGTAACATACATACATACACACACAGATAGATAGATAGATAGATAGATAGATAGATAGATAGATAGATAGATAGATAGATAGATAGATAGATAGATAGATAGATAAACATCAATACAGTCTGTAATAATAGTTAAAAATGCAAAATGTTACAAACCCTCCCAGTGGCTTTAATTACGTAAAGCAGACCGTATGAAAAATAACATAGAAAGCTAACGACCAAACGATAAAACAGAACTAACAATACCACTTGATAATTAAACAGAAAGCAAAAATAACAGAAATGATACTTTCAGCACCGTATCTTCGTAAGAGTATTAAATTTGAAAACATTCAAACGTAGTACCCTTGATTAGACGTTTCTCTGGTCCAGCATAAATGTGAAAATTACGGAATTCCCTCATCAAGAATGCTATAATGCAGTCCGGGTTATTAATTACGCTGAATTACATTAATTCAGAAATAAGTACCTATGCGATTCAAGTCTCAGATTATAATTTGCTTTTGGAAAGTAATGATTTTAAATTTAATAAATGATCCTAATAATTCCAAATGTCGTTGGTCAAACTGTCAATACAGGACATTGTATTAATATCTTATTGTTAAAGGTGTTTTATATATATATATATATATATATATATATATATATATATATATATATATATATATATATATATATATATATATATATATATATATTTACTAAAAGGACCTCATTCAAACTGGATGGTATCTAATGGAGTTTTTTATTCAAAAATTTACAAGCTTTCTTGGACAAACAGTCCACATTATCAAGTATCCGTACAATGAGCAGACGCGTAGTCCGGCTGTATTTATATCTGTGTGCTGGGTAATTTTATTAATCCTATAATCGCCTAGCTCTTCCTGTGTGACCTCCACCCCCTCTTGACCTTGGTCTTTCTCTGATCCTTCCTCCTAGGTGACCGTTTTCCGTGCTTTCTCTTACGTTTTTTCTTCGTTTCCTTGCTACTGTGGAGTATACGATTTTTCTAGATATGCTGTCTTCAAAGCCGTTTCCGGTGTTCCCTGCCATCGTGTTGTTGGCGCAAGTTATGAAGGCGTTCTCTACAACCAGTCTAGATGTTTTGTTGGTGTTCCTGTACAGAAAACTCATATTTTCCCAGTCTATTCTGTGATCATTTTCCCAACAGTGTTTGGCAACTGCCGACGTCTGATTATAATGCCTTATGTTCTGCAGATGTTGTTTGCTTCGCTCTTTACATGATTTGCCAGTTTCGCCATAGTACCCTTCTTCCCAGTCTAGACACGCTGCCATATAAACCCCCTACAAAAACACCATTAGGAATAAAATAGTTAGAAACAAAAAGTCGGTAGAGGGGGAAGAGATTAGAGGGGGGGTTTATATGGCAGCGTGTCTAGACTGGGAAGAAGGGTACTATGGCGAAACTGGCAAATCATGTAAAGAGCGAAGCAAACAACATCTGCAGAACATAAGGCATTATAATCAGACGTCGGCAGTTGCCAAACACTGTTGGGAAAATGATCACAGAATAGACTGGGAAAATATGAGTTTTCTGTACAGGAACACCAACAAAACATCTAGACTGGTTGTAGAGAACGCCTTCATAACTTGCGCCAACAACACGATGGCAGGGAACACCGGAAACGGCTTTGAAGACAGCATATCTAGAAAAATCGTATACTCCACAGTAGCAAGGAAACGAAGAAAAAACGTAAGAGAAAGCACGGAAAACGGTCACCTAGGAGGAAGGATCAGAGAAAGACCAAGGTCAAGAGGGGGTGGAGGTCACACAGGAAGAGCTAGGCGATTATAGGATTAATAAAATTACCCAGCACACAGATATAAATACAGCCGGACTACGCGTCTGCTCATTGTACGGATACTTGATAATGTGGACTGTTTGTCCAAGAAAGCTTGTAAATTTTTGAATAAAAAACTCCATTAGATACCATCCAGTTTGAATGAGGTCCTTTTAGTAAATCTACTAATGCACAGAACAATTGTGTATGTGATAAAGTTAATATATATATATATATATATATATATATATATATATATATATATATATATATATATATATATATATATATATAATTTCACTATTAAAAAATTTTGACAAATTATGGTAGAAAGCAAGGGTTATTCGAGTAAAGGTACATCATATTGCCTCTTGTAAACCCTAAGAATTATGATGTGATTAGTGTACGTTTTTCATGTGGGTCACAATTCAACACTGGAATTCATTGACTTCAAAGAGACAGATCTTGAGTAAAAACAGAACAGTATCATATGGAATTATTCTTTTGGTCTTTTTATAGACATAAACAGGATAGAAAATCCATAGATTCTCTGTCATTATAGATAAAAGAAGGGGCTTACGACGTGAATCTAAAGCAGATAATCCATATTTAACGTTTATTCGTGCTGAATGATCTCAAAAGAATGGGGAAGCAAATAAACGTCTCTTTTACATGGTTCTTGTGCTGTATGAAGTTTATTGTGAGAGAGCGCACGCTTGTGTGTGTGTGTGTGTGTGTGTGTGTGTGAGTAGTAAGAGTTTTGCGTCGCCTGAAGCCTTTGACTAAATAGATATTAGACTAGGAATAGCGATCCAATAGTATTTTTGTTTTAAACAACGAAGCATTGGGCAAAATATTTCTTTAATGTATTGGAATCGCTTACAGCTCTCTCTCTCTCTCTCTCTCTCTCTCTCTCTCTCTCTCTCTCTCTCTCTCTCTCTCTCTCTCTCTCTCTCTCTCTCTCTCTCTCTCGTGGATTAGTGATAATGCTTTGGGCTCAAAGCTGAGCAACCCATGTTCGATCCCCGGTTAGGGCATATAAAGTAAATACTGTATAAGGGTGCATGTCCTTGAAGATCTAGTATATATACTTGTATTAACCTTAGCAGTGTAAAATACACCTGGTAGTCAGTCAACGTCTATGGATCGTATTTGTGTGGACCAAGAAAGAGAAATAGATTGAAAGGGGAGTGGAAAAAAAAATAGACGTCAATGATCTGGAAAACTATATAAGGTCACACCATCACGAAGAGCTGGTATTTCTCTCTTTCTCTCTCAAATAACCAATCTCACTGGGTCTTCGATCCCATGACAAAGTATTCCAGTTCCTTGGTATCCTATAAGCAAAATGTTTTCGGTGTACCCTCGACATCGCTTTCTATCGTTTTAAAAGTATGCTTCGTGATTACAAATGTATTTTGTACATTCCCAGAGAAGCAAGGAGGACCTTTCCCCTATGAATTGAAAAACAATATGTAGATGCACTGTTGCAATGAGTGCCTTGGGTTTCCCCTTCTAGCAAATCCGCAGTGAGCTTCCAAGTATTCTGGTGTCGTAAACCGAAACTAAGAGACTTCCATTTTCGAATGTATACAAAGGAATTTTCATATTCCCCTCTTCGTAGTTGTGTGCAAATTTATGAATTAGTCATAGTCATAGCTTCATATTTATTAAGTTTAATTAACACAGTAGATTTAACAGTTTAATAAATTATATTATATAATATACAGTATATATACAGTATATATATATATATATATATATATATATATATATATATATATATATATATATATATATTATTTATTATTTCGGAACGACAGTATGAATTGAGATACACGTTACATAGGTGCCATGTGTCTGAATTAATTATTTTTTTTTAATTCTCGGTAGATGGCCACCAGAGCGTGTGTCGAAACGTCTGAATAATTAAAATTAAGAACACAGGAAAGGTTTACATGACCTTATGGAACCTAATATGCCAACTACACGCTGACGAGAAGATCGCAAGACAAATAGAGAAGACCCTATGCCAATTAAATGCCGTGGAACTAGTCATTATTTTGAATGCTTTTGCCCTCAGAGAAGGTGTCCTTAATAATAATAATAATAATAATAATAATAATAATAATAATAATAATAATAATAATAATAATAATAATAATAATAATAAGTTCATTAAATATTTCAAATTTTTGCAATGTCTGCATGAAAAGGTTTCACTTGGTATTATGTTATTCCATGTTTCTCATTAAAAGCAGTTTCTTGCATTTTTATCCTTTTCCAAAGGTATATTACATCCAAGGACGCATAAAACTCCAATAATCTTGAGGGCTGACAGACCTAATGATCTCTGCACATGTCAGTTATATTCTTTAGCAATATTTTGTGTAAAAGGTCGGCAAACGAGTCTTGAATCCAGTTCACTTAACTGAGGGTGTAACCGGGCAGATCTAAATTTCCATGAACTGTATTTAATATAGATTTTCATTTTTTATCTAATATTCCATATTATATAATCTTATTTTTAAATAAATGTTGAAATTACCAGATGGTAAAGCTCACGGATAATTCTCTGGTTTATATGAAAACATATATTAATTATGTTTACAATAACTGTACTTTAAATCCAAAGTAATGTTTTGATGAAAGTATTTCAAAATTTTATAAAAAAATTTTATGAATATCGCTAATAGCGTAATTCACGTTATTATTATTATTATTATTATTATTATTATTATTATTATTATTATTATTATTATTATTATATTAAATGTGATTGCTACATTGGTACATTCACTCTCGCGGGAGCAACGAAGTTCCTGAACAACAGCACCAATATGCAGTAAATGTGCTTCGATGTCCAACTTCTCAGTTGCAGAGGTCCTTTATTCCTCCTCTCACCGTTGGACTGTGGAACAGCCTCCCAGATGATATCATGGAATTGGAACTTCAGAAGTTCAAGCGAAGACGCACTGCATTACTACCTTTATACAATTCAACTTGTATCTTAATATTTTACTTACATTTTTATGTATTTATTAATTTGTTAATTCATCGGTTTTTTAATAACTGATCTAATTTTGTATTTCCCATTACCTTTTGCTATTTCTTTCGAATGAACCCCATATTCTTTGAAAGAATGAATTTCAAGCCAATGGCCATTGACGGCTTGTTCCACATGAGTAGGGTTCACCTTCTGGATGATAATAATAATCATAATAATAATGATATAAAGTTCATCGATCAATATGAGTGCTTTTAATAAAATAGAATATATTTTATGTAAGTCAAAACTATCTTCGGAGCATAAGATGAAGTCTCGAACCAATAATTAAATGTGGTGAGTAGTCCGTAGGTTTTTTTTTATCGCAAAGAATTTTTTTTTTACGTGAGTCTTGCGTTTCTAGATCACGTTCCGGCCAGGTCCTACTGATCATGATCACCCCAAAAGTTTGGATTATACTAATATATAACGTCTTCCTCTTCTGTTTTAAGCTGACCTTATGCTAGCATGGGCTCTTGCTCTCAGGCAGCCCAAAAGTACAACGGGAAATCTGGTCGGATGGGGCAGGATGCAGCATGTTTGCCGGCAGCTGACTGGTTGAGAATAAAGCCTTGCGCTCCCATTGGCTGGTAAGATTTTCTCGCAAGCTAATGTTTAGCTTCGATAATAATATTTCTGCAACCTCGCCGAGCGGCGGAAATGGTTTTGGCTGCCGTCCTGGTGTGATTACCTGTCCGGTGGTATTTCAAGGCGAAAATTTGGGTTTAAGGCCATTATCTATTTCTCGGCAGAGCTGGCGCTGTTCACGCACAAGAATTCTTGTTCTGGCGTCTCTATCGGCATTAGAGAGATTATCAGGTGTGGGTCTTGACAGATCCAGGTTAAAGGTGTCTAACGTTGGTGAGCAGGAGGAACGTTCCCTGTGCCGTGTTCAGGGGGAGATTCTCATGTTGGATTGGGATTCTTTTTTCTATTTTTGTATTCTTTTGTTGTCTTTACAGCCTCTTCTTGTACGTGACTGGAGATCCTCTTGGCTAGTTTCATTGATGCCCTACTCACATATGAGCTGGGACATCCGCGAATGGGGCATTTAAATAAGTATCCTACACTTGTCTGCTTCAGGGGATCTGTTGAGAGTGGGGCTGATCTGTTCTTCACCATGGGGTCTTTCGTGCGGCTACTTTGGTAAAATGTAGGAGATCTAGCCGCGTGCGTATTAGCACCAGTCGTAGACGCGTTTCCAGTGATAATGTCTGATATAGTGAGCTTGTCCTCTACATACTCAGAGTGCGTTACTCATTCATCTTTGTAGCAGAAGGTACTATTCCTGGTGGATGTCCTTCAACGAGGTACAATGGGTTAAAGCTCTCGTCACGAAAGCTAAGGGTACTTATTGACCTCGTCTTTTTTCGTGTAAATAGATCATTTTAAGCCAACTCCAGGCAATCAGAAAGCGAGAGATAATTCTCAGCCAATCTGTAGCCGTCAAGCACCCTGCTATCCGCCGACCACGTTGTATAGAAGGAACTAGCTCATCGTTACGGACCAGTCTACTCTCGTCCTTCGCCATGATTGTGCTTCGTCGACCCTGATCGGAATGTGGCATCGGAACCCAAGAGACCTCAGCGAGTTAAAAAAAAAAAAGAAAAAAAAAAGTTACTTTATAGTTAATGAGATATTTTTTTGTATTAACAGAATTCCCACCTAACAATCTTTACCTTTCCGTTCGTGAGGAAATGGTAAAAATAGGAGAGCTGTTGGCTGAGTGTAGTAACAGAAAAAGAATGTAGGAAAGATCGAAAAACTTATACAAATTCAATGCAAAAGGTACAACATTCACATTTAATTCCATTTTTTTTAAAGAGGGTTGTCTATCTAAATATTATTATTATTATTATTATTATTATTATTATTATTATTATTATTATTATTATTATTATTATTATTACACAAACTGAATTAATGAACTTTCATAGCAAACTTTATTGACAAAATAACCTAATGTTAAGTGGTAAGTACAACAGACGCCATAAATATTTAATCCAGTCATTCATAACAATGGAATGAAGAGCTGTTTATTCCCCTGAAATATGATGCCGCGCATATTGTACAATGCACCGGTTATATTCATAATCAATGTTTCAGTATTGGCTCCAAACTCAGGGAGATATAAAATCTATATTATTGAACATAGCACTGCAACCACATTCGTACACATAATCTGTACATAATATAACAGCATCCTTACTTACAAGGTAGTTGTCAACATGGCAGAAAATTTCATAGAGAACTGACAGCTATAAAGAGTTGTGCATAACAGAGGTTTATTATTTGGGACAGTAATCATGAAATATCACCTAAATATGGATAAGCATGAAATAAAAATAAATATACAACAATGGCACATATCGTAAGTATCGAATGTCTGAGCACAGACAACCGCTGGATAGATTGCAGTTTACCCTGAAAGGGCGGCTCACTGTAATCATTCTTTGCATTTGCCACAAACCTCTCATTCTTTTGTTAGAGATATTCAGACCTTTAATTTCAGAATATTATAGAGTCACATATCGATAAATGCAATTCCGGACCAGAACAGGATTTATTCTTTCCTTTGAATACAGGCAATGCTAGAATATGTTTGGCAGTTTATACACAGGCCACTATTGAATACCTTCCTTTTATTATTTTGAACTTAATGCAACATCGGTCGTCATCTTCTTTCCGTTATACCTAAAATCTATTTCAAGAAACACCACGGAAACACAGATAAAAGACAAAAACTTGAGTAGAATGATAAAGCAACATACAGAATAACTTTCAAAATGCGTACTAAAGTAAGTTATATTCTTTATGAAAATCCTAACATTACATTAAATGCAATTTATTGATCCATATATTCTGAAAACCACGCTAGGCCACACAAAATAATACCATTAATATAAATTTACGTCAATAACTCCCTGAAATTAATATCCTGATAATTAAGCGCCAGGGAATTCATAAAACGATATCTGTGGCTTAATAATCGTAAATATAAAGACGCCCCATTTATATATATATATACATATATATATATATATATATATATATATATATATATATATATATATATATATATATATATATATATGTGTGTGTGTGTGTATGTGTGTGTGTGTAATGTGTGTGTTTGAATGTGTGTGTTAGGGTAAATGTGGTATGGCGGTGGAATAATATTCTGTCATGCGACTTTCAGTGTTTCGAGATATCAACACTGAGAGAGAGAGAGAGAGAGAGAGAGAGAGAGAGAGAGAGAGAGAGAGAGAGAGAGAGAGAGAGAGAGAGAGAGATCAAAGTGTCGCAAGTTGTGACTGTACGCTGAAGAAAACTCTCACTTTAATGAGTGACACCAATAAAGTTATTTTTCCTCGTCTCTCCCTTCAGAGGCGGCGTCCTTCCGAAAACGTTCTGTGGAGTCATCAGCGAGTCACTGATCGCTATTCTTATCCGAATCCTTTGAGGACTTATGACGTGCAGTACACCCGACAAAAATCTGTTCTAATACGCAATTCCGCTGGGTAGATTTTTCGTCCAATAATGGCAATACATTCATTGATCGGAATGATGAAAGGTAAATTGATGGATGATATTTTGTTTTATATATTTAAGTAATCTCATTATGGATATAGAGTGTATAATATATATATATATATATATATATATATATATATATATATATATATATATATATATATATATATATATATATATAATATACACAGAGAGAGAGAGAGAGAGAGAGAGAGAGAGAGAGAGAAATTAAACTCTAAAATGCAATACTGTGCACCATGTGGAATAATAATAATAATAACAATAATAATAATAATTTTATTATTATTATCATTATTATTATTACCACGCCGGTCGTGGTTCCGTGCTTCTCATCCACATATTGCTGCATCAGCTAAAGGTAATTCATGTCACCTGAACACGTAACACCGTACGAAAAGATCACAGGGTTTATAGTTATGAGACGGTCACTGTGAATGATGCGTGGACACGCGAGTCTTGTATAGGAAAGATTTTGTTTACCCTGGAAATCTTTTGTCTGTTATTTGTTTCTATATTTCTTTTATTTATTTTTTTTTCAAGGGTGTGTTAGGGTATTAAAATGGTAATTCTCTGCAGTCATAACTGATTTACTTATCGACTGAATGATTGCCATGGTGTATGTTACCGATAAAAGAGAGAGAGAGAGAGAGAGAGAGAGAGAGAGAGAGAGAGAGAGAGAGAGAGAGAGAGAGAGAGAGAGAGAGAGAGGTACCTTATTTTTAAATAACTGATACTTTTTATCGTCATGAAGAATTTGTTTAGACTTAGGAGATGAATGTCAAAGTAAACTTTAAAATAAATTTACTTTTTTATTGATTTATTCAGTATATCTCTTATTAATCTGGCGAAATCACAATAAAAAAAATGTACTCATTCGATCAATGAGGCATAATTGATAAAGTGTCCAAAGGGAAACGTGATTTGAACAAAGAATATCATATATATTCGTTTTTTCTTATCTTAAAATATTTCTAATTCGTTTTCGCTTGGATACTCAAAGAAATGTTTTCATCTATCTCTATATTAAACAGGATAGCATTCACAAGCGCAATGTAACCCATCTGAAGACATTTGCTGAGTTTGTCTCTACGTAAAGATGGTATTTTTTGGGCGGTTTCATACCTTGGGTACATCAAAGGACCTTAGGTATCCCACTCAGTTTAATAATTAGAGTCACATGCAACTTGATTTTCTCAGATATTTGGAAATGAAACTTATTTCAGACAATAATTACTCAAAACCGATATCACTGAACACGTAAAACCACGTATATGGGGATGAAATATTAATGAAATATGGAATTTAACCAAGTAAATGATCACTTTCCATATAAATTTATCTGTAGAAATGCATCTTCAATGATTTACTCGAAAAAATTTCGACATAAGATTCACCTACGCTCTGCATCCTTTTATGTTTTGACAAGAAAATAGAAAAACGGTGTAAAGGGAGCTATACGACTGTATAACATCATCTTTCCCAGCGCACATGAGCTTAATTACTGAACAAGACCGTACGAACTTTTTATTTACTGTATATATATATATATATATATATATATATATATATATATATATATATATATATATATATATATATATATATATATATATATATATATATATATATATATATATATATATATATATATATATACAGTACATGTATAGAATGTTTGGTCTCTTCTATCAGTGTTAACTTCTTTGGAAGGTAATTATATTTAATTCGTTGTTTTTACGAATCTCTGAAACATCTTTCCTATCTTTTATTCCTTACAAAACATTACTCGAAAAGTGTTATGCCACAGTTCAAACGAAATTCAAATTTGAGCAGTATCCAGTCTTCAAACACCTGCGAAAAATTTAGCATCACAATAATGTTACGCGCCGCCTCCATTATTGGTCAGAAACTGTTTTTAATGCTAAGCGTTTTTCACCTAAAGTAGCGGTTGCGCACTGTGTTTACGGAGGAACTCGGCAATGAATTTTGTCTTCGAGAATAATGTTATATGCCATGAGGTAGGCGGGTCACTCGACGCACCATGCTTCTGGATGACTGATACGAGAATATCTAATAAAGACTATTGCTACACGCCGAGCGGCCTTCTAGCCTCCTGGTGGTTTCACGCGAGAGCTTCTCAGCACTTGTAATATTCGGTGTTCATTGTACACACGTGGTTTCTCCGTTTTTAAAACTCTTTTTCGCTTTTAACGTCGATATTATTAATCATCGAGCGATAATATTACCGCTATAATGAGATAATACAACGTAGATTCTGTGATTGTTCGACGTGGCCTTCCGTCCCCGGATGTTGACAAAGAGAAAAAAAAAAAAAAAAAAAAAAAGGAAAAATAGGTCTGCGTGCTGGTGGCTTCTACTTACAGTAGAAAAGGTATCGTGGATGATGTTCGTGTTCAGGGGACGATGATTATGATGCATGCGTGTTGGTGGCAAGGGTGCCGTCCCCATCAATTTTGAGGTGAGTGGTAGTGCCACCACTGGCAGTGTTTCCCTACCCATGGAGGAGAAATGTTCAGCAGACCAGAGCATGGGCTGCTAATGTTGCTCAGAGGCAAAAGAACCTGTCCTAGCAAAACTTCGCTAAGAAGAATGGTAGTAAGAAAACAGTTCCACAAAGGAGGGCAGTTCCCTTGCAGCTGCAAGAATGAGCACTTTTCCAGAGAGAGGTACGAGGTGATTAACGTATCTGTAATAAACACACACACACACACACACACACACACACACACACACACATATATATATATATATATATATATATATATATATATATATATATATATATATATATATATATATATATATATATATATGTATGTATGTGTGTGTGTGTGTGTTGCAGTGTTAATATGTGTTCTGTATATGATGTATGAATGCCAAGTTGCTAATGCCAAAGTACATTAATTGCATGCCATAAAAATACTAATTTATTGTAACAATTAGTAAAAAACCCACTCACCGAACGATGGAAATCATATATGTTTTGCAGTGTACGCTCTGCTATTAGCTGAAGCCTAATTCGTCTCTGTAAAAGGTTAATACAATAATGATTTTGATTCACAGCTTCGATAGCCTGCTGAACATTTACACACGCACACACACGCACACACGCAAATACGCACACAAAACAAGAGTTTGCTTTAAACCGAGAAATAACTACGAAAAAGTTAGAAAAAGCTAACGTTGAGAACAATGCTACAAAATTAAATTACTCATTGAAAAGATAAAAATTCATGCATGTCCATTCATGAAACATCAGTATCTTGTTGCTATGATTCACTTTCTTTTTTTGGAGTAATGAATCACACATAGCATTCGTATGTACTATACAATAAAAACTGTCACGAGACATTAGTTACACTGGTATTGCTGAAGGGGTTTTAAAAATGTTGCTATTAATATTAATTGAAAAAAATATCAAGGTACTCTAATTAGTTTCATATCGCTAATATAAAAAATAGAAATAAAAAATAAAATAAAAATGGTTAAAAATATTGAATAAACAAATAAATTAAATCCTTGTTTGCAAGAAAGTTGTAGCCTGTGGATCGAGGCTTAACACACAAAATTACATACCAAGCTGAATTTGCGTTTTCTATCAGCAAAAACTGCGGGAGCGCACGCCGTATAAGCACGCATTCTCGTTGCGAGAGTTCAGTAATTCCGGAAATTCAAGGGACTCTGTGGACTAGGCTCAGTACTGTGATAGCACTTGGGATGGTGTCTGTGTGGCCAGAGGAATGTCTCTTGCCAAAACGTGCCTCAGGATTTGACCTTTGCGCTCTTGTAAGGTCGTCTAAAGATTCATAAGCAAAAACGCATAGCTGGATCCTTGAAGTGCGGGTTTGATTATCGCCTTAATACTAAATGAAGGAAATAAGAGGTAAAGAATGTTCGTCGTAAAGAATTATGTATTTTGATCTAAACTCAGAGAAATATATTTCAATGAAAATATTAAGGTACAAGGAAAGGAAATCAAATCAAAAGTTACACTTAATGAAGGAAATGAATAAGAAGAAAAAAACCGCAATACTTTGATAGAGACCAAGATATTTGTTATGAAACTTAGGAGTCAAAATTGATAGATAAATCAAATTGAGATAATATGGAAGGTTGCTTTGAAAACCCACAGATATAAAAACTGGGAAATAAATGTTATAGATGTAATGATGTCGATTTCTTTAAGGATAAAGGTTACACGCGTCTTTGTATTGCGCATTACTATTTGGTGGCGCATGATATGCTGTAATAATCATTTTATGGATGACGTAAAATCGTAGAACCATTATATGACTAGTTTAAAGAAAAGACGATTTTTCCACACCTATCGAGGTTTCAATACGGCAACAAGAGAAGCACGAAAGGATCATTCCTTCATTTGCTCTCAGAAACACTGAGTCAGTCATAGAAAGCCACAATGATGTCATGAAGACGAATTAACAAATGGCTATCTATAATTATCAGGCATTATCTTTTATCTCAACATTCCTTCAATATATTATATTGTCCTCTCTCTCTCTCTCTCTCTCTCTCTCTCTCTCTCTCTCTCTCTCTCTCTCTCTCTCTCTCACAATGTGATTGACTCTGACATCAAATGACGTTTATGAGCTGAACTCTCACCTTTCAAAATAATGAATTGCATTATTCCATAATGAATTGCATTATTCCAAGTGTACTTTGAAAAAGGAATTCATTTCCTTAATAATTCAGTATACTGAAAACTTAATTGTTCCTCCACTAAATATTTGTTTTTTTTACTTCTCCGTTAACGTAACATAAACTTTTTATTTTTAGTCAAAATCGGTCATGCCTTAAGCATTCACTGTGTTATGATGATCATTAAGTGTACCAAAAAAATAATGGTAATATAAGAGAGTGTAGAGATGGGATGCCTATTCTGAAAGCTCGAAAGAAGGTGGCTTCTTCTTCTTCTGTTATTATTATTATTATTATTATTATTATTATTATTATTATTATTATTATTATTATTATTATTATTATTATTATTAAGCTAGATATGAACAGTAACTTCCCAAATCCTGCAAGAGTTCAAAATACCATCAAGAATTGTATTAAATCGCTCCCCCCCCACCCACCCCCCCAAAAAAAAAACGGCTGGAATAAAACCCTTAGATGAAGAATCGGTATGAACCATTCCGCAAGGTTCTGCTGACTGTAGAACAGTCGAATCAATCCATTTCGATCATTTCTACCCAATTCTGAAGTGACCTTTAGCAAATATTAACCGCATTTCCGTAATGCACCACCAACAGTTCGTACGAATCAAGTCAATGAAGACGAACCATTCCAAACAACTGATCTAAAAAAGGTAAATGATTTAGAGAAAATATAACGTCTTCTTTTTAGAATAATAGGCATTTCAGCTTGATTTTGATATATTGTGGTCCAAGGAATTAGGACGTGAAACAAAAATATATTTTTTTTTTAAATTAGCTCACGTTTGTATATATTTGTTATGAACGTGAAAGTATTTGTGGAAGATTTTGTTTTATTGTTTCGACAACACTTTTTAAATAAATTCCCTATAAAAGTCAATAACGATAGGGAAAAGGTGAGGACTAAACATTTTAGGAAATCATTTCCTTAGTTCCCAATAAGTTTTTTATATTCAAAATACTATCTGATGCTCCGAAAGAACTTTCCATATTGAACTGACAATTCTTCATTCTTTAAATCATAGTATTAGATGCAATAACATACAAATCCAAACTAAAATCTACAACGTCCTAGCAAAAAAATAATATAAAATATATATTTGGAAATTCCGTAAATAACTCCAATCCCGTCACTAATTATTCCGGAACGCGCTTTCTTTCCCTCACACCCTCAATGATCTGCATTAGGGAATATCCGGCTTAATTAGCTTTCCTTTCATAAAATATTGCCATAATTTTTTCGTTCTCTTTTTTTCATATGGTTCCGTGCGGTATTTGTTTGGGCGAAGTTTCAATAATTTTATCCGTTTAAGTAACACTGGCTCTATTCACTTTTATTATAAAGTTCCAATTTTAAATCCTGCTACGTAATATGTCGTGGATTTGAAGTTTTAGATGTTATGCGTGTATGTGAATATGCATGAGTGTGGACAACATAATTTTTCTTTAATCCGACATGCGATTACTAGTTTTTTGCGGGTTTGTATATATGAGAACCAATGACTTTCCTCAAAATCAGTCAAGTGATTTTTTTTAACCTTTTCATGCGTCCAATAAGGAGAGAGATGTCACTGTACCATCGTTTGTGCTTATTTTCTATGGACTTGGATTAAAAATGTTAAATTGACATTGATGTTATATTCCAGCAGTTTTGTTGCATGATAACACACTTTATAAAAGGAATGTTACTAAAAAATAGCCCTACAGAAAACAACATAATATGTAAAATTCCATGTCTGCACTGCCCTTCTTTTTATATTGGCCAATCCAGCAAGGATTTAGATGTATGGATTAAACAGCATAAATATTCTGTCAAAACTGGACAAGCATCCAACGCTATACTCATTTATTTAAGTGAAAACTCTCACAGGATAAATTGGACTGAAAGTTCAGTGATTGCCAGCTCAAACGATTTCTCTTTTCGAAATGTTTTACAATCTGCTATTATAAAGCTTACTTCCAGTTGGAATATTAATCTAAGCCCTGGCATGTATTATTTGGACCCTTGTATAAGTAAAATGTTCAAGAATGATCTAAAAGATGAAACCACTGAATTAATTAAAAATTCGTTACCTTATATATATTATTTATGTATTTATGTGTTTCATATAAATTTTTTCTTTAAATGTTCGACCTGTAAAAATTCTTATAATTCAATGAGTTGTATATTTTTTTTATAACATTTTGTGGTGGTCAGTCACCTTCCTTGTATAATCTTTTAATTGTCCTGTCCTTGCTTTTTGAGCTGTTGAGGCTAAAATTTGTAAAATCTCTTAAATATTAACCCTGTTTTGGTATGTCTGCTAATCCTTTAGTTGTGTTGGATTCCAGGTGCATTTTTTTTCCTTTGTCATCCCCATCTGTCATTTATACCAGCCTTCTTTGTAAACTTATTTTTATATTTCTTCAGTCTGCTAAGTAAAGGACTAGTGTAAGTCGAAAGGCCTTGCAGCACACCATTGTTTCTCTTTCCTTTGTGGATTTTGTCTCTATTTATATATTTATCACGTTCCATATTTTCGTGATTCAGTTATATATACACACACACACACACACACACACACATATATATATATATATATATATATATATATATATATATATATATATATATAATCAGTAAGCTACAAACGTCCTTTAATATCCAATTCGCTCTACCTCGGAAATAATATATTTTCATATATATTACCGAAGGGGAATTTTTAAAATTCCCCTTCGGTAACATATATGAAAATATATTATTTCCGAGGTAGAGCGAATTGGATATTAAAGGACGTTTGTAGCTTACTGATTGAATATGAATCACGGTGATGCGATAAAAAAAGTCATATATATATATATATATATATATATATGTGTGTGTGTGTGTGTGTGTATTCTATATATATATATATATATATATATATATATATATATATATATATATATATATATATATATATATATATATAGAGAGAGAGAGAGAGAGAGAGAGAGAGAGAGAGAGAGAGAGAGAGAGAGAGAGAGAGAGAGAGAGAGAGATCTACCTGTATTACTAGTCTCTCTAGAATGAAATAAGGAGCCATTGCGGCGTTTACTTATCTGATCTCCAAAGCCTGTTGTGATAAGCGTATCCAACAAGTGTGAGGAAATCGAGAAATCGAGAGGTTATTGTTATTATATAACAGCGCATATTTACTTTAAAAAAATTTAAAAAACATAAAAGATCTAAAAATAAATACCATAATGTATAACATAACAATGTTACTATTCATTACTGAGACCAGAGGACAAAGTTTATAAAGAAGAAATCCTTGAAAATTACGTGTGTATAAAGTTACGCAACTCCTGTCCCTTAGATCCTCACAGGAATATCCTTGGGAGGTTTCAGAGCAACAGGAATGCCAGGGGCGAGTGGCCTTTAATTGAGGAGTGAAGTGGTTGATTAAGAACTGCAGTTCAGAAAACCACAGGGTTGCTATTACAAATGAAATACCCAATTCCAATCTCATAGACGAGTGTCTTTGATATGCAAGAGATCCCTCGACCTCACAGAAAACGTCTCATTAAGGTCAAGATCAATATTCGGTCGGACACTGATATCTCAGATGACGTTTCAATTATCTTGGACAACGAAGATGGCATTCCATATATGTCTGCTTCGATGTCTGTCTAATTTATTCATTATGTATGTTTAATGCTCGATTTATGATAAAAGTATTTAAACTATTCGTTTCGTAAATAGTATCAGTAGCAAAAAATTTTCTTATATATAATTTTTTCTTATTGATAATTTTTTGCGCTCAAATAATTACTATGCAACAGTTCATAAGCAGTAAAAATAAATAAACATAAATCTAAATCTGAGGATGCTTAGAAGCGTCATCTATCGGTGAGAAATGACTGTTCCTAGTGCCATATATGTCTGGGGAATTTTTATAAAAAAAATTTTTAGCGCAGACAGGAATTATTGGCTTCTAAAATATTTCCATTATTTTTCCACGGCTATAAAATAAATCTCACTAAAAAAAGTTCAAGCAAAATAATCGAAACGGTTCCATTTATTCAGCAATAAAAGAGAGAGAGAGAGAGAGAGAGAGAGAGAGAGAGAGAGAGAGAGAGAGAGAGAGAGAGAGAGAGAGAGAGAGAGAGAGAGATTTAATTAAATCCTTTTTTTTACTGTATCCTGTTCCATATCCGCACGAAGAATGAAACGAAGACTCTAATGAATTTAAACGCCGGAAAAGGAAAATGGTTGCATGTTTACTAAGATCGCATAACTACGAAGAGGAATCTAAGTATTTATATTTATATTTTCTCTCTGAAACTTCAGGAAAAAAATAACCAAGTCACGTCTGTTTAGGGGTTTTATTATATCTAATCATATATATATATATATATATATATATATATATATATATATATATATATATATATATTATATATATATATATATATATATATATATATATATATGTATGTATCTATGTATGTATGTATGTATGTAGAATCTACTGTGTGCTTAATAGCTACATAGTACCTTTGCTTTCAATCCACTAAAGAAAGGAAATTCCCCCTCGTGTTTTTCTTTTTTTTTTCAATATTATGTTGGTATTTCTTACTATTTTGTGGTCACGAAAGGGGATATTCTCACCTCAGTTTCTTTAGGGTTGCATGGATCCACTATTTTTTATGAATATAATTTACTTCTAAGTTAACACAAAGGACATTCTAATATATGATTTTCTTCGGCGAATTTTCAGTAGTAGATATCGTGTTTCCTATTTCGTGCTTATCATGGAAAAGATGTGAACATTTTACACAGTCATTAGATATGTTACTTTAAGGAATAATATGAAAAATGACATCAAATGTAATGTTACAAAATTATATGAAAACAATTGCATTTTCTATATAGCAGTTATGAGACTTTTATAAATAAAAATTCGCTGGGTGAGCGGGTTCCGTTCTCAGCTGCCACTCTGATGGTCGCGAGTTCGAATTTCCGACCAGCCAGTGAAGAACAAGAGAAATTTGTTTCTGGTGATAGAAATTCATTTCTCGCTATAATGTGGTTCGGATTCCACAATAAGCTGTAGGTCCCGTTGCTAGGTAACCAATTGGTTCTTATAAATCTAATCCTTCGGGCCAGCCCTAGGAGAGCTGTTAATCAGCTCAGTGGTCTGGTTAAACTAAGATATACTTAACTTTTATAAATAAAAAATTTTATTAGATATATATTTCGATGAAATGAAGCGCTTGACAAAGCTCAAGAAAACCTTAAGCATTATACCTTACTAAAACACTGCTAATATTGTATTTCATATCATTATATATATATATATATATATATATATATATATATATATATATATATATATATATATATATATATATATATATATATATATATATATATATATATATAGTCACAAATGTCTTTGCTGTTTGTATTGATTTTTCCGTCTTGATTTTCGCTTATAAGTTAAAGTAAATTATTTTCATTTTCCCTATATGAATCAACGTACATTTCGAAAGTAATAGTGTTTCTATGTTTTCGCACCAAACATTCCCATGTTTTCCCAGGCTCAGTTAAGCAAAAGCAGGTGCCTAATGAGAATATGATTTACAATCGTAGCCAAAGTCGTTACAGATCTGACTTGACCCCATTAAGATGCCCCTAAGGTGACATATTTAGCAGCCGCTTGCAAGTAGCACGCCCCCTTTGAGAGTTCCTTCTGTTGTTAGTATTGTTCTCAATTACCCAGTCACATGTGTCCCTTTGCATTTTTGTGAGTTTCCTCTCCTTCCCAACTACCTGCACTTCTTGACCTCACCTGCACCTGTGCCTCCGCCTACTAACACCTGCATCCCTGCCTACAAATTCCTCGACTCTCCCATCTAATTGTTACCCCACTGACACCTCTTCTCTCGAACCTTTATCTGGCCGCCATACAATGACCTTTCTAGGTACATGGCTGGATTAACGACATGCCCTGCGAAGAGGACAATGGAGGACCCATTAAGAAGAGGCTGTCAGAAGTGTCAAAATACAATCGTTGCTGGAGGACTGTGGTATATATACTGGCCCAGCAAACCAATGATGCACTAGTCCCTTTTCAGAAGTCACACTGCTAGCACAACCTATGCTAGTCCCCCTTCAGATATCTCCCTGTTTGTAGACACTCTGCTCAACCTACTTCTGAAGACACACTGCTAGTATCTACCTCTACAACGACACTCTATGATGCCACCCTCTTGGCACCACACACACACACACACACACACACATCACTGCTAGTCAACCTTACACTACTACTCTACTCTTCTCACACAACTTCACGGCACTGGACGCCCTCTGCTAGCTGCCTCCCACGTGACATCACCCCTGCTGAATTACCTAACACCGTCCCCCTGTCCAGAGGTCACCAAGAGACTTTCGCTCCATTCCTACTCAAAATAGTTCCTATGCTGCCTATGCTGAAGATTGTCCTATCCAGCCACTCACCTCTCCATACTGATGCCCTACTAGTCTTCTAGTTCCACTATCCTTTGTCGTATTTCCGTCTGGTGGAGAACCCTGAGTGACAATGCTTCTGCTGACACCCTACGGCAGACCCCTGGCTCTATGAACCTCACGTCTTGTCCATGGATCTAAGATAATGTGATTAGAAGTTGTTTGTCGGCCTCTCACCTATAACCTACCTGTGCTTATATAACTGTTTCTCCTATTTCCTGTACCCATAATCCTGATCCTCTCCCTCAGAGATTCCTGTGATTTTGATTGTGGTGGAATTGTGATCAATAGTGACATGGTTGAACTTTCATTAGCATACTTGTGTTAACTTGTAATCATTATGTACGAGAGTGCCCTAATATTTTTCCTATGTGAATTCATTGTTGTTTTACTCGATCCCATTCATATGTATTCAACTTTCCTGCTCTTGCAGATCTGTAACATTGAGTCCCTGTTGTGTGGTATCAACTGTAGATCAATGGTGCCACCTTCCTGCATATCCAGGTGCCATATACAGCAAAGATATCTGGACTATCAATAGTGCAACCTTCTCGTTCATTTGTACCCCCTACTGTGCATCTTTTGAATCCTCCCTAATATCCATTGCTTGTTAGCCTACAAAAGGCCTAGGGTATAAGATCTGCGGTTGTGGCACTTTGCTTGAGTACTTTGCGATTCTTTTGTGTAACATAATTCCTAACAGTGCCACAGAGCTCCATTGATAGCTCCTGTACATATTTTATCTTCTGAATGATTTAGTGAATTATACAATTTAGTGGACATCTTAAGTTTACCTCCAACCCTTGCATTTATTGGTAAATTTTGAGTATTTTTCACTTCTAAATTTTCCTGTTCACTGGAGCGCAGCCACCCTCAGTCATGTGTAGTTATCAGAAATCCTATTTAGAGCCACCTTTCTAAACACACGGAAATATATATATATATATATATATATATATATATATATATATATATATATATATATATATATATATATATATATATATATATATATACATATATATATATATATATATATATATATATATATATATATATATATATATATATATATATATATGAATACTTGCAGTGTTCATACTTTTCCTGTTTTTTGGTATCTATAATAAGACAAAATTTAAATTGAAACGCAGTCTTAGAATCACTTCTTCCCTTGTTTGCAATCACAATAAAAACCAATTCCAGTTCTTCCATCCATCCATTGCTGTAGCCCCTAAATTATCACTAACAGCTTGGGCTGATTAGTACGCGTCGCGAATTGCGACTTAAGCTGTCCTTGCCTCAGCGTGTTGTGCTTTATTCTCAGTAAGGGATACGGTCGGTAAGAGTTACGGAGAAAAACTCTTGAAAATGTCATCTGTCCTTTAGAATTTTAAATTAGTTTTCAGTGGAGTAGTGATACGATTTTACTGTAATGGATAACGTGTCAAAAATATTCGTATTATGTTGTAGATTCGAAAATGCAATAGTTTATGAATAGTTTTGTTACCAACAGATGTGGCTTGGTAGCAAATTACATAATGAAAGTCACTTTAGTAACCTCACAGTAAGTTAGTCAAAACTCAGTGTAGAGATATGAGAACTGGGTTAGGAACCCCTCTTACAACACTAGCTGAGAACGCGAAAGCTTGCAGTGAAATAAGGTGCCTTACGCAGACACTTTCATATTTAATCACTTCAGATTATATAGGCTACTCTGATATTGCAAATTAACGTACTTTGAACTGAGACAAGCTTTCCATTTGTCACGAGCATGTACTGTGCAAGACGCAGGAAGCAGTTTGCACATCGTGAAAATTATGGATCTGACGGCAAGTCACGACGCTGTGCATGAAACCATGGAGTCAGTTGTTGACAGATTTTGCATTATTCATGTCAACACCATCTGGATGAAGCCGACATGAAAGCTGTTGAATAGGAGCATGGCTGAATAAACAGGGTGAGGAAAAAATACATACTGAGTAAGAAACAAGTTTCATTTGTTTTAATAAAACATTCGGCATTAGAGCAAACAATGATTTAATATACAGTGGCTATTTTTTGTTCTTTGGTTTTTCTTATATTTTATATAGTTGCATGTTTGCATGTCTTGACTGTTCGGAGAACACATTCAAATTTACATTATCAAATAAAATCATGCACACGTAGCAGCTTGCTTGAATATTTAAATCAAAATCCTCTCCTTCCCCTCTTAACTAATGAATACTGGCTTCAAATTATTAGTAGAATATTCCCGGTGGTTTATAAGCAATGTTGGAACTGTTACCGTAGGAGTAAATTCATCAAAATACATAAGTAATATACCAAGATATTCTCTAAGTGTTTAAAAACCAGTTCAAAAGGCAACATACAATTGCATTATGACAACAAGTTAGACGAAAGTTTAATTAATTAGTGAAAATATATACAATAAAACATAAATATCTATGCACATTGTATTCGTCACTATGAAAGCAGGCGAATGGGTTGTTGAATAAACTAACACGCTTTTGTAAGAAATGCTCTCAGAGTAGGAATGAATTCCGACCCTGGCTGGAAATGGAAATCAACATTCCAGGAACAATTTTTTTCACTGAGTGAGTGTGGTATGCAGAGTCCTTGCAAATATTCGTTATGTAAACAGAGTGAGCGGTACATTCCGAGTAGACTAATTGCTAAAGTGACGATAGTAACTGTGAAAAAAAGATTTTAGTGCCATTTTTCAGCGGAATGGAACTGCACTTTACCATAAGAAGTATTCAGTGGTATATGCATGGAACAGAGGCTAAATGTTTTGCCTTGGACTTTAAACAATAGAAGAGCAAAATGTAAAAAATAAAATTAGTTAAAGGTCTCGGGTTTTTATATACTGGATTTCCCTAAAAGGAATAAAGATAACTCAGTGTTAATGATTACTTTATAAAGATTGTGAAAAATCAAGATATCAAGAAAAATGTATAATATAAGGAATATCTTGTTGTTTAAGGTGTGAAGGTAAAATAGACTACTGAAGTTAACTGAGTAAGAGGAATCCTTCTATATTCTAAAATGGCAGAGAAGAAGAGAAAATGATAAAAAGGATTTAGCAAAGTTCAGAGGAATTCCTGTACATATCTTTTTGTCAACGGTCGTGTGCTGATACAGAATACTTTCAACGAACTAGTTAAAATTTGCCCCCAAAATATCTTAATTTTGCCTCCTTAGTAAAACGTGTGGTGATAAGGAATTCTTTGAACGACCTCGTTAAAATTTCTCCCCCAAAATATCTTCATTTTGCCTCCAAATTATACTGTTTAAAGTTATCCATTTCAGGCCGCGGTAAACAAAAGGCGTCAATTATTCTTTTCATATTTATATTTCTAAGCACGAGAATAAAATGATATATCCAGACACGTGGGCACACAACATTTCCCTGTCTGCTACAGAATGGGTCACAAAAATACCATTGTCTGACTACGCTGAATATTACCGAAGCTTCTCTTTGCGTTGGAGAAACACAAGATGTATCATGAAACATAACAGACACTGAGCTATTGACAGGTCACAAAACCGTGCCTGACACCCTGTTATATATATGTCACGTTATGATCTTCTGATGTTGCATGAAACGAATTCTATCTGCATGATATACACGACAGATGGGTGCAAAATCCATGCAGCTGCGAGAATTTGTCTTTTCACATGTCCGATGTTTGGTCGTTTTTCCTGCCGATGAAATGTTTCTCTTTTCGCGTAATGATACTCCTTACAACTGTTCAGCACCCTTTTCCAGAGTAGGCCATCGACTGGTAGAGGATAAAATCATGTCATAAAGGATCTAACATATGACACTACTGAATATGGACACTTTCCCTTACTTTCCATTTCCAAGAAAAATTCTCAGCTGGAACACCTGACTGAACACAGATACTGTGGTGGAGTTACATCAGACTACCTTTGTTTTTCTAAGGTTGGGCTTTGCCATTAATAAACACACACTTGCAAGCGCCCGCACACAACATCAGACTACCTTTGTTTTTCTAAGGTTGGGCTTTGCCATTAATAAAAGCACACTTGCAAGCGCCCACACACAACATCGGACTACCTTTGTTTTTCTAAGGTTGGGCTTTCCCATTAATA
>JANJGK010000017.1:11152308-11157308 GCA_039081455.1 Macrobrachium rosenbergii | reverse complement strand
TAATTTCATATACAATACATATCTGACGTATTTTGCAGCAATTGTACTGAAAAGCAATGCATATACTGTATATAATATGCTTTAGTGCTCATAATTTCTTAGGTATGGATATTCATCAGATATAAAATTACAATTAGGTGTAAGAAAGTTGGTAGACATTAATTTACTTATGCTGTCACATACCGGAGAGATTTTGTTTTATAAACAATGACAAGCTATATTTATAATCACACTTGCCTATGGTTGAAACAGTAAAAAAAGGTCAAACCTGATCCACGTGATTACCAGCATATAAGATTGTGCATAAGTGCATTTACTTGTCTTTCTGGTCAACCTATATATACATATACACACACACACACACACACACACACACACACATATATATATATATATATATATATATATATATATATATATATATATATATATATATATATATATATATATATATATATATATATATATATATATATATACTTTATATAATGCTGTGAATTCATTTAAAAAAATATCTCTAGTACTGGCCATCGGCCGGAAGGAAGTTGATTCCTTGCTTCGTGAAATTTAGACCAGCAACTTATGTTATACACCCTTTCATCCTGTGAGATTTCATAGCAATCCGGGAGATAAGCTAGACACTCTGGGTAACAACAATATTTGTCCAAAAGGGTCGACAACAGGAAATTGACCTGTCACTTGTTTGCTAGTTTCATTTGAGGAATATTTTTTTTTCTAAACGAAGCAAACAAATTTTCCAGATGTTCCTATACACACTAGAGATATTTAAATATGCTCTGTTCTTGTCTATAACAAAATCTACCTATCTGTCTACTTGTTGGTAATTTCGTGTCCACACTAACAGGTAATGTTCAATTCGCGCGGAGATATATAATGAAATTTGTAAGCACTGTATTTTATACGATCCTTCGTTGCTTTCCTGTGTAGTCGATGCTATCCCGTGTATGAAGATGACCCCAAATTAGACATTTGCATGCTCCAGAATATATATATATATATATATATATATATATATATATATATATATATATATATATATATATATATATATATATATATATATATATATATATATATATGTGTTACAGGAACAGAATCAACACTTTTTTGAAAGTGTACGTAACGTGATCTAGCGATCTTACTTCAGGAAAAAGACGTATAAAGATTCGACCCATGATAACACTTGCATCCTTTCCCCCCCCCCCCCTCTCTCTCTCTCTCTCTCTCTCTCTCTCTCTCTCTCTCTCTCTCTCTCTCTCTCTCTCTCACCGTGTATCGACTCTCTCTCTCATCGTTTACCAAGGCTCACCCACCCTAACCTCACTCATTCTCACCAAAGCAATTAAATGGACTATTTAAAGAAACACAATTGTTTCTACAAAAATAGGTTTATTATTCAAATAACCCAACAAGAAATTAATAAAACAAAGCAAAGATTAAAATGCATAATAAATGAATTATCGAGTCAGATAACTAAACTCTAAACTGCAAAACCCTTCTGATTAAAGAAGTCTCATTATGGCTAATAGCCTGGAAATCCCCAGATTCACACATCCTCACAAATCGATAACTAAAAGTCATGTCCAAAAAAAAAAACAGTCTACCACAATTCCACATGTCATTCCAACATGTCCACAGACATCTGTTGAAAGAATTAAACATGATAGAAAACTCCCAAAAATATATGAAATGCAAAACACAATAATGGAAAGTGTAAAATGCATAGCCAAGATATGGCAAACGTAACATAACAAAATAATAATATAAAAGAGGTATGAATATTCATATTAAATCTCCCACACCAGTTCAAAAGTTCATAATGATTAGAAAATCATGGTAAAAATCACAAGTTCAATTTCCTCCCATAAAAACAGAGATTTGAAACTCTACCTTATCTGCCGATTTTCAAAGCCTGGATCCTCTCCAAAGCTTATGACTGGACAATTGCAGTTCTGTCACGTTAATGAACGATCAAACTCACTTTTAGGGCAGATTTTGGCATAATCTAGATCAAAGTAACGCACGTACTCACGAATATACATAACACTTCGGAGATCACCTGACCGGCAATATTGCTGAGCTTCTCACGCAGATAGCTGAGAAATCAAACTATTTGCTGAATACAAAGATTTTACAACTGACGGCTCTGTCAGTACCATCTCGCTCCAAAAATTCTTTCATCACATCTTAAAGCATTGAAGCTATGAAATGCATATATGTGTCCTTTAAATATATATATATATATATATATATATATATATATATATATATATATATATATATATATATATATATATATATATATATATATATATCGTCACGTTCACGCAGCAGTGTAAGGGAGAGAATAGCCCTAATTATGACCTAGATAACTGCAACTGACCTACAAGGGGGACGGCACTCCGGTGAACAGAAAATGTAATACTGATCAAACTCAAACTACCATAAAGTTAAGGATTGAAAACAAACTTACAATGTCCACTCAAAAGTATAATTCACTAAATAATCAGAAGAGTAAATATTTACAGGTGCTATCAACAGAGCTCTGTGGCACTATTTAAATTACATTACTAAATTTACAAATCACTATGCAAAGTGCCACAACATGTGTAAGCGTTATCACTAAGCCTTCTTAGGCTACAATGTGTCACAAAGATGGGAGAGGATCCTAGAATGCACAGGATGGGGTGCAGTAATTGAGGTGGGAGGACACTGTGATTTATGGTTATCTTGACTGAATATGGCACCTGTAGTTTGCAGAATGATGGCACCATTGACTTACAGGTAATTCCACACAACAGTTGCTTGAAACACGGATCTGCAAGAGTAGGGATGTTGAAATATACGAAAGGAATAGAATGACACTCATCTTGGAATATGTAAGCAAATAGCAAGGCACTCGTATCACTCTTTTACTGTACATTGACACTTGTAATCAAAGTAAAGTTAGAAATAACACTAGTATTCCAAATATCGAATATCAAAGCACTACAGTCAAAATCACATAAGTCTTTGGGGGAGAACAAAAAGGGGCATGCTATGGAAACATGAGAACAGGTGGAAAATAGAATAACACTAAAATGGTGAGGGCAAACAGTCAACTTCCAATCACAAGATGTGAAGGCAATCAGAGCCAGGCTCCCGTAACAGTGGAAGCGGCTTCGAGTACTGTCCTTCACCATAGAAGGAGTAGATGAAGCAAAGGGCGCTGGCAATCTACAGAGGCATCAACGCACAGGGGGTAAGGCAGTGAGGTAGGACCACCTTCAGGGTGACAGCATCAGAGGGAAGTCTAGTTGGGGGTGGGGGCTCGATCAGAGCCCCTGAACAGACATACTTCTTGGCTGATAGCTGTAGTAAAATACACTGGCAAAGAGGGTCCGTCGGAGCTTGTATTTATATGGTAAATGGTGCCAACGGTGGCTGTGGTTTGACAGTTTCTTCTTAATTAGTTAATCTATTATCCTCGGCTTGGGTGCCCTGCTAATCCTGCCAGGTACCTGGAAAGGTTGTCGAAGGTCGGCCAATAACAGGTTCGAGGAAGGAAGGGTACAATGCGGAGATACTTAGTGAGGAGTCGCAAGTGGGTCAGGTCAAGCTGGTGACCCTTAATGGCATGACAGGTAAAAGCAAGGAGGGGCAGGTTCTCAGGGAGACCTCGTGACTAGATTGACTGGGGGCTGTTAACAATAGGCTAACTCTCAAAGGATCTGCGTAAATGTGCAACTGGCTACTGATTTTCCTTCCGCTGGGCATTAATGGGTTAACCTGTAATATGTTTTTTGTCTACTTTGGTCCTGTAACATTGCAATGTCTTAGTTCATTTAGATTCTATTTATAATGAAGGCTGGTCTTTCGAAAAAGAATTGTAACGTAAATGGAATGTCCATGAACTTTACGAACCAAGAATAATAAATATCTATGACAGAAGTCTCAAACTTACTCGTGAATAGCCTTCTTAGCGGTTTCTCTTCATGAATATCTACAAAAATGTCAGCAACTAGAGAGTCAAGACTGCCATTAGTATGAAGGTCAGAAATGGGAAGGGTGTATCTCTCAATCTTACTGTAACACGATTATAGCTTTATATGCACGGTGGACTCTCACACAATTCCTCTGGAGCCAGCCTCAATTAGAGTTGGAGTGGTTAACCTGTCTTCTATTGCACAACTCTATTTCGTAGTGTGTGTGTGTGTATATATATATGTGTGTGTATATATATACAAATATGTATATATATATATATATATATATATATATATATATATATATATATATATATATATATATATATACATATATATATATATATATATATATATATATATATATATATATATATATATATATATATATATATATATATAAATATATATAAATATATATATATATATATATATATATATATATATATATATATATATATATATATATATATATATATATATATATATATATATATATATATATTTATATATATACATATTTTTATATACATGTACACACACACACACACACACACACACACATATATATATATATATATATATATATATATATATATATATATATATATATATATAAATATATATATATATATATATATATATATATATATATATACATATATATATATATATATATATATATATATATATATATATATATATATATATATATATATATATATATAAATACTCTCCCTAATAATCATTTGATTGAATAAGAAGATAACTATCCATTTACAGACATCTGGCATTTGGCCTCTCTAAGATTTTCTAATTTTACTGTCAAAGAAAACAGAAAAAGAAAGAAACATCTCAGAAATATCTATTTCCGGGAAATGTATAATCATTGAATAGCTTGTATTGTCAAACTGTAAAATTGCCACTAATTCTTAAACGAAGTTGGAATTGGTAAAAATATATGCGTTCTCTTAGCGCTGGGCTTACTGGTTTTGTGAAATCTAGTATAATTGA
>JANJGK010000017.1:11147807-11150307 GCA_039081455.1 Macrobrachium rosenbergii | reverse complement strand
TACGGAGCGGCCAATGAAGAATTAGAGGAATTTATTTCTGGTGATAGAAATTCATTTCTCGTCATAATGTGGTTCGGATTCCACAATAAGCTGTAGGTCCCGTTGCTGGGTAACCAGTTGGTTCTTAGCACGTAAAATAAATCTAATCCTTCGGGCCAGCCCTAGGAGGTTAAACTAAGATATACTTAACCAGTTTATTATACAGCGAAACAAATTCAAACCTACAGAGACGCCCAAACGGAGAAGCGTATAAACATACGCACACACACCAGAAGGTTAGAGCCTTCCGTTCCCTTTAACTCTGTGACTTATTGGCGACACAGCCTCATTTTGCTGTAAAGACCGATAGGCCCCGTTTAATTCTTCACGCTTGTTCTATATGATAATGTAAAAACAATAACGACACTAGCATCTAAATGATTACGAGGTATTATACTTCATGAATGTGTTAAAAGGTTAAAATGCATATCATATGTCAGAGTCAAGAGCATATTTTGAAAGAAATCCATCTATCATTCCAATGTCTTTTCTTAGTATATATATATATATATATATATTATATATATATATATATATATATATATATATATGATATATACTAAGCACATTTACTGATAGCAAAGATAAGGTGCAACCAAACATAAAGTATGATTTTTATGGTCTAATTATATTCCATATCACTACAGTATATGACTAATAAATCTTTAGCGCTCGCGTAGCCTAAACGGAAGGGGGACAGTTCTCGGGAAGCAGCTACATCATGATTCATTCAGCCTACGACAACACCCACAGACTTTGCGAATTCGAGAAATTAACATAATCGTGGGTGTTTACCAAACACCCTTTGTTCAAACAGTACAATAATACCATGGAGAGAGAGAGAGAGAGAGAGATGAGAGAGAGAGAGAGAGAGAGAGAGAGAGAGAGAAAGGTACATTTATGACAACTCCTCATTATTTCTTATCAAAGTTTTGTTAAGTTTAAATTATCGTTTGTCGCCCGTTAAGGGCTTAACAGTCAAAGGCTGAACAAAGTTTCTCAACTTTTTCTCGCATACTGGCTCACACTGTTCATCTCTCTCTCTCTCTCTCTCTATCTCTCGCTTTGCCGTCAGTCTGTCTCACCTTATTTTTGTCTATCTATCAGTATGCTCGTCTTACTCTCTCTCCATTCCTTAGCAACTGCATTTAATAAAACCATTAGCTTTTACGAAAAGTACTTCGCAATGAAAACTCATGTGAAGGTTACTTGATGTTGAAATGATGCTCTAGACTCATACCGAAAACATTCAGTAATAATGATACATGACTGAATTTATTTGTTTTAGTGCTAGAGCTGTGCTAATTGAGCGAAGATGTCTCAACTGAATAACATTTTGAGAAGAACTGTGAAGACAGGGAGGTTAGAATCTTAGTATTGTAATTATCTGACCGGCTCTACACGAATGGTTTATTTTGCACAGATTTATCAATTAGCCTACATAATGAAATGAGATATAATAAGCCAATAAAAACCGTAGTTTTGGTACTATTTGTTTCCTTTACGTTAAAATTTCCAGCAAATCAAGAAAAAAAGAGATTATTAGACTTCCTTCGAGAAAGGGTGTTATTCATAACCTCTGCCTTACGCGATATACAGGTTTATCATATTTAACATGCTCTCTAAACTAATAACGTTTTTAGGTCAATCACATTTTTATATATAACGTTTTAACATTCTACAGACGAGCAAGTCTCATTAAACAAACTTGGAACACGCATAGGCCTAGTATGAAAGTATAGCTAGTGAAAAGAAACAACCAACGATCCTCCTTTAGTATATGTAAGAGGGCCGGAAAGGTGGCTATAGTACCCATTCGCAACTGAGTCAATTGATGGGTGGGCCGGGGCGAATCAGAGACCTTCCAAACGACAAACCATTTTTCTCCTACTAAGATAGGTAAACATAGGCTACACATACACACACACACACACACACACACACACACACACACACACATACAACTAGAAGCGAAAAGTTCGTGCATACCATAACCTTGACACACCCATCTAACGCTGTCAAAACATTTCGTAATATTTTAAGAGCCATGCACCAAAAAAAAAAAAAAAGCCAATGATCAATTGAAAACTGACTCTGGTACTCACTTTAATACTTGGTAGCCTCCCCCTTCCTTTTCCTGAGCTCTGTAACCATCCTTGGCAAGGAATCTACTAGTCTTTAGATCTCTCGACGAAGTTGCATGATAGTTGAAGTGTCACGGTTACGTAACTCCCCTTTAATGAGATGCCAGAGGTTCTCGATTGGGTTTAGGTCAGGGCTGTTCCCCGGCCTATTCTTGAAGTTGTTTATGCCACAATCTCCTAACCATCCAGTGACAAAATGGCACGTATGCATGAACCAATCTGCATTACATTTTTCAAAACTATCTGGCAAGTGCTCATTTAACACTGTATAATAAATGTTACCATTCATAGTACCATTCTTCTCTAAAAATACTAAA
>JANJGK010000017.1:11102807-11142807 GCA_039081455.1 Macrobrachium rosenbergii | reverse complement strand
TTAAAAGATCCTCACCTGTAATGCGCAGAGTTCAGTACCGCTCACAAGCAGCTATATGTTGCTCTTACGTTGGAAGTTAAAATAGTCTTAATTTATTTGTCCACAGCGGAAAGATCAATAATGTTGTAAGTCCTGCAAAGAAAAATATTGGTTTATGACTCAAGACTGAAATCAATTAAATCTAATTTACTTACTCCATATGATGTGTAAGCAAAAATCTTTATGTTTTAAGAAAATACGCTTTAGAGATTTAAAAAAAAGAATGAAATACGTTACAGTTGTTCAGTTAAGGCGGCGTTTCATTATTTAGAATCAAAAGAAATATAAATCTCTTATTTCTTAAAAGTAATGTATTATACAGAAAACGTGTTTAAACTGTACATCGGTATTATTCCTTTAGATGAAATTATTTCATACATGATCGTATGTAAAAAAAAAAAATTGAAGATGGCCTAGCAACAAATCTGACACAACTCAGGTATTTGAATGATAAAAATCACGTATTAAGAATGATTATAATAACCCATATATATATATATATATATATATATATATATATATATATATATATATATATATATATATATATACATATATATACGTGTGTGTGTGTGTGTGCAATTTCAACTCTTAAATTTATATTTCATACTAAGTGGTTCAAAAACCCTTTAGTGGTACTGAGAAGCTTCACCTAACATCTCGGAAACAGAACAGCTGGCGCACCCACTACTCTTTAATTGCAAGTAAACGTTCAAATACGACGCAAATGAAATTCTGAGCGGAGCATAACATAAAATCGAGAAGATAAAGCATAATTATTATTGGTACCCTAGTCTTGTTAGGAACTATTATTCTCCTCAAAGTTCGCTTGCCTCTCCTTCGTGAACAGTCTCATCGGCTATCTATCTTCTTCCTAATCTCCTCCACTTTTTTTTTTACTATTTTTTTTTTTAGTCCTTTCCAATCTCCGCTCTCCACCTCCCTGAAACCTCCGCACGTTTCCTTCATCATCAAATCGCTCTATCACATCTGTCAGTCTCCCAGTCTTCCTAATACCACGAATTTCCTCGTTCCTTTCTCCTCCTCTTCGTTATTTCATTCCCACCTCTTCTTAGCCATGCTCATTTTCTGCATTTTTCCGCGCTGTGACATCTTTCTCTTCCCCACGTCCCTGATCATTTTCCACAAAGGCGCTCTTCTCTTCCCTGTCTTACTTACTATCCAAATCCGCCATTCTGTTTCGTATTAACACGTGACCTTTAACAACATCCAGACTTGTTTTCTATTATTCATCCTCGCAGCTGAAATGGTCAGACATTTCCACACAACACAGCTTAGTGGTAATGCTTAAAGTTTAATGAAAACATTTTCGATAGCGGCTCTCTCTCTCTCTCTCTCTCTCTCTCTCTCTCTCTCTCTCTCTCTCTCTCTCACCATATGGCACCGCATCATATTTTTGTTTCTTTTGAAGAGTCATAATTGATTCATTTCATAATGAGGAAGTATTTATCTCCAAGTAAATGTGGTCATTTTTAGTTGTAAATATACAGTATGTTTACATTAATGCCTATCTCCTTATATTCATACTTACACACGCAAAAACACTCGCATCCAGACACAACCGTCCTCTCTGCTGTGACAGTGTGACAGTAAGTAAAACAAAAGTAGATTATAATTCGTTAAAGAAACAAAGGGAAATTAAGTGCGCGAAATAAGAGGCGATACAAAAGGTTTCTGGAGAAAGTGTGAGCCACATTGAAAAAGAAAGAAGTTTTCGTGAAGGGTATAAGCCCGAGAGAAAGATCATTTTACAGAACATAGCATAGGAAGTAAAAATCCGAAGAAGGTTCGCGCTAGTTCTCCCTCGAACGAACTCTCTGTGTCTGCTACTTGAGGCTGATTGCGATCCAGATACGATCTCTAGATCATTCAAACGTCCCGACTCGAACATTATCATCCGCCTGACAAAGACAAATTCCACAAAGTCATATAACTGGATAATGTCGAGATTATGGATTTCATTGTATCAGGAATATTAAGTTTTTACAATCCCTTCCACCCAGATAATGTAGCAGACGCCTACGCTAATACCTGTTGTTTGTTTTTGTATCATTGTTGTAGTTTTATTTGAAACGGTTACTATTATAACTATCATTGATATTATAATTGTTACATTTATTATTATTATTATTATTATTATTATTATTATTATTATTATTATTATTATTAGGTTTTTTTCTCCATCAAAAATTCTGCAATAATAGATTTTGAGTAATTAGTACTTCTGGTAGATAAAGTACATTGTTTTAAAACTTCTTCTTTAAGAGTATGTCAGTTTAAGGTGGAGTTAAGGGCCTAAGTTATCAATCTTACGTACTAAAAATTAATAAATGGATACACGATGCTTTTTGCATATTGTTAATGTGGTTTATACAACCAACTACATTGGAAGAGGTAATGTTTTTCCTGGTTGCTAGTTTACTTTAACAATATATAGACACAAAACGAATTAATGTATTTTGATTCCTTAGGACAAACATTCAACTTAGACCTTCTACTGACGCTTGTCTTTCTGTACGTATGGATGGCGAATCCGCGATAAATCACCACCATCCCTTATTCACACACTGCAGTTTAATCAGACTTTACAAATAAAATCTGGCTATCACACACTGCACATTTTCAGTAGACGTCTCCTCCAGTGGCATTCACCCTCTCAATGTCCTCTTAATCTTTCTCAGAATGTTTGCGATGGGGCTCTTGGGAACACAGAGAAACTTAGATTCATTAGCCAGTATCTCTCGCGGTTCTTGCATTTGTCAGTACAGATGGGGAGGCAGGCAGTAACCTTGCTGACTCCTCCGATGGCGATGTTCTCGTTTTTCTATGCATCTTATGGCTGCCTTTCGCACCTTTCTCGTTATTATGTTGTTCCTGTAGAAGGTACAATGGTCAGTGAGAGCTTCGGTGTGGATGAGAGACTGGAAGCTGTGTCTGTATGTGATATTATCAGCATCCTATACTGAGTGGATTTTGATCAAGGGTAATTCCAGCCTTCAGCCGTTTAGCGGATAGGTGCAGTTTTATATTAACCTATTCTTAAAGTCACTGCTAAATACAGATTAAGCTTCCCTTGGCTTAGGGAAATCGCCTTCTTAATGACCGCCTTATTCAACATCCGTCATCGTGCAGGCGGCGAAACATGAACTCGATTTGGGGTTAGCAGTTACCAGGAAGTGGGTGGTCTCACTCTTATTGTTATTCTTTCTGTTTCTTAAAGACTAGCCATTGTTCCTTACGGTGTCGTCTGAAGGCAGCTGTGAGGTCTAGAAGGCGAAGTCATATATTGCGGCAAGATACACACTTCTAGAGCAGTGTGGTTGAATGAAATTGCTGATTCAGCTGCATGCAATTTCTTGTTTACATATACCATTTGTGTAATGAGGTTTTAACTGATCAGGCTTAAGCAGATGAAACATTTTCTGAAATTCCTAAGTGGAATTTATTCTAATTCGTACTTGTATTCATTTATTTAAATTAATGCACTGGTGCGTTAAGTCTACTGTACAACAGCTTGCAAATGAAGGACAGTGCTTCTGCATCCAGTTACTACTAATGACAAAAATAATACTAAGCAGCTAGGCAGAATTGTTGTTGGCTGCAGAGGTACCTTGAGTGATGCTTGCTACATCAATGCAGCAGAAGCAATAACAGTAGTTTCGGGCACACGGTCTCTCGTCGATTTACAATTAAAATAAAAATCCAAAACCGAAACGTCGCAAATATTTTGGTAATCGTGCAGGTTTCTCATTAAACTAAAACAGGTCATTTGGTGGGGGTGTACAATTACACTTGTACAGACACATTTATAGGAGCATGAATAAACATTATAACAACGCCTGACAAGGAGTCTTCTAAAGTCATATTCCTGTTGTGTAATTGTTAAAATCCTTCCCGTAATTATATTTCTAATAAAGGTATTCTTTCCCATAATAAGTTTTTCTCATGATATCCCTTTAACTTTGAAAACAGGAATTCAGTTAAGAATACAGTCAAGTATTTCTTGCATTATACATCACTTTAAATGTATGCTGACAATCTCTGTGCAAGAAGTGCAATAAAAGCGAATGTTAATAAATGAGAATTATGAAAATCAAAGGTAGGCCTACATTCAATCAAAATGGAGGAATAATGGATTTCTATCTTTTCCCTCGTGCTTTCGAATGTTTTAAGTTTTAAATAACATTGTGTAGCCATATTAAAAAGAACATTATGATCGCACGCAGTATACAGCACAATGGTAACATAGAATAGGAGGCAAAAGACGGATTTATGAAGTAAATTTAACAACGATTTAAATATTTTCTTACGGAAAGGCTTCTGTATGGTAGCCGGGTCCAGTACCCAGCAGGGTATTAGACCTGGCCAGTTGTTCAAGTCTGCCTAAATTTCTGCAGGAGAATATCCTTCTTACCAATGGATTCAGTACCCTTCAAAAGTCTTCTCTCAGCTTAGCGTACATTATACCTGCACGTCAAACCATTGGTTCTCTTAAGGCAGAAATATCCTTGATGTGAACTTATACAGTCCTATATCAGTGAAATGTACAAATGTATGCAATACATTCAGAAAACGCATAACCCAATGATAGAGCCACTTCTAATGCAAGCCAATTCGACATATTTGGATCTCTTTTTAAAAAATGAACTTAGATCTATCATAAAATCGTCCCACCTTTGAAAATCAGTTATCGAGAAATACACAGCAAACAAACAATCTGTTCTTTTCATCCTTGGAATTTGCTGCGGCAGAAAGGCTGCAAAAATATCATAAATATCTCTCTAATGATTCCCTGGAAAACACTACAATAAATTTCACTCGGAAACACTGTCTCTTCAAGTGGCAAAGCCTCGAGCCCTGGGGGAGCCACCACGTTAAAAAAAAAAAAAAAAAGAGAAAGAGAGCAAGCAGAAAAGTCCACGACCCTATTTCAACGAATTCAATCAATTTTTTTTCTTCTTGTTTTGGGTGGTAGACAAATTCTGAGATACCAACTCCTCCCGCGCACACTCATTCTAACAGGACAATTCCGGTTCCGCCAATGAGCGTCATGGAAATAAAATGAAAAACAGCCGTGTAAGGGGTTAATACTAATTAATCGCTTATAACTAAAAAGAGCTTTTCCAGTGGAGAGAAATTGTCAATTACGACACAAAGGCTGTTTTAAATCGGTTTATAGCCTCAAAGTGGATAGCCACTAGAAAATCAATGGGGCCATTAATGCCATGGTGTTTCCTATCCATTGAATCGGGGACGAAACTCCTATAAATAACACTTACGCACCGCTTCACCAGCACCGCTTCTACCTAGCTATTTTGCTCAGTAGTGAGAGTACCTACAGTGTGGATGGGCCTTTTTTTAATCACTTTCTAGGAACTGGTTACTATATAAGGGCTACTCACATAGTAATGATAATAATTGCATTTGGAAAAATGAAATTTTTCGAAGGTATTTTACAGATTTTATTTAGTTTCACTTTATGCATTTCATCGACGATTTTTCAGGTCTTTCTCCAAGGCACTTGAAGGACAAATTTTAAATGAAGACTTCTGGGTTCCCTGGCATTCATTTGGAAGGGATGGAAGACAGCCACGGGGATATTTCAGAGACATGGAGAGAGACAGAGAGAGCGAGAGAGAGAAGGAAAGATTTTCATATGAATGCTCCGTAAAGTCTGTTTAACTAAATTATGTATATAGGCGCATATCACAAAAACTTGACACAAAATGCTCAAAGTTTTTGGTAGGTGTGATCTTTTCAAATTTATTGAAAAATATTGGAAATGTTACAGTAACAAATATAACCTGGAAAATGAACTACAGTGTGAGAAATTATTGTAAAATAAATATAAAATAACAAATATCATTCAGTAGACGTATTATCCCCAGGCTAAACATCAGTGAATTGATATACTTGTCATCAGTGAACGCACAAATTATTCTATATAATATATATATATATATATATATATATATATATATATATATATATATATATATATATAATTTTTCTTTACTTGATTATTTAAAAAGGGTGAGGGCTCCCATGACGATGAAAAATAATCATATGGAGAGTGTTACTCAAAACTGAATTTAATTATTTTCACCAAAATCTGTTTGCCCATTCATTTGGAGGCTTGATAACACGTACTTACAGACTGACACGCTTGAAAACATAACCACCTAGACAAAGATATGTTTGTGTCTGCATAAAATTTAAAATTACTTAAAGTATATATATGCATACTCACAAATATATATATACTGTATATATATATATATATTTATACAGTATATATATATATATATATATATATATATATATATATATATATATATATATATATATATATATGTGTGTGTGTGTGTGTGTGTGTGTGTGTATGTGTATTTGAACAAGGTATAAAAGTAAAGGAACACCAATTCCAGGACTTATGTCGTCTTTTTTCTTCATCCGTCTCAAGGAGACACATTATAGAAACTAATTACTGTTCTTGGATCCTTTTTGATTCGATCACAAAATCACAACGAGGACTAACGGGTGCACGCATGCATTAGGTTCACTTCTGTGAACATAAAAAATTACGTGGACCATCATTGCCAATTAACCTGGGTAAATAATAGGTAAGCGAAATTCCGTGGGACCTTTACGCTATATATTCTTATGGAACTTCGGAGAGAAATCGGCTCAAATAGGTTGATTTCTACCACAGGCATCTCACCTATTGTGAAGAAACTGACTTTCGGTGGCTTATTATTATTCCATCATTCTTTACATAATTAAATAACTCAGGCTCATTAGTTAGCATAATATGTGATCAGTTAGGAGAAACTGGTTGACAATATGTATGGAGTGGCGGGGGTTATAAAAAAAAGGGCCTTGACAGCCAGGACACACGAGAATGAATGAATATTACAGTATGGGTACAAGTAAACAAAGATGCTGATTTCCTAGAAAAAAAGATGCTACTGTTATTGCTTAATGGCTGTTGTCAAAATGTATGAATGGAGAAAGCACGTTTTTCTTAAATGCCAGGCTCTCTCTCTCTCTCTCTCTCTCTCTCTCTCTCTCTCTCTCTCTGCTGTAGGAGCCGAAGACTGTTAGTCAGCGGAAATTTTTTTGAAGTTGAGACGATCATATTTTTTAACAACCAGAAATAAAAAAGGAGTCTCCAAATGAGTCTGATAATTGAAATAGTTTCTTAATAAGGTACAGTGAGGATTTTTTGGTCATTACTTACATAATAGAGAAAAGGTATTAAAAAGTGTTCTAAGTCCAAAACGTTTACATTGTCCCTCTTTGCGAAAGGATAAAAATATGTAACTTCTCGTGTTGTTGCCTACATCTCTTTATCGTTACCACCAAAGTATTATATATGACTTAGTGATAACTTTTAAATCTTCCTCCTATTCTCGCTGAAATTTTGTAACATTTACTCAATAAAGAATTTGTTTTGAAAGCTCTCATAACTGAAGAAAACATTATTTAGATTATTATGTTTTACTTGTAATTCAAACTGATGCAGAGTTTCATAGAGGTTATGCAGTCTTTCTATTCCTAAATCCTTGGTAAGGGTCAAGAAATCTTCACTGGCTAATGCAATGACGTTATAGAATGCTGTTCCTTAATTCCTTGCGTTTCCTACTAAGTAATTCTTTCTTCACTTTGCTTGGAGGAGGATACCATTTCACAATTGACTATTGTACTTTAATATTAGAGTGAAATTCAGTGGTGACCAGATCAAGTGGAAGAATAAGGGTGGAGAGCACAGAAGAGAAAAGAGAAAAAAACGTTAAACAAACCTTTGCGTGTCCGGATCTTAGAAGAAATCTTAATATATGACGGCCTTTAAACGCTGATGGCAAGATTGTGGTAATGCTATGAAGCCTACACAATTACTTTAATATGAATGTGACCTGCGATAAAGCACTGTATTTGATAATGCACGTAGTTTTGATTTACGAATACAATGTTGCACTTCAGCTATTGAGTTTACAATCTCCTTATAATCTGCGTTGAGTCTTCATCTGAAGATAAAGTTGACATCTCTCAGGTCGCGTTGGGATTCCATTTCACCGGTCGTAAAAACTAATAATCTATAAAGCAAAGAAATTAATTGAATTTCGAGTCTCCATCTTCTCTTCTCTCTTTTTCATATCCTTTCCCATCGCCTCCGTATGCAAAAGAGGGAATAAATCTTTAATGACAAACTCATGTGGAAATGAAAGTTAATAAAACTTTTCTGCGGAGGAAAATCTATGAGCGTTTAATTAACTGAGTAAAAGTTTGCACCTTTTCGGTCCTTTCAGTTTTAGTCTGGCTGATTTCCAGTGGTTTTCACTGCTTCGGAACAACTCTCCAAGTTGGAATTAAATTAGGTGGGCGTTTGCGAAAATGACGTTGATGCTCTAATATGCATTAAAGCTTCGCACCATGGCTTTGTTGAAAAAACGGGGTTTTCGTAGAACGTTTGATAGAGACTAGAAAATACCATTAAAAATAGATAATGTGTAACCAGGACGCTGTAATGGACTTTACATTATATATATATATATATATATATATATATATATATATATATATATATATATATATATATATATATATATATATATATATATATATGAGTGTGTGCGTGTGCGTAGATGTATATATATGTAATTGTAATAGCCACAATAACCTCTTAACTTTCTCGAATTCTTCACGCTTTTTTGGATACCGCACATCACAATTTCTTCTTATTTCTTGCACCTGGATATTAAGGCTTTGTAGTGACAAGAGTATCCAAAAAAGCGCGAAGAATTCGAGAAGTTAAGAGGGCATTGTGGCTATTACTCTTTCATATGTATCTGGTAAAAAGGACTAGTAGATTCTACGTATATATATATATATATATATATATATATATATATATATATATATATATATATATATATATATATTTATATTTACATACACGCTACAATAGACCTGAGCTCAATATAGGGAAACAACAATAGAATCATTTACAAGCAGAAGTTTAATACCAAGCGATTTCGTGTTTATGTAAACGTCTCCGGTGTGCAATAAAGACACAGTTTAGAAAAAAATTCACAGATTAATCTAAATACGAGGAAGAGAAGAGACGAATCCACCAAACTCCTGTAGCGTAGTTAAAACTGTAAATAAGTCTCTGGTCACGCGCAAAAACAATACGATTAATGATAAGTAATATTAAGAAAGTAGCCACACAGAAACGAACCATGAAATAATCTAAATGCATAGGTTATCATTTTTATTATAGATAACTTTTTTATTATATAAGTGCGAAGTTTACAGACTCCTGGGCATAAGTTTCAGTGATCGTATAACTCAGCCGTTGCTTTAGATTATCTCTCATCTCGATAGGATGATGAAAACCTCTCAAATATAAGAATGAACCATTGCCATATGGCCGGGTGCTAACTGAATGTTTATATTGTTTGTGGTTTTTCTGCTTTTCCTTATTACTTATATTATCCATATTACATGGAATGACCAGTTTCCTTACTCAGCAATAGAGAAATGCTTCCAAAGGTTAGGAGGATTAAGCCACGGTTGGACTCTTTCAGTTTACAAGACAACGTTTAGTTAAAAGAACGAATTTTGTGTCAGTTTTATAAAGTGTCATTTAGTTTACTTTTACCATTAGCATTTTTGTTACTGAATTTTTTTTTGCCAAAAAGCGGTTTATTGCTCCGGAAAGGTAATCATATGACCCATTGCAAAGTCTGAAATAAACTGTTGTTAAAGATGAATAAAATACTTCGGTCTATCTCACTGGAGAGGTATAGAATCTAAAATTAGTACTTATCTCTTTTTCCTATTTTGCCGAGAAAGAAGAAGGCAGTAATATAAAATGTTCGACGAATAACTGGAATCTTTAACCGAAAGTATTTTTCATCAAAGAATTTTTCACCTAACTCTTATCATTTGTTACTTCAGCAAAGATAGGTTTAAAAGCCTTGGAACGTAGCTGACTGAAGGTACTGTCAACATTTCACAAAAGTCGTACGTTACTCTAAAAACATTACACAATGGTAAATTGTTGCTCGCGGTAATTACTTTCGTTCTGATTTTCGACGATTTTCAAAGGAGGAAAAGAGGGGTTGGAAAGTTAGTGGCTTCAAGAAACGAGTTTGGAGAGTTTCCGACAATGGTCCCAGGATAATGAAAATTTTTGTTTCTGAATGTGTCAATGACAGTTCTTTGGGAAATAAACAATGGTCATTACACTTTTGTATGAAAAATAGAAATTTTCAGTTTCTCTTTCACACAATAAGTTTTCAAGATAAACTATTATTTTTAATTACGTGGAAGATAATAATTGTTATCCTGTGATATCGATCACCGAGATTAAACCTTAACAAATATATGTCAATAAAGATAGCTATATGTGGGTGTATGGTTAACGAATACAAAATACAAGAAAAATTCCCTATAGTTATACGGCAGCCTTCCAGGAGTCTTTATAAAAATAAACCTACTTATGCAGTGATAAACAGTCAAAGCCTTACTTAATTCCTGAAATACATACGAAAACAAAAATAAAAATGTTAGATAATGATAACGTGTTCATCTCTTACCCTGATGGATCTTTTTACAGTATTTTCAATCAGACCAATGCGTAGTCATAAATAATTGCTCATATTTTTTTTTCTGATTTACTTTCACATCTCCTTGGATCGTATGTAACCTCTAATTAAAATGAAGAATGCAGAAACAGTTTAATGAGTCAAAATTTAAAAAATAGTATTAAATAACGTTTCGAGCAAATTCTTTATTCTTTAGTCCTATAATTTAATACAGAATTCATGGTAGGGTTTGAAAGTAGACTCATACAGCAGGCATTTAGAATTCTCTTCATTTTAATTTTTCTAATATTCTAAGCAAAGTGATTTGTTTCTAAAAGTACATAGAATGTCACAGAATTCACGACAGTCATGACATTCACAGTACAAGATCTGCCACAAGATTTAAATGAGTGATTTTCAAGAGGCACATATATTCTCGGAACTGATATAACAACATAACAATGGCTGGATTAATCCATCTTGGGATCATCACAAAACTGGTCACGCTGATAATTGTTTTTCTGGAACTATCCTCTTTTACCTATCCCTCTCGGAACTTTCTAGATTTATTTTTTTCTCTTTATATTTTGTTTATTTTGTTTATTTTGTTTATTTCTAAGTTTACATCTACTTGTTCACCTCACCTTTTATCTGTTCTCGTTTGCTCAAGTCCCCCACACTTCAGCGTCAAAGTCCCTCCTTTATCTTTTAAATCTTTCATGGTTTTAATTTATTCCTTTTCTCTATGTTCGTAATTCTCTCTCTCTCTCTCTCTCTCTCTCTCTCTCTCTCTCTCTCTCTCTCTCTGAGTGTGTGTGTGCCAATTGCTCTTCTCATTAATGACTTCGTTCACCTTCAAACTTCAGGCCAGGTAATGTGTCTCACTTTCACCAATTCATATTCCACAGTGTCATTGTTGTTCTAACAGCTCATAAACTTTTAATCGTTTTTTTTATATATATATTTAAAAGCTGCTGTGTACTCAAAACCAACAGTAAGTAGGTTTGTTTCTGCGTCATTAGGCACAGTTCTATCAGAAACAAGCAAGGCCACTTCCACCCCCCCCTTTTTTTTTACTTAAACTTAATGCGTTATTGATTCATCATCAACTGTAATAACTGATAAACTCATATATAAAAAACAGACTTCCTAATCCCATCATTATAAGCAGCAATCAACCCTCCTCAATAGTTTCCATGTCCCTACATAATTTCGAAGTCGTCACTCAATGTGAATTTTCCTCTCATTTGTTTCCCTGTTGAAACATTGTGCTCTGTTAGGAAGGAATGTCAGATTTTTCAAGTGAATAATTGGATTCCTGCTTAATGATGCATTTCATTCATAAATTGATTTAACCTTACCCACACCCCAAAAACAAATATAGAATCCACTGAAGAATAACGAGACGATCGTGCATAGCTACTTTTTATAATGGAAAAAATTAACCCTTTGATTACGGCCGAGATGAGACCTCACACTTACCACAATCCGGAGGGTTTTCAGACGGTAGTCACCCGTAGCATGCTACCAGACGCACGAAATCGTAAACAATCATTGTAATAGCGTTTGTATTTGTTGTTTTGCTGCAAATTAACCTGTTTTATTTATATGATAATATTGTGATAGTAGCGATCCGTGATATAGATATTATGCAATTAATGTAACAACACAAATAAATAAACATAGGATAAGTACTATATATCGGGGTTTAGTGTTGCCAGAGGTATAAGCACTGCACTGATTGAGGATGACAGTCTGCTTTTTTTTTTTTTGTCATTTTCTCTAATTCTGTTTGAATCCGTAAAGGACAGCTACATCACAGTTGTGTATTATAGTTAAAAATTATTTGTATATTCGTCAGAAAACTAATCATAAAGAATGTTCATCATCTTTATGGTTCCGCTTACTATTCCACTAGCTGGGCAAAAAAAAAAATGAGAGAGAGAGAGAGAGAGAGAGAGAGAGAGAGAGAGAGAGAGAGAGAGAGAGAGAGAGAGAGGCGTGACAGAATAAAAATTTTTACCTATGATTTATTCCTTCTAATTGTACATCAATAACATTGGAGAGTAAGTAGACACAATCACAATATTGGTTGCAATATTAACCACATTTCTGGGTAATATTTTTATCAATGATCAAGCACCCAGCTGACAAGGGATACGCAATCTAGAAATTCAGATGAATTCTGCAGTGTTTGAAAAATGGTTTAAAACCCAGCTTCTTCCCAATATAGGGCCATCTGCCATCATAGTGTTGGATAACGCTTCTTATCATTCAGTTCGAATTAATAAACCTCCGACAATGTCTGCCAAAAAGGATGAAGTTAAAGACTGGCTAATAAAAAATTAGTAAAGTTGCAAAGACATTCATGTAAAGAAAATGATTACGTGATTGACAGACTGGCAAGAGATCATGGACATAGTGGTTAGGCTGCCTCCATATCACTGCCAGTATAATGCAACAGAACTGATATGGGCGCAGGTGAAATCATACGTGGCAAAGAAGAATCATTTTAAAAAATCAGACCTGCTTCCTTTGGTCAAAGAAGCAATTGAATCCATATCTTCTGACAACTGGGCTAATGATGTGAGACATGCCGAAGATATAAAAAGAGATGACGCTTCAAGAGATGTTTGCATTGATAAATATATAGATTCTTTTGTTATCGATGTAGCATCCTCTGACGAGGATTCTTCATAAGTAATGTCTCCTCATACTTCGATTGTAAATAAATTTATTGCTTTCCCTTGTTGTGTGATATCCTGTTGAACACTGAAATTGAAATAAATTGAAATATAGATCTGTTTTTTCGACAGAAAGTGGCAGAAATATCTTTAAAAATCTACATATAACAGAAATGCCACAGCAGTGATGAGTATCATATGACAGTGCTTTAAAAGCACAGGTAAATCTAATACTGTATAAATGTGTAATATATATATATATATATATATATATATATATATATATATATATATATATATATATATATATATATATATATATATAATTGTGATATAGTTTTGAGCTTTTGAATTGCTTTCTTTCGTGCATGCCGTAATCCGTCTTTACCTCCTTGCTGTATCAAGGTTGAATTTTCACTGTACAGCTATAAAATAGCTCATAATAAACATTCTTTAAATATTGTTACACCCAATATATATATATATATATATATATATATATATATATATATATATATATATATATATATATATATATATATATATATATATATATATATATATATATGGGTGTAACAATATTTAAAGAATATTTATTATGAGCTATTTTATAGCTGCACAGTGAAAATTCAACCTTGATACAGCAAGGAGGTAAAGACGGATCACGGCATACACGAAAGAAAACAATTCAAAAGCTCAAAACTATATCACAATTATATGACTTCGATAACAGCAAAGGAACAGTAATAAAAAACTATAGTAGATGACGTAACTCAAGAACATTGCTCAGTACAGCATCCAAATAAACAAAACTGAAAATGAAAGCACATCTAGGTTTCCAAATTTCTTGCATCTATCATTTTCATATATTGAATTTTTTTTTTTTTATCTAAAATTTAAGTGGGACAACAAAACTTCATTCAGAACTTTCTATTATAGTACACGTGCTTGATAACAAGCGCAAACAATGAGAGCTTGAAGTCAGAAGGTTAATGGTCAGTTTAAGAGGGGCAAAGTCTCTTCCTAAAACGGTCGTACTATAGTAACCCCCCCCCCCCCGCCCGCCTTTCTTGTTTACTTGCTAACCTTGTTTACTCTTATTCAGTTTTCATCCTCTGGACTTCACTACTGAAGGTAATCTATTTCTTGTTTTGTCATTGTCATTTTTCAATCTTTAAAGCATATTAATTTTGTAAGCTCTGTTGTCAGTTTTAATTAGTGTTTTTGTATCTTTTTAGCCAGAAAAGATGGGATATGGGTGATCCCGAAGCGCACCTATTAATAAATATATCAATGATGAGCTGACTGTTCTTCCTATCCGTACTCCCTACTATATATATGCATATATGTATATATGTATATATATATATGTATTTATATGTATATATATGTGTATATATATATATATATATATATATATATATATATATATATATATATATATATATATATATATATATATATCTTTCTATCTATGCATCTATCTCTGTGTCTAACTATCTGTTAATACACACACTAACACACACATATATGTATACATACGTATATATTAACTTTATCACATACACAATTGTTCTGTGCATTAACTAAATTACTAAAAGGACCTCATTCAAACTGGATGGTATCTATAGATACCATGCAGTTTGAATGAGGTCCTTTAAGTAATATATATATATATATATATATATATATATAATATATATATATATATATATATATATATATATATATATATATATATATATATATATATATATATATATATATATATATACATCACGAAGGAAGCAGTAGGGAAAGGCATCCTCATCATCTACAGTTTATTTTCAATGCCGACGTTTCGCGACGAATTCCAAGTCGCATTTTCAAGGCTATAAAATATAATATAATTTGCGAACATCAATAACAAATTAATGCAATGGCAACAGCTCTTTATGTAGTAAAAATATTTAAAACAAAACACCTCATTCCAAGACAAGTCAATAATGAGTAAAAGGAGTTCACTAAAATCTTAAAACAACCTACCTATATGAAAGAAAGAACAAGACTAACATAAATAAGTACAGAGTGAGGAAAACCAGTTGCCCAAACTAGGCTATAAACAATTTCACTGAGGACGATTGAGTATTTAACGACGGCACAGTCTTCCTGATAATTATGGATTCTAGGATGGTTAAGTCGTTGTTGTTCTGCACTCGGCCTAGGATGGAAAAATCCTTGCTGTCAATATAAGTTTTACATAATTTTGAATGATTTCGTATATTTGATTGCTCAGGATTAGATAACCTGCTACCTGTTGTATGACTTATGCCCCTGTGGGAATCTATGCGGACCTTCAACAGCCTCCTCGTGCATCCCACATATGTATATCCTGTGATCACATCCCAGGCAAGTGTACTTGTAAACAACGCTGGACGAAAACAGAGGACTGAGCCGGTCTTTGACTCTGAACAGAGACCCTATTGTAAAGGGATTTTTCGGGATGATTTTCAGGTTTAAAGCTGGAAAACTCTTTTGAATAATGGCTGTGCATTTTCTCCTAAAAGTATCATCATGCACGAAAGGGAAACTTGCATGCATCTTTAGTTTCGGCACAGTCGATTCAGGTGTTGCCGGAGTCATTTTCTGTAGTAGCAGTTTATTTAGGGATCTGAAAAAAAGTCGTGATGGAAAACAATTATTATTGAAATATTTCACTAAAAAGGATATCTCATCGTGGAAACTCTTCCAGTTTGACGAGTGGGTGTAAGCCCTATGGAGGAGGGTTAAAATAGAATTCAGTTTCAAATGAAAGAAACACGAACTATAAAAATTCATTCCCAAACCAGTAAATGTATTTTTTCTATACACACCTGTGTAAAAACCTGAGTCACCTCTGGAAATAATAAGATCAAGGAAGGGGAGTTTGTTATTTACCTCCTTCTCCATAGCGAACCTTATGTTTGGATGTTGTCGGATGACGAACTCCAGAAAGGACTCTGCATGACATTCATGACGAAATAGGGAGAACGTGTCGTCAACATATCTTCGATAAAATAGAGGGCGGAACCTAATGGGACATTCTTCTATTATGCGCTCCTCCAGGGAGCACATGAAGATGTTAGCAAAAATTGGACCAAGTGGTGATCCCATGGCCATCCCTTCAGTTTGTTTATACAAACTGAAGGCAAAGGTCGTGTCCAGCACGGCCAGCTCTAAAAGTTGTTTAAAAAATGTTCTACTAAAATTATTAAAAATTGCATCTTCATCAGTAAAAAGTTTGCTTAATATTATCTCAGTATTATTATTATTATTATTATTATTATTATTATTATTATTATTATTATTATTATTATTATTATTATTATTATTATTATTATTATTGGAGAAGCAATTCCACAGTTATGTATATGTACATATATTTAAAGATAAATATACAACTGTGGATTTGCTTCTTCATTTTAAGACTCATGCTACTATGAGTATTTTTTTTATTACTATTATTTTTTTTTTTTTTTAGAATATGAATCCAATTCATACGGGACAAGCATACAGGGACCATTGACTTGAAATACAAGCCTCCAAAGTATATGGTAGACAGGTTTTCCAGGAATATTGGAAAAGTTTTCCGTGCGTCTTTCATAGTGTTCTTGAAGAATCTAAAAATTATTTCTTTTCCGAAGAAGAATTTTTCTTTAAATAAGACAAGCGATTTAAACTACTCTGTATCCTTCAAAAAATCTACTATTATAATTTGATGCTGGTACCATAAAAAAACTATATATTTATAACTTACTCTGCTATGCGAAAAAACTTAATCATTCCTTGCTGGAGGCAGCCATCTCTCTCTCTCTCTCTCTCTCTCTCTCTCCCCCCCTTAATAAGGTGATCAATGGCAATGGAGAAGCCTTGTTAAAACAAAAAAGGTCACTTTTCTCTTGAAGCTGACTGGATTACTGGGCGCTAGTGATGACCATTTCAGGAAACAGAAATTCTTGAGACCACCTTATTTTTAACTATTGGGAAAAATTAACGCACACAGACGCACAAACCAGTGTATACACACACACACACACACACACACACACACACATATATATATATATATATAAAATATATGTATATATACTTATATAAACATATATTTATGTATATGTATCTATCTATAATAATAATTTCCAAGTTGATCTTGTCCTCCCCGGGGTGAAATTTTCTAGAAAGCTTTATTGCCACGAAAATAGCATTTTTTTTAAAGAAATAAATGTAAATGTAGCGAAAAATCATCATCATCGTATCCTTTTCCCTCGTCGTCGGGAGGAGATATCTATCTATCTATCTACCTATCTATATGTATATATATACATATATATAGATATATAAATATATGTAGATATACATATATATATATACATATATATATATATATATATATATATATGTATATAATATATATACATACATGTATATAATATATATACATATATGAATATATATATATATATATATATATATATAGATATATATATATATATATATATATACATATATACATATATATATACATATATATATATATATATATATATATATATATATATATATATATATATATATATATATATATATGTATATATATAAATATATATATATATATATATATATATATATATATATATATATATATATATATATATATATATATATATATATATATATATATATTTCTCCCGGCGACGAGAGAAAAGGATACGATGATGATGTTTCACTAAATTTTTAATTTCTTTCTTTTTTTTTAAATATTGATGTTTTCGTCGCAATAAAGCTTTCAAGAAAATTTCATACCTTCTGCTGCAAGAAAGAATCATTGTCGCCTGGCGCCGTAATATCTTCGTGTTTTTCCTGCAGTCGTTTTAGAATTCTTCCGCTCATGCGTATAGCGCCATCACTCAATAGGTGCACTGACACCAAGGACTACAGTGGCCATCTCAGGGATCCTCCAGGAAGACGTCTTGAAGCCTTCAGAGACAGCATGTGAGCAAAGAAGGTGAAGTTTATGGTTAAAATGAACTGGATGACGAAGCAGATCGACTAAAAGAGATTTTCAAGAGGGAAAAGTACATCACGAGAATGGCAGATAGCTTCAGTCTGTAATTGTTTACTGCTGAAAATATGGACTACTTCGTGGAGCAGTATGAAGTCGAGGTTCCCGCCTTCTGCGATTATTCGGCACCTCTACAGTCGTATTGTCACTCACGGACGCAAGCTCTTCATTCGAAATAAGGAAGGAAATAATCAAGAAGAGAGGAAGACAGTGGAACGGAGGAACTGAAGAATTTATACGAAATAAAAGGTAGAGAACTTGAGGTGTTTTCTAAGCTGATTGAGAGGGGATTTTGGATGCCCAAAATTACCGCTTGGAGCAGTTCTTCGCTCGAAATAAGAAAGAGAAGGAACAAAAAAGAGACGACATCGGCGTGGAGGTATACTGAAGAATGCTGACGAAGAAAAAAGTAGATAACCTGAGGTGTTAGAAACTACTTCAAAGATTTTGGATTCACAGAATTACTTTTCGGAGAAGCAAGGAAGAATCGAAGGGATGATCAATATTGTCAGTAAGAGGGAATCTCATAAGTTTATAGAAGACGACTCCTTAAAGCAAAGAAGCTGTTTATGTGCCAGAAAAAGAACTCCAAGTAATGGTTATCGCGATGTTGAAATGATCTAAAACCTTCGAGATTTTCCTTGAAGACATTTTGGAATCCTTCAGTCTCCGGCTCCTGGAAGGACGAGAGAAATGCCATTCGCGCATGCGCCGAGCTTCAAAGTGTCCAAGAACAATCTCCGAGATGCTTCAAATCGTCTGGAAGCCTTCGGAGACAGAAAGTGCCAGTTTTGAAAAGTAGGGTAAGAGAAAGCAAAGAGTATTGGTGAGGGGAAGGGTCCGACCCAGAGGCCGCTTCCTTCCTCCAAGGAAGCAGCCTATGGGTCTGACCCTTCCCATGGAAAGGGCCCAAGCCCTTTAAGGATTGGCCCCAAAAGCCTACAAGGCTTGCCAGTCTTTTGAGGGCAGCCTTGAAGGGAAGGGTCCGACCCAGAGGCTGCTTCCTCGGAGGAAGGCAGGTATCCTGTCAGGCTGGGGAAGCAGGCCTGGAGAGGGCCCAAGAACTTCAAGGATGAGGCCCAAAGTCCTCCAAGGGTGGCCAGTCTCTTGAGGGCAGCCTTGAAGGGAAGGGTCCGACCCAGAGGCTGCTTCCTCGGAAGAAGGCAGGTATCCTGCCAGGCTGGGGAAGCATGCCTGGAGAGGGCCCAAGAACTTCAAGGATGAGGCCCAAAGTCCTCCAAGGATGGCCAGTCTCTTGAGGGCAGCCTTGAAGGGAAGGGTCCAACCCAGAGGCTGCTTCCTCGGAGGAAGGCAGGTATCCTGCCAGGCTGGGGAAGCAGGCCTGGAGAGGGCCCAAGAACTTCAAGGATGAGGCCCAAAGTCCTCCAAGGATGGCCAGTCTCTTGAGGGCAGCCTTGAAGGGAAGGGTCCGACCCAGAGGCTGCTTCCTCGGAAGAAGGCAGGTATCCTGCCAGGCTGGGGAAGCAGGCCTGGAGAGGGTCCAAGAACTTCAAGGATGAGGCCCAAAGTCCTCCAAGGATGGCCAGTCTCTTGAGGGCAGCCTTGAAGGGAAGGGTCTGACCCAGAGGCTGCTTCCTCAGAGGAAGGCAGGTATCCTGCCAGGCTGGGGAAGCGGCCCTGGAGAGGGCCCAAGAACTTCAAGGATGAGACCCAAAGTCCTAAAAGGATGGCCAGTCTCTTGAGGGCAGCCTTGAAGGGAAGGGTCCGACCCAGAGGCCGCTTCCTTCCTCCAAGGAAGCAGCCTATGGGTCTGACCCTTCCCATGGAAAGGGCCCAAGCCCTTTAAGGATTGGCCCCAAAAGCCTACAAGGCTTGCCAGTCTCTTGAGGGCAGCCTTGAAGGGAAGGGTCTGACCCAGAGGCTGCTTCCTCGGAGGAAGGCAGGTATCCTGCCAGGCTGGGGAAGCGGGCCTGGAGAGGGACCAAGAACTTCAAGGATGAGACCCAAAGTCCCCCAAGGATGGCCAGTCTCTTGAGGGTAGCCTTGAAGGGAAGGGTCCGACCCAGAGGCCGCTTCCTTCCTCCAAGGAAGCAGCCTATGGGTCTGACCCTTCCCATGGAAAGGGCCCAAGCCCTTTAAGGATTGGCCCCAAAAGCCTACAAGGCTTGCCAGTCTCTTGAGGGCAGCCTTGAAGGGAAGGGTCTGACCCAGAGGCTGCTTCCTCGGAGGAAGGCAGGTATCCTGCCAGGCTGGGGAAGCAGGCCTGGAGAGGGCCCAAGAACTTCAAGGATGAGGCCCAAAGTCCTCCAAGGATGGCCAGTCTCTTGTGGGCAGCCTTGAAGGGATGGGTCCGACCCAGAGGCTGCTTCCTCGGAGGAAGGCAGGTATCCTGCCAGGCTGGGGAAGCAGGCCTGGAGAGGGCCCAAGAACTTCAAGGATGAGGCCCAAAGTCCTCCAAGGATGGCCAGTCTCTTAAGGGCAGCCTTGAAGGGAAGGGTCTGACCCAGAGGCTGCTTCCTCAGAGGAAGGCAGGTATCCTGCCAGGCTGGGGAAGCGGGCCTGGAGAGGGCCCAAGAACTTCAAGGATGAGACCCAAAGTCCTCCAAGGATGGCCAGTCTCTTGAGGGCAGCCTTGAAGGGAAGGGTCCGACCCAGAGGCTGCTTCCTCGGAGGAAGGCAGGTATCCTACCAGGCTGGGGAAGCAGACCTGGAGAGGGCCCAAGAACTTCAAGGATGAGGACCAAAGTCCTCCAAGGATGGCCAGTCTCTTAAGGGCAGCCTTGAAGGGAAGGGTCTGACCCAGAGGCTGCTTCCTCGGAGGAAGGCAGGTATCCTGCCAGGCTGGGGAAGCGGGCCTGGAGAGGGCCCAAGAACTTCAAGGATGAGACCCAAAGTCCTCCAAGGATGGCCAGTCTCTTGAGGGCAGCCTTGAAGGGAAGGGTCCGACCCAGAGGCTGCTTCCTTGGAGGAAGGCAGGTATCCTGCCAGGCTGGGGAAGCAGGCCTGGAGAGGGTCCAAGAACTTCAAGGATGAGGCCCAAAGTCCTCCTAGGCTGGCCAGTCTCTTAAGGACAGCCTTGAAGGGAAGGTTCTGACCCAGAGGTTGCTTCCTCGGAGGAAGGCAGGTATCCTGCCAGGCTGGGGAAGCGGGCCTGGAGAGGGACCAAGGACTTCAAGGATGAGACCCAAAGTCCTCCAAGGCTGGCCAGTCTCTTGAGGGCAGCCTTGAAGGGATGAGTGGGCAGCCTTGAAGGGATGGGTCCGACCCAGAGGCTGCTTCCTCGGAGGAAGGCAGGTATCCTGCCAGGCTGGGGAAGCAGGCCTGGAGAGGGCCCAAGAACTTCAAGGATGAGGCCCAAAGTCCTCCAAGGATGGCCAGTCTCTTAAGGGCAGCCTTGAAGGGAAGGGTCTGACCCAGAGGCTGCTTCCTTGGAGGAAGGCAGGTATCCTGCCAGGCTGGGGAAGCAGGCCTGGAGAGGGCCCAAGAACTTCAAGGATGAGACCCAAAGTCCTCCAAGGCTGGCCAGTCTCTTGAGGGCAGCCTTGAAGGGAAGGGTCCGACCCAGAGGCTGCTTCCTCGGAGGAAGGCAGGTATCCTGCCAGGCTGGGGAAGAAGGCCTGGAGAGGGCCCAAGAACTTCAAGGATGAGGCCCAAAGGCCTCCAAGACTGGCCAGTCTCTTAACCCTATCTGGTGCAAGTTGGGTCTGGGCAGACCCACCCTACGGGATTTTTTTCATTTTTAGATAATTTTATTTAATAATCGTTTTTAGTTGATTCTATGATTACCAAAATATGGGAAATTATTAATTATTTTCATTTTCATTAGCATGATAACATAAAATCTGTTATTCAGAAAGTTTACAGGTCTCGAAAATGGCAAATATATTCCTTGCCATTTGTTATCGTCCTAATTTCCTCTCTTTTATTTTCTTTTAAATATTCCCACTCGCTGGCAATAGAAGGAGTATTCGTGTTATGGAAGCAGTTGGCTGAAATCTTAGAATTCCTCTTTATTTCCTTTTCGGCCATTGCTCCTCACCCCTTTTGATCAGTGCAGAGCGAGACAAAAACACTTCTTTGTTAAGACGCGTTTTTGCTTCTCACTTCGGTAATTGCATTTTATAGTGTCGTTTCAGTAGATCTCACTTTGATAAAGGGTTACATAAAAAAAGTTAGCGTGCTTTATACAGTATATATCAACTTTTAGAGTCACATTTGTTTAATTATACTGTCCCTTGGAATATGTTATTTTTTTTTGCTGATACGTTGTTCCTTTCTTCATTCTAAATTACTGATCCCTTTTCCGTTACATGGATACGCTTTTTAATACTCTCCTTTGTCCAGACGTGCTGGAAATGTATTAGAGAAGTCAACCATTAATCTTGTAAAGGTTCCACCTTATTTTTAACATGATAATAATCGTCAATTGTTATTGTTCTCCTTACATAACAAATAAAATGCTGTCTGTTCCTTTCCATGGTACCATATGTGTGTGTATATGGTACCATGGAAAGGAACAGACTTAGCATTTTATTTGTTATGTAAGGAGAACAATAACAATTGACGATTATTATCATGTGTGTATAACTCAATCACGAAAATATGGAACGTGATGAATATATAAATAAAGATAATATATATATATATATATATATATATATATATATATATATATATATATATATATATATTATATATATATATATATATATATATATATATATATATATATATATATATATAGTATGTATTAACTTTATCACATACACAATTGTTCTGTGCATTATCAGAATTACTAAACGGACCTCGTTCAAACTGGATGGTATCTAATGGAGTATTTATTCAGGAAAAGTAACTTTTTCTGAATAAATACTCCATTAGATACCATCCAGTTTGAATGAGGTCCCTTTAGTAATATAATATATATATATATATATATATATATATATATATATATATATATATATATATATATACATACGTATGTATATATATATATATATATATATATATATATATATATATATATATATATATATATATATATATATATATATATATATATATATATATATACATATATATATATATATATATATATATATATATATATATATATATATATATATATATATATATATAATTACACAATATGTTAGTCATAGACAAATTCATCACAGAAAATACGGTAAGATCCGCAAGAGGAAGGATCAGTACAGAGATGTCATGTGAATAAGTTATCGCATGTGCACATTCTTTCCGAATTACACATACTTCTAAGGATTAAACCAGTCCTTTCAATTGCCTAAAAAGTTTCTGGGTGATCTAATTCTCATAATGTGAAATATAGAAAAGAAGACCCGTGAAAAGTTATACAGCCAGATACCAATGGATTCCAGAACACAATGTTAATCGAGTTACTAAATCAATGTGAATTTCTTTGCAGCTAGAAATCCTTTATATAAAAAGCAAATACTTTAAAGCGAAAAATAAAAATCAAGTCTCCATACACACTTTCAGTCACATTCTCAGTAGTCAAATGAAGGAATTCCGACTATTATTACCTATGTCCAGGAATCTCCAGATTTTCACGCGGCCGGGTAAAACACTTCATCTTATTCCGATAAGCTCCTTATTTTCCCAGTAGGTACGAGCAGTGAGCCTCGAGGAAGGCTGAATTGCCAAAAAGTGAAAGTTGTCCAGTAATCCATGGCGAAAATACCACAACTTATTTGACGTCGATTGGTTATATTTTAAAAAATGTCATTCTCTTTAAAGGCCAGATATTTCTTACTGTGTTAATATCGAAATTCTCTGTTATTGCTCAGATATTTTTGACTGGACGGATATAGTAGAGACGCTTCTAACTGTTCAATTTCCTTTGAATTTTCTTCCTTTTCATTTAATGTGACACGAATAGAACTCCGGTCTATTTTTGTTAAGAATTTGCATCTCATCATTATTGAAAATACGAAATCAGTAAATATAGTTGTTACAAAGGTGGCTTAACAGTATACCTAGAATTGTCCAGTTACGATAACACCGAGTATCTGCAGAGTTAAATGACAGAGCAATTTTCTTTGAGTACAGAAACTTTAGAGTCCTATAAAAAACCTGTGAAGTAACTTTCCATTAAAAAAATAAGGGAGACAGAAATGAAGTCAGCTAAACTAACAATATATGTAAAAATTGTAAAGCATCTTGCAAAGGAATCTGAGACAAGCTTAAAATTATAAGGAAACGGGTGAAAACTTGCTAATCAATGACAGAGAATACTGATCTTAGGATAAATATAATCTATTGGCATTTGCTTCTTGCGAGTCGTGTGTGTGTGTGTGTGAGTGAGTCACGAGGTGGAATATTCGCTTGTACAAACACAAAAAGGGCACTTAGTTTCGAATAAAGGTTTATAAAGTACATTTTAGCGTACACATACACTTTTAATGAAAAAAAAAACCGTAAGATTAAAAATATATACAGATTCATGTGAGCTTTTTTCTATCTTTGTATACATATAATTAGTGTTTGCAGAGAGAGAGAGAGAGAGAGAGAGAGAGAGAGAGAGAGAGAGAGAGAGAGAGAGAGAGAGAGAGAGAGAGAGAGAGAGAGAGAGCAATATTTATTCTAGTATTATAATTATTTTACGAGTTACTAAAAACTTGAACTTCTCCCTCACATTAAGGTAGCATTAAAATCAACAGAGAACTGGCATCTATTAATCATATACAATAAAGCCGAATACCATATCACAATATCTCCACATTTTGCTTTTATACTGATGGTGGTTGCAAATCTTAGAATAAATGTTTTCTTGTTCTTATGATGTTTAATCTAAGTGCGATAATTTCTGTCAAAATGATATGAAATGTTATAAGTTTAAACAACATAATTTTGAATAAGCGTTCTTGACAATACATTGTCTGTGGAAATGTAATCAGCTGCGGACACTGAAATGCTGTAAAGTTTAATTGGTTTTATGACGACGCACAAAAGTTTCTTTTCTTTTTTAATTCATAATGCATAACGCGAATGACATTAGAACAGTTCGTTGCAAATTGAATATTGCAATCCTTTAATGTCAGAAGATGCGACATAATGAATTTAGCTCCCGTTTCTAATAGCAGGCGCGAGGTGAGATTCTAATCGCATAATGCAATCTCTTAATTTCTGATTTCACCCCGTTTCCTTTGATGAGAGAGAGAGAGAGAGAGAGAGAGAGAGAGAGAGAGAGAGAGAGAGAGAGAGAGAGAGAGAGAGAGAGAGAGAAGACAGGACCTCAAAGCCTTTGACAGAATTGCTTTTAAACTTGCGTGTCTCTCCACAAAAGACATGAACGCCTCAGTTCCAGGTGTCATTTTTCCTTCACTTTCAGTTGGTTTCCCCTGAGTGAACTGAAACGCCTCTTCCTCATTCTTTCACTCTCAGCCTTCATTTCAATCATGACTTTCATTCTCAAAGTAAGACTCCTTTTTTAGACCGCACCTATTTCACTTCCATCCTTCTTTTTCCTCTTAAAAGGCGGGTCTGCTAGAGAATATATATATATGGGAAAAGGACGGAAAATTGCCGTTCCTAGATGTACTAATCAGAACAGATTATGCTTTCACAGTAGGTAGGAAACCCACTTTCGCTGTTTCTTACATTCATTTCCTTGGCTACCATGATGTCTCCATAAAGATCATGGTAGGGTACAACCTTTTCCGCAGGGGACTTAGAATATGCTCAAATGGATACCTAGATAAAGAATTCAACACAATCCGCCAACACCTAATGCAACTGCTCTATCCACCACACATTATCGAGAAGGCTATTAACAAATCGAATAAAATATCCAAAAAGCTACAGGTCATCTCAGGTCTAATAATCCTTTTATTTTCCATTATCCCTAATCCATCGAGAGCTCGCTCATTAACGTATAGTTAAATAAAAAAAGGGGAAGAAGTCGGAGTTTACAAGATTCCGTGCAGCAATTGTAATGAGATTTATGCGGGGAGACGGGTAGGTCCATCTCGCAAAGAATAACAGAGCACAAAAGTTCAGTGCTATACGCTTCAGAGAGTTCGGGGATTTTCCTGCATATTAGGGATAAAGGCCATACCATAAACTGGAGCGGGGCATAGCTGGTTTTCAAAAGTAGTTGTCCGTACAAAAGGAAAATGCTAGAATCTGCTATCATCAATCAAACCAACAATATGAACCTGTCAGAAGGACATTGGGAATCGGATGATATCGACGGGTTAATCCTCAGGCCTCTTCTTAAGAAGGTGTTTCAGAAAACACGACCACCAGACGCATAGCCAGACGGGAGCTAACGAAGCCAAAAATCACAAGGGAATGAATACCTTAATTTCCATCCTTCCTGGGTCAATGGCCACCTGCGTGCCAACGAGACTTACTGCCACACCTACATATGTTTAGTATATATACCCTTGTATCTATCATCTATCCATATTTTACCAGCGAACAGGGGCAGAGAAGGAAGTTCTCGAAATATATGGTTGCAACATTCATACAATGTTTTATGGGCCTTTTTATCTCCATATTATACTGTTGTATTACAGTAAAAGACATTCATATATGCAGTATATATATATATATATATATATATATATATATATATATATATATATATATATATATATATATATATATATATATATAAATTGTGTGCACGCGTGTAGCTTTTTATGTTTTTAAGATTTCTTATTGTTGAATGAAAGCATGTGTATCTGTTTCCTATCTCTCTCTCGCATCGTAGAAAACTATGTGAAATCAGGCCCGAAGATACTGAAACCTGTATTTTGTTAACTATTTGTATTGTCGTGGTTTTAATGCGGTAAAAACAAAACCTTACAATTCATTAATTGTAGGATGGTTTTTATCATTTCTATAAAGGAACTAGGAAATAAAATCTCAACCGTCATATGGTCTCAAAATACTGCCTTTCGAAACGCTTATAATAATGTTGATATGAGTCGTTTTACCGGGGAATATACGGAAGTACAAGATCAATTAGCCTATGCATAGACATAGAATAAGCAGACGAAGACTGAGGTGATACACCTAGAATAATAATAACAATATTTCTCGACTTCCTTCTCGATCTATGCAAGAGTGCGGGTGGGATGGGTGGGTGGGTGGGTGGGTGGGTGAATGGTAGGGCCTAGGACGTGAAGAAAGAATTAAGAAAGAAATTTTCCCCCTGTTTACAGCGCATTTCGAAGCTTACCGAGGCCGCTCCTTCCAAGTTGCTGCTGTAAACCTTCCTCAATTAACTTATTATGCGTTTTCTCCGGCATCATTTAGGGGGAGTACCCCTAATTGGCTATCGTAAACTCGTCCATTTAGCTCCAGTCAGCGAAAATGTAAACAACGAGGCCGCATATGGTCTTACTTTTCCTCGAGAACTGCCGGCACTAAACCCTTGCCTGATGGAGTCGTGAAAAATTTCATAGTCTTTCTGCTAATTAGGGCGACCCAGAGAGGTTTCCTTTCCTGGTACAGCAGATAACGTTTAATGAGAGAGAAAAGAAGTTGAATGTCATCGTTGTAAACTTGTCTCATACCTGTGCGCTGGCCAACATGGGGAAGCGTTTATCACCCTGCATTCTTTGTCTGTATGTTTGGACGTATAATCCTGATGCCATACAACGTAGCTTTGTAGCGCAATGTCAACGGCAATTACAAAAGGAAAGTTGAATGACTAGATACAATAAGTGAACTATACATGTCTGTGTTTATAAAATGTTTTAAAGCATTTCTGATAGCTATGGAATAAATAAAGTTGGAATTTCATGGCGTTTCCGTAGTTATAACCAATGACAAATAATACCTAATTGCCAAACCACTGTGAAACTCAAGAATGTTGGCTTTCCAAGATGTGTTTATTCTTCCCCATTATTAAAACACACCGATACCCGTGCATAAGTTACACTTTCGAACACACTCATAATCTAAAGTATATGTGTGTGTTTGTATGTGCATACACGTGTGCGTGTGTGTGTGTGTGTGCACGCGTGTGTGAATGTTTGTGTGTGCATGCGCGCGCGTGCGTGTGTGTATGAGTGCGTATCTCTCTCTCACTGCGATGTGAGTGCGTTCATAAATTAAAGCTAAACCAAAATGAAAGTAAATGGCGTTTAGATAAAAGTGACCAATGACCAAATAAATAACAAACGAAATTTCACCTTAACAGCAATTGACCTTTGGAAAATAAATAGAAAAACTGTGCCATGAAAAAAATTCTCTCTTGTACCGTAGTGAAATGTTTTAGTTTTTCATTAGTCCATTTTATTTTCATGTGAGTCAACTTTATGGTGCCTAGCGTTACAAAAACATTTTGTATAATTAGAGCTACTGTAGCACTGCCAGTGACGGTTGTCATATAACTGTGAAATTTGCAGATTTTTTTTTACATAAAACTTACTCTTTTACTTCCATACTCACTCAGTGTGCATTGTATGTTTTCATTCGCCAGGTCATTCAGTGATAAAAATAGTGTCATATTGATAGCGGAGGTATCAATATGGCCCTTTTTACCACTGAATGACCTAGGAAATGGAAACATACAATACAATAAATACAATCTATCAATATATATATGTGTGTGTGTGTGTGTGTGTGTGTGCGCGCGCGCGCGAGTATATGCATACACGTGTGTGGGTTTTATGTGTGGCCGCATTAATGTGCACACGTTCTTTAGATCTACTGTATAGTGAACTTGATCCACCTTCCACTATTTCATCTCCCCAAAAAAACTGATGTGATTGACGTCAGGATCTTTTGCTAGATGACCTGGAAGGAAAGAGGTAAACTGACTCTTCGACAGAAGCCCAACTGTTTAAAAGCACTATTTGAACTCTCAAGTTCTCCCCTTGAACATCGGAAGATTATTTTCCTTTTAAGAGTCCGATAAAATCCCCAGCGCTATTTGCAGCTTCCGCCTTCTATTACAGCTGATAGTCGAGCTGCCTAATGATGTGAATAATGTGAAGCAGATTTTTTTTTCTTTTCAGGAAATTCGTGAAAGCCTACGCTTTCGGAACATTTGTTTTTAGGTATCCTTCTCGTCAGCAATTAGCGTTGTTTATCTCCCATTTTATTCTTTGTTTTTTGTTCATACAATTCCGTTGTCTATTACAAACAGCTTCCATGAGGCGAAATGATGTAGATAATGGAATCTGTTTTGTCCCAAGATTTTCGTTGGTTGTAAAGTAAGGAATATATACTCATTTATATATATATATATATATATATATATATATATATATATATATATATATATATATATATATATATGTGTGTGTGTGTGTGTGTGTGTGTGTGTGTGTGTGTATGTATATACTGTATATATGCATATTTTTTCTGTGTATATATTCTCCACGTTTAATTTACTTTTCATTATATTCTACTAATGTCTTTAAATTTACTTTCACTGAGTTTGTAATCAAAAAAATTAAGAAATGATAAATATTTTTTTCGCTGAAGGTAAGAATCATAGATCTTTAATCGCGGAAACTAAGAAATTATAAATATCTAATTGCAGATTCTAAGAAGTGACAAATATTTAATTGCTTAAGTCAAGAAAGGAGAAACACATTTCCTTCACTCATGCCTAACATGCATAAAGTTTTATTTGGTTCAGTTCGTGAGGGAACTGAATGGAAATGCAAAACATTGACACGTATAACATTTATACAACGGAAATATTTTCTTATTACTTGCATTAAGTATTAATACTACATTTATGTAATACTACTACTAAAGAGCTTATTAATCATAATATTTATCATAAGAGATTTTCTAGAAAATGACAATACATATGAATAAAAGGAGTAATCATAACTATATAATTTCAAGAGAAAACGCAAGCCCTTCCATTGCAAAGATAACTCCTTTGTTTACATAACTCGCACTTCATCATCCTGTTGGTAATAAATCACTGATACTCCCAAAAACTCTCGAACTTTTCCCTCCTCAAAATCTTTTACTTGAATTTCCATCTTGTTTACGGAGGCAAGTTCTTGAGGAACGTTGATGGATTTTCGTTATCTGGCCGTTGGCCCAGGAGGAAAGTCACCTCAAAAATAGTCCTCCGAATTGTTCCATAAATCACTTCTTAAATCCCTCGACACCCGTGTTTGGCGATTCATTCGGATTAATTGTCTCGTGAGATCGAGTTTTGGAGGATTAAGAGTGTCACTGAAGTAGCCGAGATAAAACTAGGCGTCTTGGATTTACAGGATGAAGTATGAAGGTCAATAACTATGATAAATACGTAATTATTGTTATTTGCTTTGGATTAAGAAAGATGTGTGAAGAGCAGGAATCTGGAAAATATTCTATGCTATAAAGTAAACATTCTTAAAACGAACTTTTTCTGCCCCTCTTACAAATTTCGTCTCTTTCGGGAGTGGATGACACAGGCCCCTGGAAAGTTTAAAATGAAGATTTATCATTTTCCCGAGTGTACACTTAAAATGTACTTAAAAGAATGCTAAATTCACTTTCCAGACATTTTCTTTTAAAAACCTCACTGTCATTTTCATAAAACATTGACTATATTATGGATTATGTTGTCACAGTATTAATTTGGAAAGTATATGAATTTAGTTTTGTCTCGGCCTTGTCATAATTGCAATCTTTTCCTTTTACCAAGTGAGGAACAAGTCGAAGCTGCTCTGTTTTCTTGCAATGAAAGACTTTCATTCACCAGTAAAAGGTGAATATGTATACATACATACATACATACATACATACATACATACATACATACAGACAGACAGACAGACAAACATATATACATACATACATATATACATATACACTTATACTGTATATATACTGTATATACATATATATATATATATATATATATATATATATATATATATATATATATATATATATATATATATATACATATACACAAATAATCAAAACCAATGACATATCTTTCAATATACTGACAAAGCAAACAGCATGGGAATACGTAAATGAAAGATGTACGAGTTTCTCTATTACTCAAAAAAAGGTGTCAACCCTCTCTCTCACACCATTAAGCTAAAAGACTGAATGCCTGCAAAGGCCATGGGCGGATTAGAGATTTTACAATATATTCCATTGACATTTCTCTCTGTGGATAAGTGATGCCTTCCTACAGTTCTTGTAATTCTCATATTTCTTATTGCCCCGTTTTATGTCGTTCTTTCTTGGAGTTGAGTATCATAAGTTGAAAGGACAAAGGCGAAAGAAAGAAAATATAAACAGTGAAAATTTTTGTCAAAATATATAGTTTGATGCCTACTATTGAGAATAAAAGTACAATTTTTTTGTACTCACAAATACAGTGCTTACAAGTGTATATCCCAGAATTAAGGAATTCATGAGTGTAAAATACAACTTGCTCTAAATGCAGTTTTTTTTACAGCAAAATTCATATTTTAGAGGACGACAGAAATATAATTAAATATGTAAAGTTTCATACTTGAGATTTGGCTTTGAAATAAAAGAAATCTCACTGTGAAGCCATTTAGCATAACCGTTCTATATCATGCACAGAAAATTGTTATCCGTTAAGTACAAAGATTCTTCATAGATTTTCTTTTGTATGTCAAGTAGTCTTGAGAGATAGCAATAGAAACTCTAACTAAATATGAGGAAGGCACCATTGTTGATTTTGCTCAGTCCTTGGCTTTACTGGAATTATGAAAGGTAAACAATTCAACCCAAACGTGTTTACCCATTTTTTCGAATTGTTCTAAATTCAAGGAAGCTCCCCAATTCCTTCTTTTGGGATAAAATATTATCCTTGCTCTTCACAAAAAAAAAAAAGAATAAAATAAAATTGGGTCCGGTTTGCACAACTAAAAACCTTTCTTTATTAATTTCTGTACAGAATTAAAAAAAAAAAAAAGACAAACAAAGTACTGTTCTAAGGTTACCGTGCTTTCATGTTGATCTATAAAAAAATATTTCAAGGTGCTAGTCAATGAAGAAATTGAGGATGATTAGTACATTGCCTCTGGAGTTTTTGAAAAATAAACAGTAATTAATATGGTATAAAATTAGCTTCGTAAAATAACATTAACAGCAAATAATTCAAACGTTTCACTGGCAGCATTATATTTTCATTATATTTGACAATGACCAGATTTCATCACGAGGCTTATCGAAACGTTAATCCGAAATATTATCAGATAGCCTATACATACTGTAAGCCAAACGTCTATGAGTCACACAGAAGATAGTACGTTAATAAATACTAAATTTATAACTGCTAATTCAATAAAATGATCAGAATAGTAATTTCATATAATAGTATTAGCAGCAGTAGAAGAATATTTCAGAAATTGCAATATTATATAAAATATATATATATATATATATATATATATATATATATATATATATATATATATATATATATATATATGTTACCTGAATGACTTTACTTCTGCACTTGCATTCCCGCATTGTGAAAACTGGGAGAAAATAATGGCACGCATCTGCAAAAAAGGTAAAGATGAAAATAACTAGAGGATCCATTACCTGAGAAGTCTTTCCGTTGTCTGGTCAGGAAGTAGAAGCTCCTTATCTTACAACGCTTCTCTTTCTTGCAGATTTACTTGTTTGAAGGGAGGAGAACACAGAAGAAGGAGATGACTAGATGAAGGAAGTTTACGAGGAAGAAAAAGGAAGATGTGAGTCTTTTCCAGAACCTAGCATTTTTTTTTCTGTTCATTTCTTTGTTTTTTTTTTCCAGATGTAACGAAAAGGCTTCAGATATTAATTACACCACATTTTTTTTTAACTTCCCTTGGAACATTTCAATTTTTACTAATGTGATTTCGATAAGAGCAGTTTGCTTCATATTCTTCAATCTTTGACCAGGATGTGTATCTTATGTAAAGGAAGTAGACATTAAGCATTTTAACACGATGAGGAAATTTCAATCTGTAATTTAAAGATTTCTGTTTAGGCATCTACTCAAAAATTCTTGTTTTTTTTTTTTTATTATTTTTCGCATATGCAGAAATTTCTCTATATTTTCCTTTTGAAATATTTGATCACTTGTCAGTATCTCCTCATTAAGGTCGTTGGTTGAATAAACGCTCTTTTTAACCTACTCTTCCTTTGATCCTAAATATCTGATGCAGTGTCCACGACAATTTGTAAGCTAGTGCCTATAATCCGATTTTCTAGCGCGCTGCAAAGTTGAAGCGGATCGTATTTTACATCAGTCTGCTATTTATAGGATGCGATCTTGGGAATGAGTTCGACTTTCCCACCATTTTTTAGTTTGTAATAATCATGGGGGAGCTGTTGGTAGCCGCATAGTCAAGTAGTGTTAAGAACTTTTACCTCAACATTTATTTATCTCTCCTGACAATAAACGTTTAACACAGCCTACATAGAGAGAAAGGTGATGGAAATTTTTATTTTATTGTTGTTCAAGTTTCCACATTACATACGCCTTAATTTCAAGTAAACATGAAGATATCATAAGCACATGATGTCTATGAGTTGATATATATAATCAGCACTGTTGAAATGTGTAACTTAGGTATCTGCTGTTTGGAAAGTCTTTAATCCACTTAGCTTATCTAATAAAAGCTTTACTAGACCTTTCCTAATACTTCACTCTCATTAACGCTTACACCAAAAATTTTCTCTGCATTAATTCGCAAATTGAACTTTTATACTAACTCTGTCAATTCATTTGGTGAGATTCTTCTACTCTGATTACTGAAAATATTTGAAACTTCAAGTTCGAAGCCACAAGTCAATACTCAATGACACTTTTCCAACACCTACTGACTTGCCGTCACAAGAATATAACGCTTGAAATGCTTCCCAGTCTTTCCACAGGGGAGGCTGCCTATTGGATTTCAAGAAATTTGACCAGATGTGAGTTTCTTTACGAAATTAATGTACGCTTGCAGTGACACTTAAAAGTATTCCAATGAAGATTATATGTATGTATGTATGTATGTGTATGTATATATATATATATATATATATATATATATATATATATATATATATATATATATATATATATATATATATACTCGTATATATATATATATATATATATATATATATATATATATATATATATATATATATATATATATATATATATATATATATATATGTATATATATATATATATATATATATATATATATATATATATATATATATATATATATATATATATATATATATATAAGTTAGTAACTGCAATCTATTTCTGTAGAATTTTTGCTCATAATAAGATAATATTTTACAGCAGTCTACTAAATATTAAATCTTCAAATTAGACAGGAAAAGTATTGTTTATTTATTTTTTAATCTAATGTGCTATATCTTATAATAACTTGATTGAGATATAAACAAGATTTTTTTCCCTTCCTTTGAGTGCGATGAACTGTACTTCAGAAGTGATTATATTTAAACCACCATAGAATAAAATGACTTCTTCATTCATTTTCAGTATAATACTTATTATAGTTCGTATATACGAATGTTCACCTAAATAAAAAATGTCTAGAAGAATGAATGAGTAAAAAAAAGTCAATATATGCGGTCTTGAATCGCATGTCTATAGAACCTAGCTATAGTTTTATCGGTGGGTTAACATATTATGTGCCGAAGGGTACATAACATGTTTTACACGCCCTAAACCGCCTAAAAACCAGATGGTGCCAAGGCACATGGGCGTTATGTCTTTAGCATACTGAGAAGGGGTAGAGGGAATTGACTAAAAAAAAAGTCTTGAGGCAGGACGCTTTACGACCTCAGAGGCAGACTGCCTGGATTACTCGGGAACATCGTTTGCAACGCGAAGTCTCAGTTTGACTCTCAGTATAATATATCAGATCTAAGATCTTTATTAAGTACCTTCCACAACAAACCGCTATTTAGAATAATTGGACTGTTATTCATAGACCTTATCAAATCTGCCTTGAAAACAACGGAATATCGTACATTGCTTTCTCTCTCTCTCTCTCTCTCTCTGGAACGTTTTTTACTTCATGCTAATAAAGAGAGCATTGGAGAGCGATATTCATTCCGGGCTAAACCTTAATACCAGTAGACTGCCATAGTTGCCTACGAGGAAAAGTAGAAAATCATTTAATACAAGTAATATTATATAAGCTTCCTGGTATTTTTATGTTAAGAGTTCTAAGATTAATCATAAAAAATACAATAACTATAAGGAAAATAAAATCCGCGTTCCATACGTAATACGTAGAAATATTAAACTTGGTGGTATATTGATTTTGGGATTTTCATCAATTATTATCAAAAATACATGTTACATTTACAGCCATTGAAATCGCATTGCAATTTGAAAGCTATATCAGTTCGATGAAGAGCCAATGATCAAACCCTGAATCTTTTAAATTCATTCATCCATTCCCAACATATTCCGTCAACACACACGGCCATAACAAACTTGCAACCTCGTCTTCGCAGGTACTGATGATAAATGAACTACACAGCAGCAAATGACTTATTCCTAAAGTGGCAGAATGAACTATTTAATTGGGAACATGAAAGCCGTTACACCTAACTTTGCTTTGAGGGTTGTTATCAAAGGGGGAAAGCAATTCTAAACATGAAGCTGAATAATTAAGAGACGGAAATGATATTTCACGCATTTACTGTCCAATTTCCCCTGTGGGAAGAAAAATTTGTTACATTTATAGTCTCTAGTTATGAAATGAACTTTAAATGCATGTATGTGTTCATTACAGATTCATCAGTGATTAACATTTTTTTTTAATTTGTTATTGAATTACTAATAACTGTAACATTGAGATATTTGATTTTAAAAAATCTGGTAGTTTGTCTATAACAAAAGTCGCGGGAATGAATAAACTAAATTTTTGTAATGTCTCTTCTGTTTCGATGAACTAAATGAGTGAGGCTGCAAACATAAACGAAAACACATTAACAAAAAAACGAAGATATGCGGGAGCAATGTGCAATATTCTATTAGAAAATTTAAATTTAGGAAGTAGTTTTAATTAAATTAAGCCATTGCATGAATGTACTGTTGCTATAAGATGACTGTTTCATAGAACACTATTGGATGTATATTACCACCTTTAAAATCAATTTTGGCAGAAGTATTTCAAAATAGACTCAATTCAAAGCCACAGTGTACGGATTATTTTCATGTGTATTTCTGAAAAACCAAAGCCATTCATTCAGTCCATTAAAATGAACTCGGCAAACTCAAACAGGAGCTGGTGTAGGCTATTTGGATAAGGTATGTAGGAATGAAGCTTTACGACCTCAACGTAAAGGGTTGGTTTTCTTTAGTTTTTCGCTCGCAACATCGAGCATGTCTTTCAGAGTCGCCATGATGTGAGGGTGCGAAGATCTTTATTACAAGCAACATAGATAAATTAAGAACACAAAGCTGGAGATTCGTATATGTGAGCCATTTTCAATCTGCTAAATAAACAACAGGCTGTTTTCATTCCGACGAGTCTCTCTCTCTCTCTCTCTCTCTCTCTCTCTCTCTCTCTCTCTCTCTCTCTCTCTCTCTCTCTCTCTCTCTCGAACATAATTTTCCCCATGAACACTAAAAAATATAAGACAATATACCGTATTTTTTTAAATATAGCGGAAAAAATAGGTTTCCGCGCGATTTCCGAAAGCCTAACAAAATTTTATGGATTAAATACTTACAATATTTAGACTTCAAATGTATATGCAGCATTGCTGTGCAGAAAAATAACCATCTTTAAATGTCCATTATCAACAGAAATTTATTAAGTGGTAAAAAATAAAACAAAAAACATTTTAAGAATAGTTCGGGCCATTGTCATTATCGAGAATAATGTATGAGGAAATGAATCAGACTTTCATTTGAATGATGATTCAGTTTGCATACTTAAATTCTTATCACTTGGTTCAAATACCATATCCTAAAGATCTTTCCCTCCAAGAAAATCTGAAACTAGAAAATTTTGCGACAAGGTCAAATATCGTAAAAAATAAATGAAAAGAAATGCTGCAAAACTCCTGCGACACGCGTATGGATTGTACAGCTCATAAAAAAAACAAAAGAGCACCTTGGAGTCTGTTCTTGCTCCTGCCTCATAAAAGACGCCGACGGCCCCAGCTATGTGGATGGGATGTCCCCAGCCTGATGCACTTGCATAGGATCTCGAGGGTTAAACTTTTACGACGACAGCGATGGGCAGATTGGTTTGCTTAAAGGAGCTTCGCTTCAATCATAAAGCCCACAGTTTTAGAGGCCATAAAATGTTTTGACAAAACTAATATCTCCATTGTTCGTCGACATGACACAACAAGGGATCATTGTTGGGATTCAATTTGCATTCTGTCTGTCTGTCTGTCTGTCTGTCTGTCTGTCTGTCTGTCTGTCTGTCTGTCTGTCTGTCTCTCTCTCTCTCTCTCTCTCTCTATATATATATATATATATATATATATATATATATATATATATATATATATATATATATATATATATATATATATATATGTATAGATAGAAAGATAGATAGATAGATAGATAGATAGATATATCTAGTAGAATTACTTGCAATGAGCAGTTCCTTTTATTTGAAATATAAGTGTAATGCCTTCATGTTCGTACATATACTAAATGAAAAAATAATCTTGTACAATTATATATTCGAATTTGCAAATATAAATACTTAATTGTGAACTGTTTGTTATCCTTTGTAGACTGTACGACTTGTAAAACAGCAAATAGTTAACCAAAATAATTATCATCATTTAAGTTTATAGCACTGAAAATTAGAAGCTTCGTTTTATTTATATTAATCCAGGGGCTGTTGTTCCATTGCTTATTTCTCAAAGGGATGCAAAGAACAGATTGCCTACGACAAAATTTTTCACTCAGATAAGAAAAAAAGCTGGAAAGAATGTTTCTCTATGGGTGCGCCCACCTTACGGTTAAACTTTCTGCGCTCACACCACAAACAAGTTATTTGCAAAGATTCGTCTTCCACTTACTGCTGTTGACTGATTTTAACCTATTTTCGATATGTTTGTTATATGTATCCAACAGGTTTCCGACTTGTATTTACGTCAAGTTTTATTGGGGTGTGGAAGTACCCTAAGAAACGTTTACATCCCTATGTTGTTTTGACTCTATGAATCTTCCCTCTCATATTCCATCCTGTGCATTTTTCTTCCACGTACTTGTTTAAATCCCTCATTTTTCATCTCATGTTTTACATCCCTTTTTATTCTGCACCATTTAATTTTCGTTCTTCGCCCTTCCTCTCATGACACTATCATTTGCTGCACACTTTGAAGGATAAAAACTTATTAGTTCCCTACGCTGCTGCAATACTTATCCCTTTTAATTTTTACCCTCTACCATTTTACTTGTTCACATGCATACATAAGCGTGCGTGCACACACACTCACGGACACACACATATACACATACACACACATACATAATGTATGTATGTGTATATGTATGTATATATATATATATATATATATATATATATATATATATATATATATATATATATATATTATATATTATTACATTACTGATCGTTCATGTAGAAACACTTGTAACCTTCCCCCCCCCCCATCTATTCGTTATATAGCAGAAGGCTGGCGTTGAAAGAAACAAGGTAAAAGACGAGTTAGGCTGGAGATCGTTAGATAAATGGGTGGATTTTGGCTTCGGAGAATTTGAGGAAGAGTTTAAGAGAAAAGAAGAAGAAGAAGAATTAGCACCTTGTGTGTGGCAATGAGATGATAACTTTGAAAGAGAGCCTGGACTGAAAGCTTTCAGGTATACCTCAGTGTAGTATTTGACATTTCTGTAAGAGTGGAAGTAAGGAAAAGTTAGACACAAAAAAAGCTGCCAGGAATTATTTGTTTTCTTCGGGACATACTTCATATCATTTATGATAGTTGCAATTTAAAAGCTGTAAAATGTGCAAAGTATGTCAGCTCGAAGGGTAAATCGTTAAGATCAGATGTATAGGAAAATAAGTAACAGAGGAGAATAAAAAAGGTTTCTGGGGTGTTATTTACTCTTATATCTAATTGACATATCCTTTGTAGCTACAATATATAAAATTATGATTCCATTCAAGAGAAGGAGTCGAATCCTCATTATCGAATATGAAACAGTTATATAAAAACATGAACGCAAGTGGAAAAGACTGCCATTGACATGTGTGGTTCTTTAGGGGAATTGGTCCAGGAAATTATAAAGTTGATTGGTGCGTGAACAGGTGTGTGTGTGTGTGTTTGTGTTTGTGTTTGTGTATGTGTGTGTGTGTGTGTACGTGTATGAAATTTCCAAAGTGTATTGTGTATGAAAACGTTCAGTAGTTTTAATGATAAGCAGTTATCACAATCTAGACAATGTTGATAAAATTAACAAAACAAAATTAAGGAAACATTATAGATTTATTTTTACATTTGTATTATAGGAAAAACACTATATGTGTACAGTATATCACGACAGTTTATGCTTTTTAAATGAAATAATAATGAACAGTGATATAAAGATTAAAAAAGGGTGAAGTTTCGAAGTCAAGGTTAAAAGGTAGCTGCGTAAAAGTGAAGGATCG
>JANJGK010000017.1:11072807-11100307 GCA_039081455.1 Macrobrachium rosenbergii | reverse complement strand
TGCCCACAGATCAAGTGAAACTGCCTGACTATAAGTGACTGATTAAATTTCGTCCTCGGTATTCATCATTTCAAACCCTGATTTTAGACACCGAGTTCCCTACCTTGATTTAATCTTTATACTGTGATACACTAATCCTGTGTTATTGTAGGCGTGCCCACATAGCTGGTAAGTTATGACCAACCAAATTTGTTCTATATAGATTTACGAAAGCCGACGGTGATTAGGTAAGCGGGACTCTTCATGAATAATAGTCGTGAGCAATATTCATTCCCCTCGTGACCTCTGGGAATGGGTGGCATTAGGAATGTCCAACTTGAGGATAAAATAAGATCCTTCTCTTGAGTGTAAATGTTAAACATTCTCATAAATGCGCAAGAACTTCTGTTGCTTATCATTAGTAGTCCTCGTAAACCTGAAGGATTTTAAGTGAATTCCTCATGATTTACAAAGACCTAAAATTCAAGGAAATGGGTTCACCGTTATCCTCTTGATGGCAATCCTTAATGCCACCCCTTTCTATAGGTCACAAAAGGAGTGAATATTATTCATGAGATAAGCACAGGATATTACAATCTCGGCCGAAGGCTAAGACCTGGGACATATGAGGCCATTCAGCGCTGAAAGAAGAATCGAGAGCAAAAGGTTAGAAAGGCGTAACAGTAGGAAAACGTTGCAGTTACACTACGAAGCTATTGTTAGAAGAGGGTGGAAAGTAATAAGGAAGAAAGAATATGAATAGAGGTACAGGAAAAGGAATGAAAGTGGTTGTAGCTATGGGCCGAAGGGGGGCTGCAAAGAACCTTAAGTAATGCCTACAGTGCACCGTGCGTGAGGTGCACTGACAGCACTCACAACCACCCCACCCCACCAGGTATTATTCATGGTTGTCCCACTTACCTAATCACCGTCGGTCGGCTTCCATCTCTCTCCCTCATTCCACAATATGATTTAAAAAAAAAAAAAAAAAAAGCTCCTCGCGCTTCAGAAAGGGATGACGCTAATGAGATTTCTCTGAGCACTCGCTTGATTATTGAAGTAATGACCAGCATTAGTCTAAGTCAGATCGAAATTCAAAATTAAGGTAATAAACGAAAACTGTCCCATCAAAGCGGCTTTTAAGTGGCCAGTAGGGCATCCAATGTGCTTTGGTGGTGTAGTTATTAATAACGGAGTGTGTTGGTATGTGTGGTACAAAGTTATTGTTCATGTATCAGAGAGCACTAAAGCATACGTAAATTGCTGAACAGGAATATCTATCTGCCAGTCTACTAAATATATATATATATATATATATATATATATATATATATATATATATATATATATATATATATATATATATATATATATATATATATATATTCCTTATCACAGCATCGCTCTTAAGAATTCATCTCGCATTCACTACTTGTACAAAGCCGTCTATGTTTTACCGAATACGTTCCTGTTCTAATTAGCCTAGGCATTCCTGTCTTACTGGACTTAATTGCAGTCATTACGAGTCTAAGCTAGCTAGTTGCCCAAAAAATCCCTACCACGCGCCTTACTAGCAGAGAATATGGGAGTTTCTCAAATATTTTCAGAAGTGTCGGGGCAGAGTTATTGCAGCTGGATAATTTCGATCTCACTTGGCCCAAGTCTCTCCATCTATCTAACGGAATAATTGTGAACGTCTTTCTGCTCTGTTTATTGGCCTCTTTTAAGTGATTGTTTGGCAATGGCGATTTTCACGTAATAAGGGAGGAACGCTGACTTTTGCTCAGAACTGTGACTTTAGATTCTACGGAAAATTATTTTCTCTGCTATGTGGGATCTTTTTCCCTTTTTATGTAAAAAAAAATTATTTTTCTGTTATTTTTTAAAATCCTGTCACTCTAAAACCACCTGTATATTCTCGTTAAAAAATGAAAAAAAAAAAAAAAAACAAACGTTACCAGCACCAACGAAAATATCCTACATTACGACATCGATCAGACCCTCCACATTTATCTCACAACAATTTTCAACAAATCAGCTGATTCAAGTCATCATGCCCATTAGTTCATAATTCCTTCTCGCTTGAGTTATTACTCGAGAAACATGGTATGCGCCATTTTTTAAAACTGAACTTAACTTGACTGAAAATCTACTATTTTCAGCTCGAAATAACACCTGTACTTGTGACGGTACCGTCCTACATTACTTCTGTCTGAAGCTAATTTTTTATAAGTAACGCCAAATAACAATTATTGAAAAACACCTCTTAGTTTTTTAGATACTTACAAATATGTTTCGGATATGTCGTATTTTCTGGGCGGAAATTCCCACTACTATGCTCTATAATGTGTTTTATCATGTTTTATGGTATAAAATCCACAAGATATTTTGTGTGCTGTTCACGTCTGTTTTTTTTATTTTGTGTTGTTTGATAATAAAAAAGATGGCTCTAAACACCCGTAAGTTTTAGTATTTTCCAAAAATAAAATTCTAAGTGTTCCCAACAATATGGTCTCATACAATTAATAAAAATCACAAGCATTAATAAACATGTCGTGGAGTATGTTAATAATAACCGTAAGGACCCCGTGAATAATGATCAGTGCTAAAATGAACGGTGATTAAAGCAAAAAAAACAAAATAAATAAATAATTTCCAGAAAAATGACATTGCCACATGCAGTTTATAAATATCAATAAGCATTGAATAAGTTAATAACAGTCCTAACGAACCTAAGAATAACTGTTAATGATGTAGATAATGTGATTATTGCAAGCAAGTGACAAAAATTACAAAAAAAATTAATATTTTCATACATAGTTCACAAATATCAATAACCTGGAGTATGTTAATAATTCTAACAAAACTGTGAATAACAGTTAATGATAAAGATACTGGTGATTAATGAGAAAAAAGTAGAGAGTATTCCAAAAAAATGAATGTCATTCATAGTCAATAAACGCCAAAAAAAAACATGATGTTAAAAATTCTAATAAACAAGTGAATAATGGTTAATGATAATGATAATGGCGATTAATGTAAACAAGTAACAACCATTCCCAAAAATTAATATTGTCATACATAATTAACAAACATCAATAAACATAACGAATGTTAATAATTCTAATAAAACTTGAATGATGATAATTATAATGGTGATTAATGCAAACAAGTAATGAACATTCCAAAAATTAATACTGACACACATAGTTAATAAAAATCAATAAACATACAGTAAGTGAATAATTCTAACAAACCAGTGAATAATGATTAATGATAATGATAATGGTTATTAATTTAAACAAGTAACAGACATTAAAAAACCAAATGCTGTCACACATAGTTAGTTTTAGCAAACATATTTCAACATGGAGTATGTTAACAATAATCCCAGCAAACTTGTGAAAACTGATTGTTGATGAAGATAATAATAATTAATGCATAAAAATAATTACTAACGGATGAAAACATATGAAAGAGACAGATAATGGCAAAAAATAAAATAAAATAAAATAAAACAGTTTTACTCACCAAAATTGAAAAGACACGTCAAAATTTGCGTTTGCATTACGCCGAGATGACAGACGAAAGCGCGACATGGAGGCACAGGCCTAGTCGTTGTTGGAGAGTTTGGCAGTCTTCTTTTTGTGCCTTTTGTCCTTCTTTCAAGTAATAGACATCTGTTCCTGGTGGACTCCTATCAACAAGAACTTTCTTGAGCCACACACGGGTGTTGCACACACATCCTTTCTCACAGGGAAAAAAACTGATGTTATAATGGTATCTGAAAATTTTGGTATGATTTTAACTTTACCATGACGACATCAGACTGGCTGACGACCATCCAGTCAAGCTATTTTCGAGGGTGAGACCCCAAATATTAGCGGTTCGAGATGTAGTCACTACTGCAGTGGCGTGAACGTACTGGCAGGAACTATTGTATGTGCTCATGGACTGCCTCTAGAGCAGCCACTGTTAACTCCCTAGTGTTGGGTCGTGGCCCTCAGGCCCCGTGTTGTTTCTCTCTCAGACAAACTTTCCATAGGAACTTGGATATCCACAGCGGTAACAGATCACTTCAATGTCCAATTCACCTTGTTTTCTTTAGCCTTAGATCGCTTCCTCTTGGTGGATTTCCTACAGGTATTTCTTTGAAAGTAAGTTCGCTTCAAGTTGTAGTCCCGCACTGACTGGTATGCCTTAAGATCAAATTAATCGTCTCATTCCTACTTTGGAAAAACACTATCTCTGGCAAATGTAAGTGGACTGACTTTCTTAGTTGGAACAGTTTTCTTAGTACCGGTCGTCTTGTCAAAATTTTGGTAGGACAGTCCCAATTTTTTTTTCTAGGTTCAATAACCCTTTTACTTCCCTTTTACCTGTTGTACAGGTTGCTCAGTCTCATGCACATTAAGTTTAACAGATCAGGGTCCACTTCAGATGGCGTCACTGGCACTGATACTGAATTCAGTACTTATTGGGGTGACACACTTGCCAACACTCATGGACCTGGTAGTGGCATATGGGAATGGATCATCACATTGTGTAACACTATCACTGTTGTAGAGATGCACCCCACTCGTCATCTGAGGTACCACTACTAACCTTACCTTTACCCTCTTCCTTTCAATATCACTCCTTTCCACTTTACCCTCCCGTTATGGTACTGCCTTGCACTTTGACACCAATATCACTACGATCTGTTGCTGGAAAAGGCTCACCATCGTCGCTATCATTATCACTAAAGGTTGTATGCAGCGTCCCTTGAGCACCTAGCTGCTGTCACTTTTTAGTCTTCATTCTGCTCCCAACCAATTTTCCCTTCTTCCATCTTTCTGTACATCCAACACTCCTTTTCACTGTCTTAACCGCTGAATGTCTGAAAGTGCCCCGGTCCTTCGCTTCATAGCCGAATTTTCATGAATCAAACCATCACTACCATGTGAACTCGGAACATCATCCAAAATTACCCTTGCCGTTACCATAAAAGCCACTGATACAGAGAGAGACATTTCTTTTATTGCTCTCTTTTACAAGTATCCGGGGAAGGCCCGGCCACCTCGCACACTTCATAGAAAATACGTTGTCCAAGCTTATTATATCGTGAATATCCTCGCTCGGTGATTAATAATACCCAGTATAATAACAATAATAAAATCATATATTTGCTGAGCACTCCGAACACCGATCACCTCAAACGTATACAATAACAAAAGCGCTGATTGGCTGACGCAGGGCATAATTTTCTCGCGTAATAAAAATATCTTACAACGGCTCTCCTGAAACGTGGGGCACTGTCACTCGCGTTAGGCTGAAAACGCTTTGCATTAAAAGCGATTTTCGACAATACTGGAGTTGCTCGCAGCGTTGTTCTGTATGTTAAATTCTTATCGAAGGTTTGTAGAAATGCCCGTACTAAACCGAATTTCGCTGGAAGTGGCTCTTAATAGCAATTAACATGAAGGTTTGGCAGAGAGCCACAGGTCCAACTGTCTACAATCGCCTGTATTATGCGGGCTTCATGTCTAAACCGAATAACGTGTGTGTGTGTGCGTGTGTGTGCGTGTATATATATATATATATATATATATATATATATATATATATATATATATATATATATATATATATATATATATATATATATTTATATATATATATATATATATATATATATATATATATATTCATAACATCAGATCGTCAGCGAAATTTCCCTGTTTTAAGAATATTTGGCTGCAATTATCCAGTCTTTTACCTGATATAATATTATTCTAAACCTAGAGTCATTCATTTTGGTTGTGATTCAGTCACATAGTTAACTTCTTGGCCTCTTGTAAGCTTGAATGCCTTAGAGCATCGTAATAATTATAAGCAGTTTATTTACAAATTCAATATAACATCCAAGCAAGGCATGAGCGAGCGTGCTCTACTGGTGTTTCTTCAGAGCGCCAACAGATGGCGCTGATGCTCGCCTGGTTTGTGATGACGTCACGGGCTGGAAGGAAAAAGTCAGTCCTGCTGAAGTTCCAGTTTGGTCGTACTCGTTACTCGGCGTTTCATTCTCTACGGCCGGCGCTTATGTTTTTTTTTTTAGCCTTGTGACAAACGGCATGAAAAACGCCGATATGTTTTCGCGGAGTTCATACTCTTCCCTTGGGAGATTAAGGTGAATACTTCGCATTCCTCATTTGTTTGACACAGCATGGGGCCAAGCTGGTACACTGAGCTCACCAGCGCTGTGCAGCCACGGCTTAGGCTACAGTGTTGGTGTGTTGTCGCCATCAGTAAATTTCCGTTATTTCCGCAAAATAAGCCTTGCAAGTATGAAATTGTAAGGATAATACAAGAAGAATACAACACACAAAATCGGTCTCAGTGTTTCGAAGGCGATTCGTTTACATAGGTCTAATGGTGTTTTGAGTGTTTGCTTTTTTGATGCTTCGTCGTTATGAAGTCTCACGTGGATGACAGTAAGGCATCGAAATGACAGAACAGATTAAGTAATTCTGACCAATTCTTTTGATGCATAGGGAAATGAGCACATTTCCTTACCAAACAGAGGGCTAGGATTAAACCTCTGTGTGTGACGACCACCTAATGGTTGAAGAAGGAATGTGAAGGAGAGAAGTCGAGAACAACATTGGTGATTCTAGGAAGAACTCCGTACTGTGATACTGGTTAGTTCTACCATTATTTTTACTAAACGTTATAAAAACGATGTATGTAATGCAGTAATGCAGTACAAGTGAGATAACCTGAAAAATTTACCGGAATAATGTTAGAAATTTGCTCTCGTATTTATGCTTTTACGCAGAAATGTTCAGCGGGACGCCATGTTTAGTACCAGCCCCTCGGCGATTAACGTAAAAAAAATTAATAATAATAATCAAAGGGCTGTAAATTTCTCACTATATTTCGGTAAATTTTTCAAGTTATCTCACCCTTATTGCATCATGTACCCCCTTTTCTATATTGTTCAGTAAATATCTCCGCGTGCGTGTGTGTGTGTGTGTATGAGAGAGAGAGAGAGAGAGAGAGAGAGAGAGAGAGAGAGAGAGAGAGAGAGGTAATTTGCTCTTATATCCTTTATTTGTGGAATATCTACTAGATAGAGTCGATAGACCATTCTTCTGATATCATTTAGGTCGGTTTATATATTGTGTCAGACTTCGTAACATTTTGTAATTTATGTACCCATGATATTGTAAAATGCAGTCATTATCATCGGGGTTTGCGTTTGATTCTGATTATGGGAAAGTGGGGAATGCCATGTAGAGAGTGACATATGACGGAGAATACATAGAAAGAAACAATAAGGTGTTTGGTGTACTAAAGCTCTATATGTACTTGAATCATCAAAAATAAAAAATTGCTGGGCCCTAAACCATATGGCAAGATTTCCGCTCTAGCGGCCTCTGGCATTTATCAGTTAATTTCTCAGAATGCCGAAATTTCGTTAATGCAACGCTTATGATTTTGTTCACGTGTAATAGTATTCTTTGTAATTCGCAAAAACATACGGTTGCCAGATCTACCAGTATCAGATTGAGTAGGTATTTTGTATCATTAACCGTACTCATCTCGCAATTTCCCATAATACCCCTCTCTATCTGTGTTATGTGAACCGGACCCAATGAAGCATTTTACAGTGGTGGTAGTTTGTAGTTATCAACTAGGATTCTCTCTCTCTCTCTCTCTCTCTCTCTCTCTCTCTCTCTCTCTTTGCTAATGAGTGTACTGTTCGGGTTCCTTACACATGTACGTTCTGTGTTAATTTGTGTTAAAGATGCCCTGGTCTTCCAGGAGTACACAGGCCTATACTCGGCACACTCGTACACAAACATCCAGCACATGCTTGTAAATTTATGTTGTCCCGGGCACAGTGAAGTCTCTCTCTACACGTCGGAGGTGTTTTTTTCAGACTCGTTTTTGCCTATTCACATGTCTATAGGTCTACGTGCTAACCAGTGCAGGCTTTCTTTTCTGGATATTATGTTTACGTTGTGTGTATTTAAGATAAAGAAGCCAGTTTCCTACACGAGTACACAGGCCTACTCTTTACACGCTTATATGCCGTCTTGGACACTGAAGATTCTCTCTCTCTCTCTCTCTCTCTCTCTCTCTCTCTCTCTCTCTCTCTCTCTCTCTCTCTCTCTGTGTGTGTGTCTTCACGGCAGAGATGTTTAATTTCTGAATGTTATTTGCCAATTCATTTATCCATAGGTCTGCTTTCTAACGTGTGTAGGCCTACTGCTCTGGACTAAGCACGCACGTACTTACAACACAAACATTCAACACACGCTGTATGTTATCTTGGGCACTTAGTTTCATGAACCTGCAGTTCTTTTTAAATGTATAAAGACAATTTGCTTATATTGCAAAAGTAATAATATCAAAGAGAACAGTAATTACTGTGTCTTGCTACGATGTGAATTTCATTATTGGTTTTTATTATCTATTTTACATTACTTTTGATATGGAAGCTTTACTCGAGGGTTTGAAATGATAAGTATGTGCTGCTTACTGAACAACAGTTAATAGGATACCTTGTAATCCAATATTAAAATGTTTAATCATCATACGGGTGACTGACCTCTTCCTTAAGATGGCCTCCACACTTTCATTAATCCCCCCTCCCCCACCCTTCATGTATTTTTGCATCACCATTCATCCCATCCACGACCTTCGTTGTCATTGCAACGAGTCTTCTTCATCTTTCACACCTTCATCATAATTATCTTCCACTTCTGGATGCACTGAGGAATTTAATTTACTTTAGTTTAATTTCTATCTCACAGAGTTCTCCTTTAGGTGGTCGGGTTACGTGCTGAGTATGGTTGTTAAAAAAAAAAAAAAAAAAAAAAAAAAAAAAAATATATATATATATATATATATATATATATATATATATATATATATATATATATATATATATATATATATATATATATAGTTAGTTTGCGTGTGTTATAATGTACAGTATCTATAAACGTCATTAAATCAATTATAAAAATACATTATATTTTTGTAGACTTTGTATGAATGCGAGTAAATATATTTCATAATTGCCATTATTTCATTTATTGATGAATCTCGTTTGGAGTTCGAGACTACATTTCATTGTTTCCTTTGGATGTTTATTAAATTAAATTGATATTTCTTGTCATTAATGATTACGATCTCACATTTTTTTCAATGAAGTATCCTTTACGTTACATTTGATTATTTAAAACAATGAACTTTCATTGCTTTTTCTTGGCAGATAACATTAAGTGTTTCGTCATATTACTGGAACCAACATACCATACTCAACCTGACCTTCATTAATTCCAGGTATTCAACCGATTCAGTTCCAAGGCGCGACATCCAAAAGGAAGCGGTCTGGCAACTGTGCAGTTTCACAGGTAGGTCATTTTTCTTCATTCAGGATTTCAATCCCTCTATTAGTTGCCTGATTTCCTCCTCACGATGCAGGTCTTTCTTATTGCTGAAGTGACGCAAGACTTGCCCGGGAATGCGTGTCATTAGTGGTCTTTTTGACTGAACTTCTTTCATACCGTTTTGTTGAGATCTCGCTTCTGTTATGCCAACATCACCGGACCCACCCGTCCCCCCCGTCTCTCTCTCTCTCTCTCTCTCTCTCTCTCTCTCTCTCTCTCTCTCTCTCTCTCTCTCTCTCTCTCTCTTTGAAGATGTTATAAGAGTAAATATTACAGTTTAGCATTTTATAAGTCGAAAATGTTGATGTTAATTAATTGAGGCATTTCGCAACCTTTTTGAAAATTCTTGTCATGGGAGTGAGTTAAGAGTATGCGGATTGTAAAGTTGCTATTCTTCAGTAACATCTGTACCCGCTTACTATTGAGCATTTTCCACATGGGTTATTCTAATGCAATTCCTTCCGTTCCTTTTAATCCTACAGATTATTATTATTTCTCTCCCTGAGAGAGAGATTCTCCTTACGTCTTCATTCCCCCTCACTTGTCTCTAATCAACCGTATTCATCACTTTCCCTTCTTCCTACCTTACCGGGCCAATACCTACTGTCCTCTCTCTTTTTTCTCTGCGTGCTTGTCCGTTCATGTGCTTGTGTGTGTGTGTGTGTGTGTGTGTGTGTGTGTGTGTGTGTGTGTGTGTGTGTGTGGGTGGATGCATATGTGTTTGTGGCTCAGTTCCTCAGTAATTAGATCTTGAATCTCTTTCATTCAGTATTTTTTTTCCGAAGGTCAAAGTGAATATAGCCACAACCAATCATATTTTAAGATAGGAGATTTGTTCCTTAACATTGCCTCGTGAAGAACTGAGTGCCCCGTTCTTAAGTTATCATCGCCTCCAAACGCTATTACCATTCTCTGTCTATGGACAAAATTATGTTAAAGTTATTTTCCAAGAGTTTATTCATATCAAAACAAAATGATAAAAGTTTGCGTTTTTATGATTACATATTAAAACAGAAAAGGAGTTATGAATACAGATAAAACTTTAAAAAACGCTCGTAAATACAAGGAACTGTTAAAATCGAAAGCAGAAAATTAGTAATGAATATGTTCTGTATAATGTATATTAGCCCTTATGCATTAACAAAACAGCGTTGAGACTCGCTGGATGAATTCAAGAGAAGGGCGAATAGTCAGATAACGAAATGACGATAAGCGATCAACATTCAGATGTTCCCAGTAAGCAGCAGTTTACTGTGCTTCCAGGGAATTTTAACACCAACAGATATCCACTCAGCGCTCCCGGGCTTCAGGCGAGGTGACCCACGTTTAATTAATTATTTCCCCTCTTAGGCAAACCACTAATGAATTACGCTCAAGTGTTAAACATGCGCTGCTTAGCATTTTCAAAACCGGGCCATCTTTGCTGTTCTGCATTATATATATATATATATATATATATATATATATATATATATATATATATATATATATATATATATATATATATATATATATATATATATACACACACACACACACAATACTAATACTGAGACATTTGCTTGTTTGCACACTAAAGCACATGTCAAGTGTTAATTTAGCTATGTCATCACCCTTCCCTTCCCTCTTCCCTCCCCCTCCCCCTTTCCCTCCCCTTCCTTTTTCCGTCCACCTCCACCTTTCCTTTTCCATCCCCCTCCCCTACCCTACTTCTCCCCTCCCCCTCCCCTTCCCCTGCCCTTTCCCTCCCCTCACCCTTCCTCCTCACCTCCCCTCATATCCCACTCCCCTTCCCCCTCTCCTCCCCTTCCTCATCCCCTCACTCTCACCTTCCCTCTACCCTCCCCATCACCTTCCCTCTTCCCTCCCTTCCCCTCCCTCTTCCATTCTCCTCCCCTTCCCCCTCCCCTCCCTTCCGCTCCCCTCCCTTCCGCCTCTCTCCCCCCTACCCCCTTCCCCATCCCTCCTCCCACCTCCTCCGTCCTCCTCCCCTCCCCATCTCCTCACATCCCCTCACCTTTCCTCTCCCCTTCTCCCCCTCCCCTGCTCCCTCCCATCCCCCTTCCCGTCCCCCTCCCTTTCCCTCTTCCCTACCCTTCCCTCTTCTATCCTCTTCCCCTCAACCTTTCCCTCCCATCCCCCTCTCCCCTCTTCCATCCCCTTCCCCCTCCCCTCCCTTTCCGCTCCCCGTCCCCTCTTCCATCCCCTTCCCCCTCCCCATTCCCTCCCTTCCCCCTCCCATCCCTCTACCCTTCCCCCCTCTCCTCCCCATTCCTCATCCCCTTCCTTCACCTTTCCTCTTCCTCCTCCCTTTCCCCTCCCCGTTTCTCCCTTCCCCCTCCCATCCCTCTCCCCTTCCCCCTCTCCTCCCCATTTCTCATCCCCTCCCTTCACCTTTCCTCTTCCCTACCCTACCTTTCCCTCCTCCCTTTCCTCTTCCATTCTCATCCCTTCCGCTTCCCCATTCCCCTCTCCTTTCCCTCCCTTCCCCCTCCCCTTCTTCCTTCCCCTCCCCTTCTTCCTTCCCTCCCTTCCTCTACCACCTTCCCCGTCCCCTGCTGCTCCCACCTCTTCCCCCTCTCCTCCTCCCCTCCCATCCCCCTCCTCCCATCTCCTTCCCCCTCTCCTCCCCTCCCCTTCCCCCTCCCCTCCCCTCCCGTCCCGCTCCCCTCCTTTTCTCTCTTGCCTGCCCTTCCCTCTTCCAGGTCACTTCCCCCCTCACCCTCCCCTTTACCCTCCCCTTCCTCTCTCCTTTCCATTCCCTTCCCTCCCTTCCCCTTCCTCCCTCCCTCTCCCTCCCATCCACTCTTCCTCCCCCTAGCCTTCCCTTCCCCTCCCCTTTCCATTCCCTCCTTCCCCTCCCCTCCCCTTCCTCCCTCCCTCTCCCATCCACTCTTCCTCCATTCCCTCTTCCATTCACCTCCCCTTTACCCCTCTCCTTTCGCACCCCATCTCCCTCCCCTCCCTCTTCCTCCTCTCCCCTCCCTATCCCTCCCCTTCCCCTTTCCTCTTCCCTCCTCCTTCGCCTTTACCTTTCATCGTTCCCTCCCTCCCCTACCCTCACCCTTCTTCTCCCCCTCCCATCTCCCATCCCCTTCCTCCTCCCATCCCTTCCCTTTCCCCCTCCCCTTCAGTCTTTCTCTCCTTCCCTCTTCCATTCATCTCCCCTTCCCCCCTCCTCCCCTTCCCCTCCCCTTCCCTCTCTCACCCCCTTCCCCCTCCCCTCCCCCTTCCTCCTCTCCCTTCCCTCTCCACCATCACCCTTCCCCTTCCTCTTCCCCTTCACTCTTCTTTCCCCTCTCCTCCCCTCCCTTTTCCCTTCCCCCCTGACCTTTCCTCCGTCCCTCCCTCGTAAACCGTGCTGGTGCTGCCCGTAGACTTTGTAAGTAAAGTGGTATATACTGTAAATTATGGAACTGCTTACGACTTTGCATCTGTCTGTGCTGTTTGTTGCCAGAGCTTCAAATCGCTCATTGAATAATTTCCTTATGATTTCTCATACTTAATCAATATGGCTGAGAAGAAACATGCGAGCAAGTAAATGAAAAAGTGACCCAACGCACCACAGGTGGTCGTAACAAGATATATGATTGAACGGTGTTAAGAAGCCATGATGAATGTACGAAGGTATGAAAATGCTACTTTTTCATCACAATAAAATAGTGACTCAAGGGACAACTGGTGGTCTAGGCAAATATGTGACGGAGCCGTGTCAGGATGCCATGATGTATATACTGAGGTATGGAAATACTACGGTACTTTTTTCATCACAAAAAGTGTCGGTGGTCAAGTATATATATATATATATATATATATATATATATATATATATATATATATATATATATATATATATATATATATATATATTATATATATATATATATATATATATATATATATATATATATATATATATATATATATATATATATATATATATTATTGTATACTTGAGATCATGTGATTTAGAAATTCTTTTACTCTGATATGAATTATATTGTGGGAGGTTGTTAATAGCCTCACGGCTTTAGGGTTAGCTAAAAAATGTATCTCCCTATCCAGTTAAGATTATAAATTCTTTTCGAACAACGAAGATAAGGGCAAGCGAAAAGAAAAGTTATAATCAGCGTATAATTATAACTAATTTACATGCACAGTGTTTTGAAGTAACCTCAGACTATAATATTTACATACTTATGAATATCATTTACCCGAAGTCTTTAAACACTACATCAGGTAACATTCACGCAAACTAAATTATTAATTTTATCAAGTTAGTTTTTTTTTTTCAATTAAGCATCCCTGCGTCTGTATATTCGTAGACTATTTCCAACAGATAATTATCCTGAAAAAACCTGTAACGACATAATCTCATTATTTTCTTTAATGAAAAATGTACAGATTACATTTCATGCTTTTCATCATCTTTTCTTCACTTCACATATTTGCTCAAGATATTAGAATAACATCATTTATCAGAGATCTCTCACAATGCACAGAGAAACAAACAATCATGCATTTTAGATAATACTGCAATTAAATAACATATTCCATCACGTCACCGGACAGAGCTTGGAGATTGCGTTGGCCTTTTCATGACTCACATTGAACCCTGTAATTTAGGGAAAAAATAAGTAAAAATACACAAAGTTCCAACAGTGTTAGAGAAGGGATGCAGAAGTTTTGCTCACTTTTTGGGGGAGGGATACCGAAAATGCAGAATTTGCTCTGAAAACAATTTAGTTACCAAATTCAAGTGATTTATATTAATGATACCCTTTACCCTGCGGGGTGCGTGGTCTCATTATTGGTGCCGAGCAAATGTATAAAGTACGTCAGTAATTCCGTTGAGCTGCTTAAGTATAAGTTAGAAATTTACATTATATATATATATATATATATATATATATATATATATATATATATATATATATATATATATATATATATATATATATATATATATTTAACACATGATTTGTATTACTCTCACTACCACTACGAAAATGTAAGACGAGTGTAAATCCTGAACCGTTTCGGCTTTATTTTTAAGCCAGAGCATTACGTAGCAGTCCGTCGTTAATGATTAAGTGATAAAGCCGATACCGGTGGGGCTTTTTACGGGATCTGTAATTTTCCAAGTGTTAATGACATTATATATATATATATATATATATATATATATATATATATATATATATATATATGTATATATATATATATATATATATATATATATATATATATATATATATATATATATATATATATATATATATATATATATATATATATATATATATATATATATATATGTATATATATATATATATATATATATATATATATATATATATATATATATATATATATATATATATATATATACTGTTGTAATTTTAATGCTGGGGTCTTCCTAGATAAATGGGGTATACTAGGATGATACGCAAATTTCCTTAATTACCACAACAATCTGGACTCTGGCCTTGGGGACAGCTAAAATTACAAACAACAAAATACGCCTGAAGGGCTACTTCAAGAGGGAAGTGATTAGATAAACTCTGGGGTTTAACTTAATTCATTACATTTACAAAAGGAAAGACAGCAGAAGAATGGTAGCGTAATTCTGGGGTGATGAGGTGAGAGCAAATGACGGGGAATTTCCAGGAGGGAATACAAATGGGTTGCCTGCTTCAAAAGTTGTTGATAACGAAGTAGCGAGGGCCGCTACGCACACAGATGATACGCAGATCCACAGTGAAAACTCCTAATCTGTAATCGAAACACTTATGGTTACTCAACCGAGGGAATAAAGGAATTGCATAGAAGATGCCTAGACTGAACTCTATTCCAGTGACTCGAACATCATACGATTACGTTACACTTCTCGTAAATGCTTTGCAAATTAAACAGCACAAAATGTAAAGCAATACAGGTCTCACTGTAATTATATCGCACTATGAAAAGTAAAGAACTTAGTTGGAGGAGAATAGGGAATGTGGCTACGAAAAACTTAAATCCTGGTACATTACCTTCGTTAGGAGCTGAGGTTCTCTTCTTATGAGGGCCAGCGAGGGGGAGAGCAAGCGAATTAATTAACAACAAAAGTTACTTTGGATACTGCCAGCCACGTTTCGAAAATAGGCAGTATGTTAGAGCAAGGGACGGAGCTCTGGAGTCCGTGCTGCCGCCGACAATTCTAAGGGCAAGCTCCTCTCTCCAGGGCCCTTTATAGCTTCAGAAGTTACGGCTTTCTTTTCCTTGATGGCGTTTTGATCACTCCGCCCATATGGAACTGCAGGCAGCATGGTTCCGGTTTCAAAATGGCGGAACGCACGTGGTCAGCCAGCCAGCTGACCTGCCCCGGGCGACAATTAGCTCTGGTTGGGTCCCCACCTGGAATTAAGGGATTTCCGACAGCACTTTGGACAAGAAAGGGGTTAAAGGGGTTTTCCCCCCAAAAGACAGTGGTGAGAGGTTGTAGAGGCTAATTTGTTTACAGTGAATCATACTAAATTGACCTTACTGAATTACTTAGTCTGTTTACTTTAAATTATTGCATGGAAGGTGGCATAGGAGGAATATTCTTAATTATATATATATATATATATATATATATATATATATATATATATATATATATATATATATATATATATATATAATATATTAAAATGTATAGCTAGCGGGAGATAGTCGTTGAAAGTATTTTTACGTTTGTTTTTTATTTCATGCGGAAGGAAATAAAAAAAAATGAAGTTACTACTATTATCAATAATGGGAGAATAAATATTGATTGTAACCAAATGATCAACTTAGTAAATTCATTTTCATTTCAGTCTAATATATTTAATTATATAAACGAGATGCATAAAAATACCTTCATAATACTACTCGTTTATCTGAATATACAAATTTAGAAGCTTTTGACCACTGTGCGTCATAAGCAGATTTTAATATCAGTTTTGGCAAATTAGTTTCGGCCAGCTGTTTTGATAACATAATTCACGAACTGCGAAGAAGGTTTTTCCCAACTTTTAACCCTTACACCAACATTCACAATACGCTATTCATCATCATCTTTAGTTACTTTATAGATTCCTAAATAATAAGGCCCCTCCATCTAGTAACTTTTAGGTCTCCCTGTCATTGTTCTTCCTAATTCCAGTCGTTTATACATTCTTACACCAAGATGTCGTCCTCCATCATCAGTTCTCTCCACAGGACCGAGTCGTACCTTCTCCCATCCCAGAAAAAAATAAAAATGATTTAGGTTTTCTTCGTATTTAAGTATTTCCTAATTTTAGCCTTTGGAATATATATCTTTGTTTTGCTACTTTTTAATATTATTCATTTGGGTAAATTCGATTTTTTAGCACATTACACAAAAGTAATGTTTTCTCACTTTTAATTAAAAATGTTATTTCTTACAGGTCTCTACGAAATTTCTAATTGAAATTATTATTTATTATGATCATAATCTAAATGCAATTCTTGGAAACTTAGACAGAATTAAACATTTTTTCCAGGAGGATTTTTTTTTATCTAATTTCATCGCTAGATCTAAATTTTGAATTGAAGAAAATAACTGTCCGTATATATGCGAATATGTTCTTCCCCTTATGAGCATTATAGTCCGGAAATCCTAACGAGAGTTCGAATTGAAACACAATTATTATTATTATTATTATTATTATTATTATTATTATTATTATTATTATTATTATTATTATTTTGTCTGTCACAGTCATCCTATTCGACTGAGTGGTTTTTATAGTGTGGAGTTCCGGGTTGCATCCTGCCTCCTTAGGAGTCCATCACTTTTCTCACTATTTGCGCTGTTTCTAGTAGCACACTTTTCTGCATGAGTCCTGGAGCTGCTTCGGCATCTAGTTTTTCCAGATTCCTTTTCAGGGATCTTGGGATCGTGCCTAGTGTTCCTATGATTATTGGTACAGTTTCCACTGGCATATTCCATATCCTTAATATTTCGATTTTCGGGTCTTGATACTTATCAGTTTTTTCTCTTTCCCATCTACTCTGGTGTCCCATGGTATTGCGACTTCAATGAGTGATGCTTTCTTCTTGATTTTGTTAATCAACGTCACGTCTGGTCTACTGGCACGTATCACCCTATCTGTTCTGATACCATAGTCCCGGAGGATCTTGGCCTGATCGTTTTCCATCACTCCCTCAGGTTGGTGTTCGTACCACTTATTTTGGAGGGTTTATGCTACTGAATCATGCCTCTTTTTGTACTGGTTCTGTGCAAGCGCCGGACATTCGCTTGCTATGTGGTTTATGGTCTCGTCTTTCATATTGCACTTCCTGCATATGGGTGAGGTGTTATTTCCTTCTATTGTTCTTTGGACATATAGCCTATGGTTCTTAGGGCCTAATCTTGTGCCGCTGTTAGCATTCCTTCTGTTTCCTTCTTGAGTCCTCCCCTCTGTAGCCATTGCCATATTATTATTATTATTATTATTATTATTATTATTATTATTATTATTATTATTTGGAAGATAATCCCCATCCATATGGAAAAAGCCAACAGGATCCATTAACTTGCAATTCAAGCTGCCGAAGAATGTGGTGTTCATTTGAAAGAGATTCCAGAAGGTAATAGGAATACAGAAAGAATAGAAATTCCAAAGTATTAGGTGAATTGTTCTGGTGTTGTAATGCATTGCATCTTATCTTGAACTTTTGAGGTTTTAGTTGAACAGCATCTTTAGGGAAACTGTTTCCACAGTCCAACGAAAGGTAATCTGCAGCTTTGATTCGGAGTCAGCTACAGGTGTTTGTGTATGTTTACTTTCCCTTCGAGTTAACGAAAGTTGAAGTTACGAGAGGCTTTGAAGTTGTGGAATACAACTGGTGAGAAGTCTCCGAGTCCCTTTGGCTCATGATGCATATGGAAATGCAAATTAGAATTGCTTGTGAATTTGCTGATTTTCGCTCTTTTTTTTCTTACCGGAAAAAAATTCATTGTTGCTCTGGAGAGAGGGAATATGTGTGCCACATTTACTTACCTGTTTATCTCTTAATATATATCGCTTAGGATCATGCAGCCTATGAATTATATATATATATATATATATATATATATATATATATATATATATATATATATATATATATATATATATATATATATATATATATATATATATATAATATATATATATATATATATATATATATATATATATATATATATATATATATATATATATATATATATATATATATATATATATATATATATATATATGTATGAATGCAGTAAAAGGTAAGGAGACGAATACGCAACCATGTGATCATTATTTAAAGTACTAAAATAACATAATATTAGTGTGAAGGTAATACTAAATATTGAAATACTACTAACGGAACAAGGCTTTGTCGATTCTGACCTGTTCCAGGATGAAAATGTCAAAAGTGAGAAGACACACACACACACACACACACACACACACACACACACACACATACAAAATCTTAATTGGGACAAAACCAGGTACGGCCAGGTAAGCAGTTAATGATATGTTTTAATGATGTCCTCAAGCTACGGAGCGAGTTTATAACAAAGACAGCTTCATCACAATAGTTGTAATTATAACCTCATATTAAAAGAGCGTTCCTCTGGAAGTCCTTGAGGCACTATAAAAATGAATACCCTTATAGTCTATGTTAAATTATTCTATGAATATTTTCAGTGCATTATCTTTGTCTTAATTAAACGTGAATGTGGGAGGAATATGAAAACAATAAATTAATTTTTTGTCTAAACTAAACTTGGATATGAGACGAATGCAACACAAGACACTGGCTAGGGTCTTCCTAACCTGATGAGTTAATGGGCAAAACCAAATAGTATCGTGGGTTTTTTTTTTTTTTTTTTTTTTTTGACGTTAGGGTTAAGTGGTTTTCCTCATGTCATATGAACGTCTCAGAGATTATGGATTATTATCGCTCACTACTCTTCTTAGCGTCGTAAGCAATAGGCAACGGAACTTTAAGTGTACTCATTTGATCAGTTTATTTCCAAAGTGTTTTTGTTTATTATGAAACTAGTAAATACTTCTGATTACGTTCCTAAGAGCACAAAAATTACTCTTTTTTTATGTCCTCTTCAAGAGATTATTAATGGCGATGCTCCCACAAAATGCTATTGTCTTTGCTGATGTCTCAAGACAAGTGATTTTAATTGCTTGTAATTAAAAATAGATTAAATTATCTCCTTTCTTTGAAGAACTAATAGCCTTTAATTCCCCAGTGATGCTTAATTCTCGTCCCTTTATGCAAAGGAATATCAGTTGTAGTTATGGTAATGTAAATTAGATATTTTTATTAGACTCTTTATAAGCAGAATTGTACAGATTGGCGTTTTCAGATTAAGACCTGATCACGTATTAGTCAGTATAGAATACAAGGATTAACTCCTCCTGACATGAACATCCTATAATATCAATTTATTGGTCCAAATTTCGTAGGTTTTACGTTATTGTACACATACACGCATATATATATATATATATATATATATATATATATATATATATATATATATATATATATATATATATATATATATATATATATATATATATATATATATATATATATAATCAGAAAGCTACAAACGTCCTTTAATATCCAATTCACTCTACCTCGGAAGTAATATATTTTCATATATGTTACCGAAGGGGAATTTTTTAGTTGATAATAAGTCCACCGTCCCGTGGGGTCGAACCAGCGACGGACGAGGAATCAGGACTACAGTGACACACTAACCAGTCGGCCACAAGAGAGGGTATAAGTGAATACCATCTCCATCAACCCACCCGTCGAACTCAGGTGTTTTGCGTTTGGAGACGATATCCACCCACCTCTGCCATGTTGACCGTGTAGTGCGTTTGTCGCACATAGCCATATTATGACTATTTATCACATCACCGTGATTCATATACAATCAGAAAGCTAAAAACGTCCTTTAATGTCCAATTCACTCTACCTCGGAAGTAATATATTTTCATATATGTTACCGAAGGGGAATTTTTTAGTTGATAATAAGTCCACCGTCCCGTGGGGTCGAACCAGCGACGGACGAGGAATCAGGACTACAGTGACACTCTAACCAGTCGGCCACAAGAGAGGGTATAAGTGAATACCATCTCCCATCAACCCACCCGTCGAACTCAGGTGTTTTGCGTTTGGAGACGATATCCACCCACCTCTGCCATGTTGACCGTGTAGTGCGTTTGTCGCACGTAGCCATATTATGACTATTTATCACATCACCGTGATTCATATACAATCAGAAAGCTACAAACGTCCTTTAATATCCAATTCACTCTACCTCGGAAGTAATATATTTTCATATATGTTACCGAAGGGGAATTTTTTAGTTGATAATAAGTCCACCATCCCGTGGGGTCGAACCAGCGACGGACGAGGAATCAGGACTACATTGACACACTAACCAGTCGGCCACAAGAGAGGGTATAAGTGAATACCATCTCCCATCAACCCACCCGTCGAACTCAGGTGTTTTGCGTTTGGAGACGATATCCACCCACCTCTGCCAAGTTGACCATGTAGTGCGTTTGTCGCACGTAGCCATATTATGACTATTTATCACATCACCGTGATTCATATACAATCAGAAAGCTACAAACGTCCTTTAATATCCAATTCACTCTACCTCGGAAGTAATATATTTTCATATATGTTACCGAAGGGGAATTTTTTAGTTGATAATAAGTCCACCGTCCCGTGGGGTCGAACCAGCGACGGACGAGGAATCAGGACTACAGTGACACACTAACCAGTCGGCCACAAGAGAGGGTATAAGTGAATACCATCTCCCATCAACCCACCCGTCGAACTCAGGTGTTTTGCGTTTGGAGACGATATCCACCCACCTCTGCCATGTTGACCGTGTAGTGCGTTTGTCACACGTAGCCATATTATGACTATTTATCACATCACCGTGATTCATATACAATCAGAAAGCTACAAACGTCCTTTAATATCCAATTCACTCTACCTCGGAAGTAATATATTTTCATATATGTTACCGAAGGGGAATTTTTTAGTTGATAATAAGTCCACCGTCCCGTGGGGTCGAACCAGCGACGGACGAGGAATCAGGACTACAGTGACACACTAACCAATCGGCCACAAGAGAGGGTATAAGTGAATACCATCTCCCATCAACCCACCCGTCGAACTCAGGTGTTTTGCGTTTGGAGACGATATCCACCCACCTCTGCCATGTTGACCGTGTAGTGCGTTTGTCGCACGTAGCCATATTATGACTATTTATCACATCACCGTGATTCATATACAATCAGAAAGCTACAAACGTCCTTTAATATCCAATTCACTCTACCTCGGAAGTAATATATTTTCATATATGTTACCGAAGGGGAATTTTTTAGTTGATAATAAGTCCACCGTCCTGTGGGGTCGAACCAACGACGGACGAGGAATCAGGACTACAGTGACACACTAACAAGTTGGCCACAAGAGAGGGTATAAGTGAATACCATCTCCCATCAACCCACCCGTCGATCTCAGGTGTTTTGCGTTTGGAGAGGATATCCACCCACCTCTGCCATGTTGACCGTGTAGTGCGTTTGTCGCACGTAGCCATATTATGACTATTTATCACATCACCGTGATTCATATACAATCAGAAAGCTACAAACGTCCTTTAATATCCAATTCACTCTACCTCGGAAGTAATATATTTTCATATATGTTACCGAAGGGGAATTTTTTAGTTGATAATAAGTCCACCGTCCCGTGGGGTCGAACCAGCGACGGACGAGGAATCAGGACTACAGTGACACACTAACCAGTCGGCCACAAGAGAGGGTATAAGTGAATACCATCTCCCATCAACCCACCCGTCGAACTCGAAAGGACGTTTGTAGCTTTCTGATTGTATATGAATCACGGTGATGTGATAAATAGTCATAATATGGCTACGTGCGACAAACGCACTACACGGTCAACATGGCAGAGGTGGGTGGATATCGTCTCCATACGCAAAACACCTGAGTTCGACGGGTGGGTTGATGGGAGATGGTATTCACTTATACCCTCTCTTGTGGCCGACTGGTTAGTGGGTCACTGTAGTCCTGATTCCTCGTCCGTCGCTGGTTCGACCCCACGGGACGGTGGACTTATTATCAACTAAAAAATTCCCCTTCGGTAACATATATGAAAATATATTACTTCCGAGGTAGAGTGAATTGGATATTAAAGGACGTTTGTAGCTTTCTGATTGTATATGAATCACGGTGATGTGATAAATAGTCATAATATGGCTACGTGCGACAAACGCACTACACGGTCAACATGGCAGAGGTGGGTGGATATCGTCTCCAAACGCAAAACACCTGAGTTCGACGGGTGGGTTGATGGGAGATGGTATTCACTTATACCCTCTCTTGTGGCCGACTGGTTAGTGTGTCACTGTAGTCCTGATTCCTCGTCCGTCGCTGGTTCGACTCCACGGGACGGTGGACTAATTATCAACTAAAAAATTCCCCTTCGTTAACATATATGAAAAGATATTACTTCCGAGGTAGAGTGAATTGGATATTAAAGGACGTTTGTAGCTTTCTGATTGTATATGAATCACGGTGATGTGATAAATAGTCATAATATGGCTACGTGTGACAAACGCACTACACGGTCAACATCGCAGAGGTGGGTGGATATCGTCTCCAAACGCAAAACACCTGAGTTCGACGGGTGGGTTGATGGGAGATGGTATTCACTTATACCCTCTCTTGTGGCCGACTGGTTAGTGTGTCACTGTAGTCCTGATTCCTCGTCCGTCGCTGGTTCGACCCCACGGGACGGTGGACTTATTATCAACTAAAAAATTCCCCTTCGGTAACATATATGAAAATATATTACTTCCGAGGTAGAGTGAATTGGATATTAAAGGACGTTTGTAGCTTTCTGATTGTATATGAATCACGGTGATGTGATAAATAGTCATATATATATATATATATATATATATATATATATATATATATATATATATATATATATATATATATATATATATATATATATATATATATATATATATATATATATATATATATATATATATATAGTGTGTATGGGTGCATGTGTGTGCCTGTGTATGTGTGCATCATCGTGTCTTCCTCCTGGTTGCAATTATTATATTCACAGTGTAAATATTATAGATAAGAATACTTTTGTGGTTCCCCCCCTTCACAAAAAAAAACAATCAAATCATTTGCCTCTTCAGCCTCACACTGTAACAGTTAACCATTTGATGTTAATGAAGTGATTCTGCGAATTAAAATGATCATGAAAGTATGTATGTGTCCCCACCTATGTAGTTGTAGTTAACGGCTGGAAAAATGTTATTCCATTTTCCAGCGTGTTGAACTCTCACACAGACTTCCCGAACTCCAACTGGGTTTTCATGGCTCACGTGAAAGCGTACCACAAATTTTATGTGGATTCATGAAAGCAAATTCCATGCGATAATGTGGCTTATTAATAACGTCAAACAGAGCCTTGTATGATTTTAAAATGTATTACTGGACTTTTTTTTTTTTTTCAAATTGGTGTTTGGGGTCCGTCATGGTGACGCAATTGATGGATATTTTCTCTGTTAATATATACACATATAATCTCCATCTCGTTGAATGTCGTTGTCCTTTTTAAGAACAGCTTCAGTTTTCTACTTCAAACTTTGTATTTTATGTGGAAAACATACCGAAGGAAGCCATTTACCGATAGAGAAAGTCAGTGTTCTTTTATTAACAATAAACTAAGTTTGCGGGTGACGTTTCACATGCTATTTTCTTCTGCTGTATATCTTATATCTCTCACACACTGGAAGTAAATGTCTAAGACAGTTGGTTTTGTCCACAAATATCTCAAAGAAAACTAGCCCAGTTTAAAAATGAATAATGTCTATATCGTATTCCAGAAATTTTCACGGTAGTTATATCGTTTAAGGTGTGTCTATGCCAATATAAGCTAATTTTATAATTGTGAATCTACATCGTTGAAAAAAATCGTATATATATATATATATATATATATATATATATATATATATATATATATATATATATATATATATATACTGCATCACAGTCAAATGTCTGTCTTGATCTTTTTCCCATATCATTCCATTATTCTCTAAACATTAACTTGGACAAAGATGAGCCATCCTCTGTCGCCATCATCACCAACTGCAATCAGAACGACCCGGTCCATTTTCCCAGCCCAATTCCGTCATTTAATCTGTTTACATTTTACGCTCACAAGGTTCATTCATTTCTCTCCCTCTTTCTTCCTTTGGGAATTCCAGGAATTTTGTTTTCGAGAGATGGAGGGAATCTGCTGTAATTCTTGCCTGTCGTAATTTCCTTTTAAAACTCGCCCTTCTATCTATGTGTTTTTGTGATTGTGTTAATACTTACGTTATTATATATACATTACAAGCACACAGAAAACACACACACATATATAATAAATAAATATATATATATATATATATATATATATATATATATATATATATACACGTGTGTGTGTATGTATATATTGAGCTAACACTCAGTTTACTATAGCTGGGGAATTACTTACGCCCAAGTGGAATTACGAGTGATAAGTGCTTTGTCAACAGTGGGATTGGAATTGCCACCTGGTTCAGAAATATCTAGAGTACAGTGACTTTGACTACTGAACTATCAAGAGAGTATAACAAAGTTACTGTAATTTTGTTGTTCATCAATCAGGCTGCAGTTCGAATCTGACTTACAATTTTCCTTGGGGGTAAACGATTCCAGAGTTATAGTGCACTATATCTGTATCTATCTATCTATCTATCAATCTATCTGTGTATGCATATATATATATTTATATATATATATATATATATATATATATATATATATATATATATATATATATATATATATATATATATATATATATATATATATATATATATATATATATATATGTATATGTATTAGTGAGTACCACAGGAAAATGACGGGCAAAAGTTCAGTAAGAAGCGCTTTCACGTGTTTATTCACGCATCTTCGGGGCACAAATGAGACACAGTTGAAAAGAAAGTTACAAGGTAAACAAAATGAACAAGAACACCAGATGGTTAACTGTCAAAAGGGTAATAAACAGAGAGATAATCCAGGATAATCTGGGATCACAGGGTCACAAACTAAAACCATACACTTAACCATAAGAGATACGGAAGCGTAGCCATAAAAAATCCCAAAACACCTATGAAACTGAATACTAATTTTGTTGCTTATTTTTATCAACAACAGATGAAAGGTATATATATATATATATATATATATATATATATATATATATATATATATATATATATATATATATATATATATATATATATATATATATTTTCATGATATTGCCTTGTAATACGTATATCCTCCTATAATTTTGACATATTTACTTTTTTCATGTGTTATGTTCAATGATAATGATCGTTGAAGTGTCATATTTAGTTTGGCATCAGATCTCAAAAGAACTTGATGAAGTTACTTGATAGCGTAATGTTTTATTATAATTTTAATAGTAACGTAATTTAGAACGAATATCTTTCTTGGTAAAAGCGTAGTATGTGAACACGCGTGTGTCCACCAGGGCTTGTTTCATTTCAGTTGTCATCAGTTGAGATAAGAGGGAACGCTTTGTTTTAGGCTAGCGATGACAGGTTTGCAAAGGAGCCTCGATGGCTCAGTCGGTTACAGCAGCAGCTTCGGACTTCGTAGAGGTCTGTGGCGCGGGTTCAAATCCGCAGCCGACTGATCAGAGAGGCGGACACTTTGCTATCCGTGTAGACATCCCGGGATTATATATGTAATCAACGGATAGGTTTGCTTAAAAAGCAAATGGGTGTTACAGACTAAATACACACACAAAACAAAGCCATTACAACTCCTTCTAAAAACGTAACAAACATCTAACACGTCTCGAACTCTCGCCCTACCCGCGCAACAACTTCTCGCTGCTGGGAAGAAAGGGCGTTGGGTCGGGTATGATACATGAAACATACGCTACCGGGGTCTAAGCGATGTCAGGCAGGGCAGCCGATCGAGACTACAGGTCTACCCCAAAGCCAAATCAAAAGTCCTTCAAAAGAAGGCATCGTGCTTACCCCATACAAAAATGGGAAAAAAGCACGTTAAAAGAAGAAGAAGATGACAGATTTGCAAAACAAACGCCGATTCGTCCCATACGGGCTCAAGACGAGTGATTTCATGTTGTTACATGCATTGTTTGAGTCACGTACGCCACTTTGAGAGAAAGAATACGTGTCCTGATCAATTACGTCATGTTTTGTAAGATGCGTTCAAAACGTTTTGCTGGGATGACGTAACTTTCCTTCTAGAAGCTTCTCCATTGTATCTCGCACCCAAAACGCTTTAATGACGTCACCTCCCTGCTTCTAGAACTTTTGTATCTCGTACCCAAAATGCTTTAATGACATCATGTAATTGTTTCACGTATTACTGGAATCCTAAAATTTGTTTCATTCTGATTTCTGAGACCAGTCGATTTGGTTCCATCTCTCTCTCTCTCTCTCATTCCTAATTAGGAAGAGATTACTTTTAACGTAATTTTTTGTGGTCACTTTTAACATTAACTTTTGAGATCTGAATTTAGCAAAGTTATTTAGTTCGTAACGGCGCCTGGTAAAAAAGTGTGTATTGTGTAACGCAGCTGCAGCAAGTGATTTACAGAGTTTTTCACAAGTTGTGTAAGGTAACGTGAAATTTTACTTATTGATACCATGGTATGATAAGTTAGGAAGTTGTGGTATGATAAGTTAGGAAATTTTGAACAAGTGAAATCATTATTGATAAATCTTACGTGTATTTTTGTGTGTTTTTCTATTTACAATTTCTTTATATTTTCACATTTTTTATGTTTGTGATGTAACATTTATTTACACAGCATTGTAAATGTTTCTTGGTAATTTAACATTGCATACTTAATTTAACA
>JANJGK010000017.1:11062807-11067807 GCA_039081455.1 Macrobrachium rosenbergii | reverse complement strand
GAGGGGGAGGGGTTTGTGTTGACAGTCTGACTGACAGTTCTACGATTTTCATTCGAATGTTCACCCTTTGAACAGTCGTGGGTGAACTGACAGGTATTACTGTGCTGCCTGTCCCTTTTATCCAGGTGTTACTGGTGCTGAATATCCCTTTTATCCAGATATTACTGTTGTGAAAGTTCCTCTAACTAGGTATTACTGTGGTGAATGCCCCTTTTATTCAGGTATTACTGTGCTGTCTGTCACCTTTAACTGGGTATTGCTGTGCTGCCTGTCCCTTTCATCCAGGTATTACTGTGGCGACAGTACCTTTCATCCAGGTATCACTGTGGTGGCTGAAAAGCATTTTCAGTGATATATTTTTATGGTCTTGAGTACTTGAAATGAAGTTTGATAAATAACCTTTAACCAAGTATTACTGTGCTGTCTGTCCTTTCATCCAGGTATTACTGTGCTGTCTGTCCCCTTTAACCAGGCATTACTGTGCTGTCTTTGCCCTTTAACCAGGTATTACTGTGGTGACTATCCCTTTTATTCAAGTATTACTGTTCTGTCTGTCCCTTTTATTCAGGTATTACTGTGGTGACTGTCCCTTTTATCCAGGTATTACTATACTATCTCTCACCTTTAACCAGGTATTACTGTGATGTCTTTCCCTCTCATCCAGGTATATATATGTATAGATCTGTACAAACACACACAAACATACATATATATATATATATATATATATATATATATATATATATATATATATATATTATATATATATATATATATATATATATATATATATATATATATATATATATATATATATATATATATATGTGTGTGTGTGTGTGTGTGTGTGTGTGTGTGTGTGTGTAAAGCAAAGGTATATTGAAAATCTGTCAAAAAAGTCTAACAGGAACGTAAATAAGTCTCAGACATTTCGTGGATTTTAACAAGAACGTGTATGCGAGGTTTTCTTACGGCTCCCCTCATTATATGTGACCCCTTGAAAGAAATAGAATAATTACTTCCCTACTCTCCCTGCGGGGTTAGTTTATATTACAACTTATAAAGTTGACTCAAGAAATGAATTTGCTAAATAAACATTAGACCAGGTTTTCTCATAAAACTTGAATTATGGTTAGAGGAAAACACTTACGCCTTTCTTATGTAAATGCGGACTATTATAATGCTACTAAGAATTTCCTTGACATGTTTAATAAAAAAAAAAATTCAGTGGCGTTATGACTTATTTTAACATAATTTAAAATATTTACTAAATTTTGGATCCTTGGATTTGGATTTTATTTGTATTTAAACACTTAGAATATTGTATTATATAAAAATAATATATTAGGGTATTATAGTATTATATAATTAGACTTGCAAGCAGTGCTCATATTTTTCTTTATTATTGCTGGTTGTAATTAGCATTATTGTTGTTTATCAATATAAGGTTGGCGAGTCTTCTATGACTAAATCTGCCCCTTAGACTGGGCCAAACAATATGATTGCCCTCTAAGCCATTACGTTTTATTTTTTTTTCAAAGTTCCACAACCTGGTCGTAAGAGGAAGCCTAAAAGATGCTGCAGTCGTGATAAGGCCATTAAGAAGGCAATTATACTTCGTGTAATGAAAGAGAGACTCATTATTGCCTTCTGCCTCTTTCATGCCCGAGAACACGTTTCTCGTGTTCATTAATCAAGATTAGCCTATAGACTCTCACCGAGTCCCTCGTCTTGTGAATGTTTTTTTTTTTTTTCTTTAGTTCGATAAATGGAAATACGAAAGTTTTCGTGTCTCCTTTTCGCTGCTTTCAGTGTTGTAAGGAGCCTCTTCCATTATAGTTTTATTTATTTTTTTTTTTATTTTAGTGACAGTTTGCTGGTACTGAAAATGGGTTGGTGTTATGAATAATTTCAACGGATCCGTAGTCTTTGTTCCTGAACGGCATATAGTCACGTTAATATTTTTATAAGAATACTGTTTAGAATAAAAAAATAAATTTGGAGATAGATACCAATCATAAATGAAAAGGTATGGAAATGTTATAATAATAAAATAACTCATTGCTATTATATAACTGAAGCACAAAACAACTATGAACCATGTAATTTATTACCTGCAAGATATAGCTATGTCCGTGACCCCCTATTATTGGCAAATGTGTCTTTGAAATAAAGAATAGCAATGAATAGTATTTCTGAGGTCTGCAGCAAATTATCTGAAACCCGAAGCGAGAATAATTCCAAATCCAAAGGCTTATTTTCAAACCTTTACGAATAAAAATCAAGAACGTAATTTAAAAATGTTAATTAGGCAGAATGATGCCCAAAAGTGATTAACCATTTTTACACAGTATTTTACTACGTGTTTTGTATCTAACAAAATTCCCTTTACCCTTCAAGGCATCTGGTAACACCTTTCCTATTACTGTCACATTCGTTGTGGTTTAATATGATAAACTGTAATTTTGCTCAGAGCAGATTGATCTACTTTTGGAAATGAATAGTCCCTATTTCCTTCAGCTCTACATTTAAGTTCATATATTGTGAAAGTACTACTAATTTTCAATCTTGATTCAGAATTTTGTTTCATATTTTATCATCTACTTCATTTCATTCCAACAATTCCTCTGTCTTCTTTTAATGGAACATTTATTCACAAAGTCTCCTCGTCTTCATTCCATCGTTTTCTATTTTATCTCTCCCTTCTTGTCAGAAGATTGTTCTCATGGAAGCCAAAACACGTTTCCGATTAATGTTTTTATATTAATTCAACATTTTTGTCTTCCTTTTATGTTACATTTATTCTTACAAGATTCCTCGGCTTCGTACAGTATATTCCACTTTGTCCCTTCCCTCTCTTTATCAAATTATCCGCAGGAAAGCGAATAAACGTTTCGGAAAAGCAGGAAACGTTTCCGACCTATAACTTCTTTATTTTCTTCTTTTCGCCAGCATCGAACAGCATCTTCCACTTCTCACCCTGAACCTGCGTCATTTCAACTTTTGGCGATCCGTCAATAATTCCGCTTTCCTTCGCTGTCACTCGATTTTAGAGTATTTTCCCCCTCGCTCTCGAGCAACTCCTAATTACTGCTCGGAGCGAGAATATTGGATACCAGCATTGTTTTCTCCAGTTTCCCCATCATAAGACTTTCTTATACTAGTTTTTTTTTTCTTTTGATTAGTGGAGCAGCTTAATGTGATTTTTGGTCAGAATCGTTCATTTGTTGATACAAGCATGAAATCTGTTATGAATATACTCTGTACGTCACTTTTTGAGAAAAAAGTGCTAGCCATCAAAAATTCCAACATGGCTGCCAGCACACCAAAAACAGTCATAAACCATAAAAACGCCGATCTCTGTCCTTTTATTTCCAACTTTTGCTACTAAAAAAGTCTACCAATGAAGCGAAGGGAAAGAGGATAAGCTCTTTCTGTCTATATAGTGTCCCAAAGGGTTGCAAAATACAGAGCCGATCTCGCAGTCAAGTCAACACTATTGTTCCTGAGGCAGGGGCGATTCTGCAGATAGCAATGTGGCAAACGGAAGGTTTTGGCACCAAAAAACCAGTTGCTTTCGGCAAATGAAGCTCAATATCAGAGTAAAGACTATTTATATATGAGAAAGGAAAACTCTAAAATTAAACAATGTAGGCAGAGCCAAGGGAGTGTCTGTCGTTAAATACCAGGGCACACTGGTGACGGACGCTGCTGTGAAACTCAGCATGTGGTTCAATATCAGTTAAACTTCAAGTTCAGTATCCCAAATGCTATCTAGTCAGCCCCAATGAAATTACTTAGCAGCACCTGAACTGACAGGATATGCCAGCGTGGGAGAGCCAAGCCAAGGATGACACGGGCTTTAACGTTATCTGGATGATGTAAAGACCGCACGGGATTTAAATGATATATTGGATGAATAATCGGGTTAGGTGTAGGGCAACAGCTCGAACCTAATTATATCCCATACATGAAAGTGAGCAAAGTGGTAAAAGGATAAATCCTCGTCCAGCTCTACTTAAGTTCAAGAATCTTATCATGGATGCCAAACCAAAAATGCAAACTGAATGAAGTAAATGTTGTCTTTGTCAGGAGGACAAAAGTGATGAAACACTAATTTCACCTCTTAGCTTAGTTCAGAGGAAACAGGAGCCCTTTGTTGGCCGAGTCGGTTGAGCTTCAGACTGTCACTCGATGGACCGGAGTTCAATTCCTGCGGCCGGCTGATGAAGAGTTAGAGGAATTTATTTCTGGTGATAGAAATTCATTTCTCGCTATAATGTGGTTCGGATTCCACAATAAGCTGTAGGTCCCGTTGCTAAGTAACCAACTGGTTCTTAGCCACGTAAAATAAGTCTAATCCTTCGGGCCAGCCCTAGGAGAGCTGTTAATCAGCTCAGTGGTCTGGTAAAACTAAGGTATACTTAACTTTTTTCAGAGGAAACAGGACTGTGCTGGATATGTTAACCCTGCAAAAAAATGTACCATTGTTTCGTGCTCTTATTGCTATGCTAATATCATTTGATCCAGCACGGTTAGATGATGGAGAAGAAATAGAAACTACATTGATATGAAGTAAAGCAAAATGTCATAACAGCTGCAGACTTTTGTTTAATAATACCAAATTGAAAAAAGCACAGAAGAGAACAGTGACTCCCAATACATCAGGGACAGAAGAAAACCATGGAAAGATATCAAGAACCTCAGATGCTCCAAAGGTACAATGCTTTTTGTGTGAAGAAGAGGATGAAATATCAAATTAAGATAAGCAGTGACAATGCAGCTGAATGGAAGGCTCAATCATTGTGTAAGTCCCTAAACCATGGAAAGATCCTTATAAAGTTAGGTGCTGGTGATGTTGTTGATCAAGAACTGAAGTATCACCCACAGTGCTCAGCAGACTAATACAACTCAGAGAGAGCACATCTTAATGCGATAAAGCGAGAGGAGAATCGCCATGATCAGTGGAAAGAGTTATATACTGTGGCTTTTTCTGAACT
>JANJGK010000017.1:11055307-11057807 GCA_039081455.1 Macrobrachium rosenbergii | reverse complement strand
TTACGAACATTACAAGCGAACTAAATTGTCATAAATTCTATAATGCCAACTTGACCATTTTTGCTTCGAAGTTGTCTCTTTTGCAACCGTCTTTTAACATTCTATTAATATTTTAATATTCTAATAATTTTTTTTTGGAGGAACTGATTGATACGGTGGCAGCTATTAACAGAAATCAACTTCTCACAAGTGACAAAAACTGGAAACTCTCCAGCTCCTGAACAGTTGCAAACCACTGAACTTTTAACGTGTATTACTTAACCAGGTGTAACAGTCAAGTACGTATGAAAGCGTAATGAATTGGAGAAAGGAAAACAAAAAGAATCGTTGTCAAATTACTAGATACAAATTCTTTCTGTAAGATATCAGATCATGCGATCATTCACGAAAGGAAGTTGTTGTTTACACAGGAAGTTGATATTTGCATAGACCGGAAGTCAGTGACACGCGACAATTACCTCGAAATATGTCACAGCAGAAGTTCGTATTTTGTCTATATAGTCTGATCTACTGTTTTTATCATTAGATACTAAGTTCCTTTAAAGCACTCATCGAGTAGGGGCCTAGTATTTTCATTCTTTTTTTTTTTTAATGTTGTTACTACTGGGCCATTTTTATTTCGAAATTTCTCTAGTTGGCATTATTTAATCGTTATTGATATTAACCTGAAGGAAATTATATATATATATATATATATATATATATATATATATATATATATATATATATATATATATATACTATAGATATATGTGTGTGTGCGTGTGTGCATGTGTGTGTGTGTATGCGTGTGTCCGTGAGATTTTAAAGAGCTGCTAGTGCATGTGGATTTGTAAACGGACAAATATAAATTATATATATATATATATATATATATATATATATATATATATATATATATATATATATATATATATATATATATATATATATATATATATATATTTATACACACACACACACAGGCGTTTGACAGGGCATCCATATGTCAGACCAGACTTACAAAAAAAGTTAACAGTACAAATGTAGGTAACCTCCGATTCACTTGCGATATCACGGACTGTAACGATATATCAACTAAGGTTATGAACAGAGATAGGATCAAAATGTAGCTATTTAGGCCAGTTTAAGTTTTTTATGTTATGTATTTTCGCCAAAATATGTGATGATAAAACTGGAATATGTGGTTTTAATCAGTGTTCTATTTCCATGAAAAATGCAAGAAAACAAAATCAGAAATGATACACAGCCAATTCTGCATCCAGGTAGGACAGGGGTGGATTTCCCCTGAAATTTATTGACATTTCAAAACAACAGACGTTCTGATTTACGTCTAATTATTTCAGTTACAGATAATTTCAGTATTTACTTACATAAAGCGGAAAATATTCTTTTCTGTCAGTGATGCAGTGTACAGTATAAACCCGTTACTCCTGGCATCCTTCACCAAAATCTGTTAACCTTTAACTCATTTCCAATAAAACTTGCAGAGATTGGATAAAAATGTTGTTTTTAACACCATTTTAGGTATATCTCTAGCAAAAAAACATAATTTAAGTTTTTTTTGGCTAAAAACACCGATTTATGTGAAAAAATAATTTTTATGCAATCACATATTTTCCCTATCTCACGTTTTGATACGCGGTCTTCCGTTGAATTTGAATCGGAGTAAAACACAACGTATATATTGGAAATATATTTCATATTGTCGTATAATACCCATTTACACAGAGACAGGCGTACAATTTACGTACATGAAAACATCCATATGCATACACATATATATGCATGTATGTATGTTATATACATACGCACACACACACGCATATATATATATATATATATATATATATATATATATATATATATATATTTATATATATATATATATATATATATATATATATATATATATATATATATATATATATATATATTTTATATATATATATATGTATATATATGTGTGTGTGTGTGTGTGTACGTATGTATATAACATACATACATGCATATATATATGTGTATGCATATGTATGTTTTCATGTACGTAAATTGTACGCCTGTCTCTGTGTAAATGGGTATTATACGACAATATGAAATATATTTCCAATATATACGTTGTGTTTTACTCAGATTCAAATTCAAAGGAAGACCGCGTATCAAAACGTGTGATAGGGAAAATATGTGATTGCATAAAAATTATTTTTTCACATAAATCGGTGTTTTTAGCAAAAAAAAAAAAAAAACCTGACACATAAGTGATGCTTATATGTAAGTTAGGTAAACATGACATGAAGCTTTGCGCCGTAATATACATAAAGTATTACTTCCTTACTGTCAATTGAAATATACAATAGCTGCCGAATTTCTTATGCCCATGCATTAAGTTTTGTATTGCGGTCTGTGGAAAAGTTGGAATTTTTGATGGTCACCAGCAACAAGCTGTACTTATTAATGGCTGACGTGAACAGTTGCCTTTGTTTATGTGGGCATTATGATG
>JANJGK010000017.1:11037807-11052807 GCA_039081455.1 Macrobrachium rosenbergii | reverse complement strand
TATATATATATATATATATATATATATATATATATATGTGTGTGTGTGTGTGTGTGTGTGTGTGTGTATATAACATTTATTCGGTTTTCTTTGAACGTCTTTTTCGATTTAGGAAGGATAGCGATGCTTTTTATTGTGTATGCCTTAACGTTTATGAGTCAGAAACACAAAGTGACCTCACTTTTTAAGAGCAGTCAACTTAAAAATGTGGATTGAGCTACCTTCGTGTGGAGAGCATTGTGGCGTGCTTCTCTCTCTCTCTCTCTCTCTCTCTCTCTCTCTCTCTCTCTCTCTCTCTCTCTCTCTCTCTCTCTCTCTCTCTCTCTCTCTCTCTCATTGAGATCTCTTGAAGCTCATTCTATTAATGTCTGTTACTTAATAAAAGAAATTTTCTCATGGCGTTAGAATATATCGAAGCGTGATTTGATTTCCAGTTGAAGCGGAAAGTGCACGTTAATCGTGGTATTCCATCTTGCACATCGGATGCAAAAACAACTTGCAACATTATTATTATTACCTCGTTACCCTTTTCCAAGAAGAGCGTTGAGGATTTTCCCTTCGGGGTAACACACAGTTCTCGAACCATTGCTTTATTTTCGCTCTTTCATTTCACTAATCAAATTGTTGAACCATAAAAGAAACCTGCGGTTTTTTTCATAATAATTTTGGGTGATTTTTAATTATACTAACTATATACTAGTGCAGAACGCCTCTCTACGTATAACATCGCTTTAGCCTGGATACAGTTAAACTTCAGTAATCTTGTATATGCCGAGTAGATGACTTTATAATTTAATTGTTTTCTTGTACTTAGAGAAAATGCAATGGGCAATTGCTCCTTGATAGTAGAAGGAAGGAAACAGTCGTCCTCTTCCCGTTTTTACTCTGACATTGCTGGAATTTGCATCCCTTCGTGGAAGAGTTTTTAAGACCGGTATTATTTACGCCAGTCCTTGATTTACAGATTGTGAAGGCAGACTGGAAATTATTTCTCAAATAAGATGGTTTCCCTGTTACCAGTGCATTAGACAGCTGTTGTTCAAGAAAAGGATGAGCAAATTACTGTAAGAAAGCATGAAATCCTGATGTCATCATCGGTGAATGTCCTGGATTATCTGGACCTGGATGAATAATTGTTTATCTTTTAATTTACACATTTTCCTGTTCTCATTCGAACAGAAACGAATGAAGAACAAGAAGCTAAGAATTTAGATTGATAAGAAAGAAATCTGAAAGTTGTAATGAGGGAAAAGCTGGAGTTATAGAGTTATGATCCTACAGAAAAAAAGACTTTCAGTATAACCTAAGAAAAGGTTCCTTGTGTTATTCAGGGCATGCTGAGTGATGCATTCGGTTACGTTTGCCTTGAGAGGATCAAAATCTAAGTGATGAAGGTAATAATATATTCAGTATCTATATAGTTTGATTGACGGTTACTGTGTAAAATTTCAGTGGCTGGATTTATAGGCGAACGTGGACGAGTATTGTCATTTATATAAGATGGGCCATCTTTCATAAAGGAATCATTACCAGGTCTTCTTTGGTAATGATTCCTTTTAAACCGTTCGAAGAATACTTCAAGTTTTCTTTGGTATTATAGATATTATCGTAGATTTGAGAAATGTCATACCACTACTGACCATGTGAAATTTATTTGCGGCTTAGACAATTGTTCCTTCTCTCTGTTAGTTGCTTCATTGTGTCTCATTCGCCGAGATTCAGGTTTATTCGAAGTATGCATTTTTCTATGTAAATTCCCAACGTTTAAAAAACATTCAACAGTGAATGTTTTTCAAACAATCTCTGAGTGGTTTGTTTTACGCTGTAACTATTTGGACATTGAATTTTGCTCATGAAATATTACATATACTCTTCCAGAGTATTCCCATAATTTATTATTGGTTAATGCCTGCTAAATTTTTGCTAGCTCTTTATTGGCGTTGGGTAATGGGGACAAACATTTGTAGCATCCTGCCGTCTCATGTAGCATTTCCGTATCTTTTATTAGCCTTGAAGCATACGGGAGTAACACACACACATGCACAAGCACCTCTTTCACATATCAGTATTTTTATATAATTCAATTATCATTCGATTTTACGTACCGCATCGGCATTACAAATTGTATTGAATTTTATTTATCGTAATAATAATAAAGCGTTTTAAAAAAGATATGGCATAGAAAATAATTATGATCCAGAAATTTATTACCATTTTATTAACGTGCATATAGGATTAACGCCGAATAGAAATCTTTACTTACATCCCTAAAGCGATGTTCATCCTCTCTTCCCTTACATATCCTAAGAAATAATTTCAATTATTCTTTGCAAAAAAGTTACAAATAAACTAAAATATATATAAAATACAATAACAACATCACGTTTCCTCCTCACATTTTGTTCAGAGTGACAAGGTCACTTTTAAAGTAAAAAGCCAAAAATATAAGTTTTCAGTTGATGGTGAACGAGTAGGCCTAATGCAAGGCAAGAGTTAAGCCTAACTCTCTCTAACAAGTTTGAGATTTTCTAAATATTTTTAGTGGCTGTTTATAAACAGCTTCCTTCTACCAAGCTAATTATGTTTTTTATAATTTCTTTTGTCTTTTTCCAAAATGTCACGTCCTGTTTTTATTTGTTTTTTGTTCCTTTGAACGTTGCTACTTTGAACTTTCTCTATCTGTCAGCTAATAAGTTTTTATTTTGGGTTATTTGGTTATACAGAATTTAGTCACGTAAGAGTCATATTTGTAACAGCCTCATTAAAAGTAATTGCCAGATGAATACGGTAAAACAGTGATTGCTTTACTTTTAAGAAAATCATAATAAATATCCGAAGAGCACTTTATTTTTTTTTAATTAACACGCAACATTTTAAACAAAGAGTTCATCTTCTGCTTTCTTCTGCATTTTCTTTTTTATTTTATTTTATTGTATCGCTTTACCAAGGGACTGAAATCTCTCTCATTGACTCTCTGTGTTTGTCTGTCTCATAACTGCCATTTTCCATTTCCACAAAAAAGATTGGAATTATTTACATCCATTCAGGTGTGATATAATTTTTTTCCCTTTCCCATTATCAACCATTACCAAACCTGATTATCAGTAATTTTATATATATATATATATATATATATATATATATATATATATATATATATATATATATATATATATATATATATATATATATATATATATACACACACACACACACATATGTATGTGTTTAGTGTGTCAATCCAGTCGCATTTACGCTTTACTAACTACCTTGTTATTAGAAAAGAATCGCATTTCCTATTCAATAAACACCGTATTCCACAAAAATCGCTCTCGCAGTGAAGGAGAAGATTCAGATCTAGGATGCTGAGGAGGTGGAATATCACGGAATGGTTTACTTGGGGTGTTGGGGGGGGGGGGGATTTACGAGGCATAATGGTTCACGAGGAGACCGGAGTTGCCACAATAATAGTTGGGGGTTTGCCTCTAACAATTCCACTGCTGGATCAAGATTAGGTTTTGTTTGTGAAGCAAGAGTAAGGTCCGGGGAAATGAAGGGAGAGAAAGACCGGAGGAAGTGAAATTTAATACAAGTATTACCAAGCCAGTTGAATAAATGAAGAGAAATAAAAAAAGAGAAAGAAAAAGACCGGCGGAAGTGAAATTTAATGCAAGTTAAATTAACAAATAAAAATATAATAAACGGGAAAGAAAAAGACCGGAGGGTGTGGAATTTAATACAAATATTGCAAAACCAGGTAAATAGGTAAATAGAAATTAAAAAATCAAAGGGAAAGAAAAAGACCAGAGGAATGGGAGTTTAATACAAGTATTCATAAACCAATAGAATGAGATAAATAACTTTAAATGCAATAAAAATATTAAAAAGTAAAGCTTTAATTTAAATATTTGCTAAAAAATAAAAATTTTATCTTCAGTCACTGATAAAAGGATAATTATTCATTTATTTTAATATTAATGAAGCTAAATGAATCACATTTATTTTAATACTAATGAAAATTAATGAATCACATTTATTTTTATATTAATGAAACTTAATGAATCACACTGCTTAGAGTACGTAGAATTAGAGTAAAAATATTGCATAATTGTGAAATCCGGCGGAGTAACAAGTTAATATATTACACAGTTCTGAGCCTTCCGCCATCTTCATTTTGTTCATTTCATATTATTTTCTTGGTCATTCTTCATTACCTTAATACATGTTGATAACCTGTCCATCTTTACTGAAATAAAACAATAGTTAAACTTTATAGAATATTTTATAAACTTACGTTGTATACCTTTGAGATTGTTATTTTCTTCACAAATTGTCTATAGGCTCTGTACCCTTTCTTTGTATATTCGTAACGTCAACCTGTCCATTTTCTAATCAAATAAAATAATAGTTCGACTTTATAGAGTGCTATACGAACCTGATGTTTTATATTTTGCGTTTGCTGTTTTCATTGCAAATTGTTCATGAGCTCTATTTCCGTTCTTTTTTTTTTTTTATCTATAGCTTCATTTTTGACTCACACTTTTTAGACTACAAAATTAATAAATTCAAACCTCGTCCTTATTAATAGCTACCAAATTTCTGCCTTTTTTTATTTTGTAAGTTTATCATTATTTTTTTTTATTCTCTTGTTTAACCTTTTCCTTAGTGTGAGTCTTCCTGTATCAGCTTCCATTTGACATTCGCAGTGGAATGTGAAATAATTATGTGACTAGTTATCAGACCTTTACCCAAGGAGGAATAGTCATTAGACGACAAAGACTCTCTTTTACTTAATATATTAGTCGGTGCGTGGTGAGGCTCTTTCATAAAGGAAAAGAAGAGTAGTTCTTTATACATGAATCATGCGGCACATACAACTTCATTTGATACTATATATTAAATTAAGAGCTTTTCGTTCCAGTTAACTATGATTTAAAATCTTACAGGTTTATCACTAATACCTGCACATCCCTTTCGTGGCTTTCAAATAACAATGTTGTAAGCACTTTTCCTGATTTGCAAAGAAATTTTAAACGCCCCATTCAGTATTATTATTATTATTATTATTATTATTATTATTATTATTATTATTATTATTATTATTATTAGGGACGAGGCCTTCTCAGAGGGCAGTAGCATTGAAAATAATTGCTGTTTCTATGGCATTCAGTTTGCATAGTCTTCTCTATTCGTCCTACAATCTTCTTTTCATCAGTTTTCCTGTCGCACTTGTACAACCTCTAAAGTATCGACACACGCTCTGGTGGTCATTTCCAAAGAGGGAATGGATTGACATGCAAATTGCAGGGGCCTAGGTGTTGGGGGTTGGGGGTACAGTTGACAGATCGGTTAGATAAGTAGCGGGTTGATAACGAAATCGGTCCGGGAGGCGTCGCAATCTCGTAGGCCTAATCGGTGTTGTTGGTTGGGGGTGGGTGTGGGCTCCGGTACCCCATGCTGGTGTGGCCGGTGTTATAGATGGTCCAGGTGATATGCCTCCTGTGTCCGGTGCTCTCTCTCTCTCTCTCTCTCTCTCTCTCTCTCTCTCTCTGTACGGAACCTCAGAGATTCTCCTTCTACAGGTATTTCGCCATAAAGATAAGCATTGCAGTATCATAAGTGTGTCAGTACACTTAGTAAGGAATCTAAACCTTAAAATGTAAGTTGTCTTGTAGAGTAATTGCGTTCATTACATTCATTGTTAGTTATTTATTTGGTATGAAAGTTTATTTCTCGGTGATACATTCTAAAAGTCGGAAACTTTGTATTTGCATTGCCATAAATGACATTTCGAAAAGATTAGTCTACGGAAGGGACGATGTATCGCTGTGTTTGCTCGTCATTGCCTCGCTTGAAAATGGCAAAGCGTGACAGGAGAGGAACGAGTTGGCATTTACCTTCGCCAATTAATTGGATAATTAGGTTCTTACTCGGTCGTCATAACTACGAAAATTGGATAATGAAGCCTGAAGGAAGTAGTTGGTGCAATAATTTTCTTTCTCGATTATGACGGAAATGACCACAATTCTCTCTCTCTCTCTCTCTCTCTCTCTCTCTCTCTCTCTCTCTCTCTCTCTCTCTCTCTCTCTCTCTTAAAACTTCTGTCTTAATCTTTGGAGCCAACGGAGGCAACTGCTTTTATTTTTGTAGACATGATTAATTGTAAGAAAATTTTGGTATGTCTCAAGATATTTTTTCTTTTTATTGCAATTTAATGAAAGTATGTAGCCTATTTTTTATTTTTCATATTTTTATTTTATACTTTTTAGTTTTGACCGAAATTGTAACCGATTTACGGTTGTAGTTAACGAAACTGATATCCGTTTGCGGGGTAGGGTGAGGGAAGAGGGAAGGGGAGGGGGAAGTGGGAAGGGGAAGGTGAAGGGAAGGGGAAATGGTAGGGGAGGGGAGGGGGAGGTGGAAGGTGAGGGGAAGGGGAGGAGGAAGGAAGAGGGAAGAGGAGGGAAGAGGGAGAGGAAAAAAAGTTAAGTATATCTTAGTTTAACCAGACCACTGAGCTGGTTAACAGCTCTCCTAGGGCTGGCCCGAAGGATTAGACTTATTTTTACGTGGCTAAGAACCTACTGGTTACCTAGCAACGGGACCTACAACTTATTGTGGAATCCGAACCACATTATGACGAGAAAGGAATTTCTATCACCAGAAATAAATTCCTCTAATTCTTCTTTGGCGGCTCGGAGAGTCGAACGCTGGGCCAACAGCTTGCCAGTCGAAAGCTCTACCACTCCTCCAAAGAGGAACTAAGAGGGAGAGGAAGGGAAGATGGAAGGTGAGGGGGGGGGGAGGAGAAAGGAGGAGAGAGAGAGAAGGGAGAAGGGGAGGGGATGGGAAGGGGAGTGGAGGAAACTGAGAAGAGATGGAGGGGAAAGAGGAGGGGGAGGCGTGTAGGAGGAAGGGGTAAGGGAGGGAAAGTGAAGGGGAAGGGGGAAGTGGGAGGGGTGTGGGAAGAGGGAGGGGGATGGAAGAGGGGAGGGGAGGGAATAGGGAAGGGGAGGGGGAGGACACAGCTGCGGAAAGGGGGAGGGGGAGGGAGAGGGGAAAGGTGAGGGAAGAGGGAGGACACAGCTCAATTAACACCTGATTGTGTGCTCCGGAAAGGGGACGGATGGGGAGGGGAAGGGGAGGAGGAGGACACAGCTAAATTAACACTTGATCATATGCTCCGGAAAGGGGAGGGGGATGGGTGGGCGGTGGAAGAGGGAGGGGGGGGGGGGTTATATAGACGATAGATTCTACTGTTGTGACAAATCCCAAGAGTTTCATACAAATCCTGAGATACTGAGAGAGGTCACTGTAGGGTCACTAGAAGTCACTGTTGACCTACTGATCATGTAAGGTTGTATTGTCACCGGGATTGAGTAAGAAAGCAAAGTTTCAAGTCCATTGGACGAAGGAAACAGGTCGAAAATTAAGTTATAAGATTTGACGACAGACAGACAGACGCAGAAATCAAGTTAAATAAAAGCACGTATAAACCTATTGTCTGGTAGTGTGGTGGTGTGGGGTGGAAAACTGTTTGACACTCCCAAAATACAGAAGTAATGGAAAATTACTGAGAAAATTCCCTGCTTAGTAACATGTATATCACCTTATTAGTTATATCAGTCATTTAAGAAATCAAGTTGATTATATTACGAAAGGTTTCTTGCACACCATCGGTTTCTGATAGGAGAACCAAGTGAAGTCTATTGAAAAGATTGTTAAAAAAATATTCTCCCTCAAAAATTCAATTTGGAGGGCTCAAAGGATGACAGCAAACCACATCTGTCCATTTAAACTAAGGTCGGATTAAAATGGCGAAGTTTTTTCCTACCTGCATCGGCTATTTATGAAACGAAAAAAATGCTTGAAAAAATTTTTGAACTGACACGTGTGCAGAGCTGTAAATTTATTAAATTCTTGTATTGAAAGGTATGGTAAGAATCTGTTTTAGTGAAATTAGTCCTTTATTTGTTGAAGGAAATCTTTTAATTCGTCTGTGCATAACATTTCAACGACTGTTCTGAAAAGGACATTTACCCTTCTCTCTCTCTCTCTCTCTCTCTCTCTCTCTCTCTCTCTCTCTCTCTCTCTCTCTCTCTCTCTCTCTCTATCTATATATATATATATATATATATATATATATATATATATATATATTTACACTTCAATCCATAGGACGATACTTTTCTCCTAATATCCTCACACGCACACAAACAAAGTAATTCGTAGGTAATGACGCCACAATATTGATGTGATACCGCTGAGCGAATTATTACCCCATCCATCAAAGAACAAATACATTTTCTATCATATGTTGGTGTCAGTGACATACTATGTCATCTTTCATAAGTATAACGATAATGTTCTACGGCAGGGGCGAAAGAGAATAACGATTTTTGAAAGTAACAAATGTCAGACTCTTAAGGTTATATTCTCGGTCTAGGAAATGTCTACGAAGTGTACGTGGTAAGATTTGTTTTTTTCAGTTTTGTATAGATGGGCCACAAAATTTATTCTGTGTATAAATTCTAGCAAGACAAGTGACAAAAATGTGTCATTATTGTAAAAAACTTTATCTTCTATTTTAGCGAGTGAGAAAATAATGACTAATACCTCTACCACCGATGTTTCATATAAAAATGATCGAAGGTTTTTGAAAACAAAATCTAAACATTAAGCATATGAAACATTCGGTTGCAAAAGAAAATGTGAATTGGGCATTACCTCTTTCTAGTCAACATATTCCTGTGACCTTAAAAGTAATAATAAAAAAATCCATTGGTTACATTATAAGGTGGGACATTTACAGCAATCGGTGTCAACTCAAAAGATTTCCCGTGCATGGGAATTTTCAGAGAAAAATTCTGTAAAAATGGAACACTTTTAAATATGATATCCATTAATAAAACCGCAGCTTCCATATCCAGAATACAAATTTAGGTATTACATATATTTTTAAACACTATAGCATTTATTATACGTTTTTCATTCCCCAGTAGATAGCCTTTGTAAAAAAACAAAGAAAAATACATTTTATTTTTGAATAATGATACGAATTGCTGCACACAAACTCTCTCCAATGGATTTTAATCATTCTTTTTCTCACCCTGCAGTAGTTTCATGCAGGTTTTCTTTGCCGTTCGCGTATAATCTGCTTAATCCATGAGGACGGAAAGAGAATTATTCAGCAAACTCTTGCTCGTTATTTTTCGGGATTTCAAATGATTTTTTCTTTAGTACAACGTCATGGAGGTGACATTGAACAGTGCATGGCTAATATTTGTTATGCAGAAACACATACAGTTGTGTGTGTGTGTATATATATATATATATATATATATATATATATATATATATATATATATATATATATATATATATATATATATATATATATATATATATATATATATATATATATATATATATATATATATATATATATATATATGTATATATATATATATATATATATCAGTATATATATATATATATATATATATATATATATATATATATATATATATATATATATATATATATATATATATATATATATATAATTATATATAACCCTGTAACTAGTTGACCAACCGGGCCCTGCCTGGGATAACTCTGAATGACAGTCTGTGTATAGGGGGAGAGAAAAGGTAAAGGGGAGGGGGAGGGGAGGGAATAGGGAAGCCGGGAGGGGAGGATGAAGGAAGAGGGGGAGTGGTTTGTGTTGACGGTCCAACTGACAGTTCTACTTTTTTCATGGGAACATTCACCCTTCGAAAAGACATGATTGAACTGACAGGTATTACAGTGGTGACTGTCCATTTTATCCAGATATTACCATGCTGTCTGTCCCTTTTATCGAGGTACTACTGTGATGACTGTCATTTTTATCCAGAAATTACTGTGGTGACTGTCCCTTTTATCCCATTATTACTGTTCTGTCTGTCCCTTTTATCCAGATATTACTGTGGTGACTGTCGCTTTTATCCAGGTATTACTGTGCTGCCTCACACCTTTAAACAGGTATAACTGTACTGTATGTCATCTTTAACCAGGTATTACTGTGCTATCTGTCACCTTTATCAAGGTATTACTATGGTGACTGTCCCTTTTATCTAGGCGTTGCAGTGGTGACTGTCCCTCTTATCCAGGTATTACTGTGGTGGCTGTCCCTTTTATCCAGGTATTGTTGTGGTGACTGTCTCTTATATGCAGGTGTTACTGTACTGTATGACACCTTTAACCAGGTATTACTGTACTGTCTCTCACCTTTAACTAGGTATTACTGTGGTGACTGTCCCTTTTATCCATGTGTTACTGTTGTGACTGTCCCTTTTATCCGGGTATTACTGTTCTGTCCATCTCTTTTATCCAGATATTACTGCAGTGACTGTCCCTTTTATCCGGGAATTACTGTGCTGCCTCACACCGTTAAACAGGTATACCTGTATTGTATGTCACTTTTAACAAGGTATTACTGTGCTGTCTGTCACCTTTAACAAGGTATTACTGTGGTGACTGTCCATTTTATCCAGGTATTACTGTGGTGGATGTCCCTTTTATCCAGGTATTATTGTGGTGACTGTCCCTTATATACAGGTATTACTGTACTGTATGACACCTTTAACCAGGTATTACTCTACTGTCGGTCCCTTTTACTCAGGTATTACTGTGTTGTCTGTCCCTTTTATCTAGGTATTACTGTGGTGATTGTCCCTTTTATCCAGGTATTACTGTGGTTATTGCCCCTTTTATCCAGGTATTAATGTGGTGACTGTCCCTTTTATCCAGTTATTACTGTGCTGTCTGTCCTCTTTATCCAGGTATTACTGTTCTGTTTGTCACCTTTAACCAGGTATTACTGTGCTGTCTGTCCCTTTTATCCAGATATTACTGTAGTAACTCTCCCTTATATCCAGATATTACTGTGCTGTCTGTCCCCTTTTACCAGGTATTACTGTGCTGTCTGTCCCCTTTTACCAGGTATTACTGTATTGTCTGCCCCTTTAACTAGGTATTACTATACTGTTTGTCCCATTTAACCAGATATTACTGTGCTGTCTGTCCCTTTTATCTAGGTATTACTATGCTGTCTGTCCCCTTTAACCAGATATTGCTGTACTGTTTGTCCCTTTTATCCAGGTATTACTATACTGTCTGTCCCCTTTAACCAGATATTGCTGTGCTGTCTGTCCCTTTTATCCAGGTATTACTGTGGTAACTGTCCTGTTTATCTAAGTACTACTGTGCTTTCTGTCCCTTTTATCTAGGTATTACTGTGGCAAGTGTCCCTTTTATCCAGATCTTACTGTGCTGTCTGTCACCTTTAACCAGATATTGCTGTGCTGTCTGTCCCTTTTATCCAGGTATTACTGTGGTAACTGTCCCTTTTATCTAAGTACTACTGTGCTGTCTGTCCCTTTTATCTAGGTATTACTGTGGCAAGTGTCCCTTTTATCCAGATCTTACTGTGCTGTCTGTCCCTTTTATCCAGGTATTACTATGCTTACTGTCACCTTTAACCAGATATTGCTGTGCTGTCTGTCCCTTTTATCCAGGTATTACTGTGGCAACTGTCCCTTTTATCCAGTTACTACTGTGCTGTCTGTCCCTTTTGTCCAGGTATTACTGTGGTAACTGTCCCTTTTATCCAGACATTACTGTGCTGTCTGTCCCTTTATCCAGGTATTACTATACTGTCTGTCCCTTTTATCCAAGTATTACCATGGTGACTGTCACTTTTATCCAAGTACTACTCTGCTGTTTGTCCCTTTTATCTAGGTATTACTGTGGTAACTGTCCCTTTTATCCAGATATTACTGTGCTGTCTGTTCCTTTATCCAGGTATTACTGTGGTAAATGTTACTTTTGTCCAGATTTTACTGTGGTAACTGTCCCTTTTATCCAGATATTACTATGCTCTCAGTCCCTTTTACCCAATTATTATTGTGGTGACTGTACCTTTTATCCAGTTATTACTGTGCTGTCTGTCCCCTTTATCCAGGTATTACTGTGGTGACTGTCCCTTTTATCCAGGTATTAGGCTACTGTACTGGCTGAAAAGCATTTTCAATAATATATTTGTATGGTATAGAGTGCATGAAATGGGGTATGATAAACTCGTAGAGTTTCTTTGCCACATAAGTTTCAAAGAGAAAGGGGATTGGGGAAGGGGGAGGGAGCAGCGGTACAGGTTTGAAACCTGCCCTTTTATTTAAGTTAAGTCAAATGATGGCCAGTCCCAAATTTTGTCTAGATCGGTCAAGCGGTTGGGATTTGTATAGCGCACATACAAACATTCACTTTTATAAATAAGATAGATTCATATACTTATATAAACACAAACACATACACACACATATATATATATATATATATATATATATATATATATATGTTATATATATACATACATATATATATATATATATATATATATATATATATATATATATATATATATATATATGTATATATATGTATATATATATATATATATATATATATATATATATATATATATATATATATATATATATATATATATATATATATGTATGTATATATATTTATTTATGCACGTTTGTGTGATATTGTGTGTGTGTGTCTGTATTTTATTGCGTATATAACTTGATTATAAAAAGAATGTATAAAGAGAAATAAAGTTTCTATAAAGATAGAAACTTAGAACTGAATTATTATAACATGATAAAAAATGCCTTCGCTCAAATAATACTTTCGCTCTCTCCAGTAATCCGCCGGCTGCCCCGGTGCATAATAAAATTCGTGCATTGATTATTTTCAAATATATTTTCTTCGACAGGGTCAGTCATCCTTGTAATTGGTTGCTAAATTCTTTATGTGTTTCTTTCTATGTAAGGTATGATATTTATAAATTTGATAATTTTCTTAATTTATTTTGCGATGTCCTGCCTTGATAAACGAGTTAAAATCTCTTTGTTCGACACACGGTGTATTTTTTTTTATTCCTTTTTAATATTGGCAGTGTTTTTATTAGTGTTGACGGGCATTGATTCCAGTTCGCTAGGAATATACGCAATATTTAACCAAAGTACAGCTTGTATTTTACATTTGCTAATTTTACCCGTGATTTAATTGATCATACACTCGGGAGATCGTACGATAACAGCATCCCAATGTTATTGCAGCGTTTCCATAGCGACGCCAAATATTTTGGCTTCTATTTGTTGGATTTAAAAGCGGGTAACGCCAGGATTCTAACGTATCTCAGAACATAACAGATTGTATCGCTTTCAGTGGCTCGCGGAAGGTATTGACTCAGCTCGGCATATGAAGGTATATCTAGCCCGCGTACACATAGGAGTATTTCATATGCAAACGTAATAGGATTTAATACGCACGCGAAATACATACATACATATATATATATATATATATATATATATATATATATATATATATATATATATATATATGTATGTATATATAAATATATATATATATATATATATATATATATATATATATATATATATATATATATATATATATATATATATATATATATATGTGTGTGTGTGTGTGTGTGTGTGTGTGTGTGTATGTGTGTGTGTGTGTATAAGATCCAATTAAGTTTACTTTTCTATCAGGAAGGCCGAATGTGCTCTCTCTCTCTCTCTCTCTCTCTCTCTCTCTCTCTCTCTCTCTCTCTCTCTCTCTCTCTCTCTCTCTCTCTCCATTTGTAAAAATTGAAAAATAAAAGGTCGAGAAAATGAGTTCCCAAATATGATCAAGTTCGGTTTGTTCGCGTAACCTCACACGTAAAGGAACACTTCCGGTCTGGTGATTGTTGTTTATGTCAGCGCTTTGAGCTTAGTGTATGCGCAGGCGCGTGTGTGTGTGTGTGTCTCCAAGTGTTTATAGAAATGCCGTCAAAATGTAATTCTTTTCAGTTTCTTTAGATATAATTTATTTATGCTTCATGAATAATAAATATAATAAAATGGTATTCATTTTGCTGACACAATCGTACTGATTTTATTCAAACAATCTGTAGTTTGATCTGATTCCATCCCAAATGTCGAAAAAAGTTAAGTATACCTTAGTTTTACCAGACCACTGAGCTGATTAACAGCTCTCCTAGGACTGGCCCGAAGGATTAGACTTATTTTACGTGGCTAAGAACCAATTGGTTACTTAGCAACGGGACCTACAGCTTATTGTGGAATCCGAACCACGGTATAGCGGGAAGAGGCAACAGAATCGCTGACCAACTGGCAAGTGACACATCGTTTGCACGTGGCTCCTACCCCTGGCCGCGTGCCTTAAAAGGAAGAGACAGGCAGTTAGTCATGTGAGCAGGAGTCGTCGTGCAGTTAGCCATACACGCGAGCGGGTGATGCAGTTCGCTGAGAGACCATTCATTCTCCCTGTCCGACTCCCGACTCCATCCATCCTCGAGGGCACCACTATACATGTGATCGTCCCTCGTCCTTCTTCACCAGAGACCCGCTTCCCCTAAGGTAAAGTGCGAGTAGAGACTTTTCAGTCACGACCGTTTGCCCTTTAGAAAGCTTGGAGTACCAGCATTTCACTTCTGTCCTTGTGCCAGTTTATCCAGTGCCATTTCCAGTGTCCTGTGTTCGAGTGTAAAGTGGTCATTCATTCCTCGAGTCTTTGGCACCCTCAGTGCAAACTCGAGTCATACTCGGTGTTATATTGTTCCTTTACTGGCGTGTAATGTGTAAATCTCTCTTGCAGAGGGACCCATCTTGGACTGTGCCTTGCCTTTAGTCAAGAATCCAGTAGAAGGATCTTCAGGCGTTACAAGCTCCTTATCAATTTACATATCCATTTTCCCTTCAAATGCTTTCTTTTGTAAATACAATTCTTTCATTTATCCCAAGTGTTTACGTAATATTTCCTTATGAAGTAGAGCCTTCGGCTCCTAAATTCTCCCCTTTTTCTTATTTTTTTTACGATTTCCCTTTACGCAAGTCAGAACTCCAAGGCCAA
>JANJGK010000017.1:10975307-11032807 GCA_039081455.1 Macrobrachium rosenbergii | reverse complement strand
ATAATAATAATAATAATAATAATAATAATTACCCTGCAAGTGCCCTGTACAAATAGAAGACCAGCACTTACTGATAAATTCCCAGTCCAGTTTAAAATGAATGTGATATATAGGTGTTCTGTGTAAAACAAAGCATTAAGTCTGCATTGTTTACGCTGGATGTGTCTCCGTCATTCTGTATGAGCGCCTTTTATGAGTATGAGGGAGGATCCAAATGACTCTCAAAACGACCCATGATTTCTGAGCTTATGTCTTTGAGCCTCATTTGGGGGAATTGAATTTGAAACATGGCTGTATCCAAACACATCTTGCTTGCGGAACGTGTATTAATGGGTTTTTGTTGTTGCTGAAACCATCAGAATTTGACTCGGCACTTCTGCATCCCAGTCTAGGATTTATCACTTCTCTGTTTCTCTTTATGAATTGGCTCGCAATCAATAGATGCAGTAACATTTTCCATGCTTATTTCATTTACTACGTAATGATACATTGGAAATCAAATAAAATATATTAGTTTTGTTAGAATTCAAATCAGAATGAAATGTGTCATGGTTAGGGAATCTTCAGTCACAAGGCGATATAATTCATGCAAAATACATTTCTTCTTTACGGTACTTGAAGGCCATCATTTCTTCACGTTGAATATTGTACACTCCATCGCTTTAGGAGAACTGGTTGAGAGAGAAACATACATGCCAAGCAAGTTATTATTAATATTCATGGCATTATTGGCAGATGCTATTTTTTTTTTAATTTAAATTATGCATATGTTTACATATTCTTTTGACCTCAGGTAGCTTTTTAGGAATAAGGGAATAAGGGGAAATATTGTTGTTTTCTTCCACTTGAAATTTAGCCTGGGACGTTGACGGTTGTCGACCAGTCCAGTGGCGATATCCTTGACACAAAATTTACAAAGGGAAAGAAACAAATTTTATGATAATATTTGGACAGTATTGCATATTCAATTTAAAAAAAAGTGTGGTGACGTCATGAGAATAGTAATTGCCTATTGCTTGTCGTTTCTCATTCCCAGTATGTGGTTCGGACGGCAAGAGGCGCCTACCTACAGCTCGTAAGTCGATTTCCTATGCTGTCTTTGTAGCTGTCTACAAGGGGGTAATGCAGGGGCACGGATTGCGTCATTAGCTGGGGATGTCATATTCAGGTGCTTTTCTCTTACTCCGCGCGGCTCTTCCGTTTCGGTCCTAACTGCGTCGATGGGGGAGTCCTGTAGTCTCCTTGAGCAGATGTGAATGAAATCCATATTTAGCTAGAATTTATGAGTGGGTATTCCTGTTTGGTATAAGGTCTGTCGCTATTTGTAGTGTGTGAGGCGAGATTCCCTGCACCTTGTTACACCGTTGCCTAATATATATTGAAGTTTCTGTGTCAAAAGAAGAGTTAAATTAGCGTTGGCACATCACACGACAACACCAGAAGCAAATCTCGCCCTAACATACGAATACCCTCACGATTCTTATACGAATTCTTCACGAATTTTTATGTTATTTGTATCTGCACAAATTTTGCATTATATGACTAGTAAGCCATTTGGTTACATGATGAATCATTCAGATACTCTTGTTACACCGGATAGGGAAGAAATCATATAGTAAAGAAAAATAGGGAGAAATCCTAGATAAATGGTAAACCGTCACATCCTTGAAGGCAACAATAATATAATTCTAAATAGCAGACATTACACGCCAGCGGCTGCCTGACGAAAGGAAAATTTGATTTATTTTCAATGTGTGCAACCTCACTCTTGTGGTGACACTTCCTCTGTCGTTGTCTAGAATGACCTTTGACCCCTAGCAAAACTCATAAAGAAAACACGAAAGCTATTCCCTTTTTTTCTTTTTTTTTTTTTTAGAGAGAGAGAGAGAGAGAGAGAGAGAGAGAGAGAGAGAGAGAGAGAGAGAGAGAGAAACAGTGCGTCCGCTGATATTCAGACTGAGCTTTAATCATTCTTTTCCCCAACTTTAGTCTTAAATCTTCCGGTTGCAACACTTGATAGGTATCACCAGGACAGGGCTTCCCCTTCGCGCTAATGCGCGATCATATCCGATGGCAGTCTGCTGTTGCACTTTGCCCATTCTCTTTTGCAATTAGTAATGATACTCCCCTAGCAGTCGCTCGCTTCAGAGCGCTTTGTCCAGGCGAATGATTAACCAAGGAGTAATATAAGGTTTTGAGAAGCCAGCACCCCGCTGATTGGTTCTCCCTCCTATCATTTTGAATGAATACCCACTGACGTTCACGCGTTATCGAAACAGGGTGGTGTGGTATCTTTTATTCGTAAGCGTCTTATTGTAAATCATTTCAGTTTTTTTCTTATTTCTCCCTTCTTGTTATGCTTTGAATCTCCCGGGAAAAATGAGAGAGAAAGAGAGAGAGAGAGAGAGGGAGAGACATAAAACTACAATATTAATTAATTTTCTTGACACTTTTTCAGATTAATAGTTTTTTTTAATTTTAAGTCGACATGCCGAATATATCTGAACTCTTTATATAGATATTTTATGGATGAAACTACCAGAAATAGAGGGAGAAAGTAATGTGTGCATGTGTGTATATATATATATATATATATATATATATATATATATATATATATATATATATATATATATATATATATATATATATATATATATATATAAAATTACGGCCCCAAATAAAATATGCTTGTTATCTACAGCTTATGTGGTATATGATAAAATGTATATTTTTTTTGTGAAACTCGCCTAGATATTTTTTGACTGTCAAATGATTTGACAGTTCTGTCAAACAAAACGATCCATGTAGGACACCGTATCGATTTTTTTTTTTCATTTATTCAGTTAATATTCTTTTATCGGAACGTCCGATAAAGAACTCTTGTTAAAATGCATAAACTGGAGGTTCATATTTTTTCTCTGTACAATTTTACCACAAATTAAAAATTTCCAGTTTACAAAGAAATTAAAATATATTTTAAACAACAATAAACGTATATAATTCTGTGAAAAATTTCTAGTAATGTATCTAGCAGTAACGACTGTTATTCCGAATAATAATGGAATATGATTCTTTACACGAGAGAGAGAGAGAGAGAGAGAGAGAGAGAGAGAGAGAGAGAGAGAGAGAGAGAGAGAGAGAGAGAGAGCTTATCTCCAGATACTACTTCTGGTAACTTATTGTTACAACTTGAGCCATCAATTACTCACTCGGACACCACAAAGGAAAACTGCTTTAGTTTCCTTGGTGCCAGCACTAACAAGGAACCATTAAGACACAGCTCCCCTTGTTGGCTAATGAATGGCTATTTCCTGTCGCTACAGTCAGTTGCGCTTACATTGCTCCATCCTGAAATGATTAATCATCCTTTACCCCTACATGTCGCGTGCTTCGGAACGATATCCACCGCTGTGATATTATCGGGTCTGAGAGGGATGAGATCGACCTGCGGGTTTCACATTAACAGTCTTAAATGAGTAGCCTTTGGCATCTCGCTAAGTTTCGAGAGAAGAGGAATAGATTCTCCTTAGGGCGAATGTTGTTTTAATAGCTGAAGTGGGAGAAGGGTCCTTCAGGGAAGGAAGATCGTTTTCCCTCTACTTTATGTGTCCTATTAGGTTTCTCCATACTCGCCGAGGCGTTTATCTGTTGTTACATCATGTACTTTCATAGCATAAGGAAAAGTACTAGCACATATCTGTGTCTCAGGTGAATTGAGAGAGAGAGAGAGAGAGAGAGAGAGAGAGAGAGAGAGCGAGAGAGAGAGAGAGAGAGAGAGATATGGGTAGGTATGGGAAGAATTAAATGGCGAAATCAAAGTGCTTAAAAGTTATTCGCGTATTTTTCTTGGTATATTTAAAATCACAATCGAAGACCGTTGAGAGAACAGTATATTGCTTTTCTTAACTCAAGCCAAAAAGAAAATGGAATAGAACTCATATGAAAATAGGATGAGATAAGTCACTGAAAAGTGAAAAGAAAAGCGAGATTATTAAATCCAAGAGCAATCTGAATTGGTTTGCGTAAAACAGTTTGGCTAAAGGAGAGTTTGAGAAAGAAGAATCAATTTTTAGCTTTTGGGAGAGTGACAAAAAGTACAAGAAACTGCAATATTTAAACGAGAAATACCAAGAAATTAAACAAGAAATCAGGTATTTCGGTGAAACTAGTATTCTTCCTGATTTTCGCGCTTCATAATAAAATACCGCTAATTAACAATGACTTTATAAAACTCAGTTGGGTGAAGTTGGCCACTGCTCTAAATATCACATTGGCGATTCACATTGATGGGAAAGTGGGCTTGATGGTCATCTGCCTAATGAACGATTAACCAAAGTTAATTATTCTCTGTTGGAAGTTAGGTAATTATTTTAATAGACTGTGTTAATCCGTTATTCATCGATATTGAGATTACATTTTTATATTAAATGTTCTAAGACATTAAAATATGTAATGTTTGGCCAGTACAGAATTATAACGGAAAGAATAAACTTCAAGATAATGAACTGTTCATTTAATTTTCTGCAAGTTATCAGAAATTCGTAACTATTCATAAAAAAATGAAAACTTCAAAATCCTTAAACACGCAAGAGAGTAAACATCCTTAGTTACCAGATCCAGTTCAAGCACTATTAACTTCAAATATCCCTCAGCCGGCAACAATTCCTTACAAACCTAAGAAACGTAAGAGATAAACCAGTTCATGAATGCTAGACCTTTCATGGAAGTCACAATAACATCGGACATATCAAGAGCACGAGCGCATTCTTGGAAATATTACAAACATAAGAGAGGGAGCAAGTCACAAATGCCACAGCGCTAAGAAGGGATTATTGTGAAGTCCAAGCACCCGGACAAAGCCTAGTCGAGGAAATAGAGAATGCAATGTCTGAAGGATGGGCCGTTCTAACGGTTATGGCTCCTCGTCCGGTACCGTGGCTAGCGAAAACGCTCTTGCCCGTTATCAGAGTACAAATACTTTGGGGTTCCCAGAGAAGTAATGGACGTTCAGTTTGAGAGAGAGAGAGAGAGAGAGAGAGAGAGAGAGAGAGATATTAACCATGCACTTAGTTATTCCTATGAAGTCCTGCATCAGTTGGCATTTCTCTGTCCTTTTGTTAATTGTTCATGATATGATAGACCTTTCGTTACTGCCTCAGAGAAGTGAGTTTCTTTTTTTTTAATATCATTCGAAATTACAGACAGCAATGCCAAAAGTTTAAAATATTTACTAACGACCTTTCCTGTAAAGACAAACTTTTATGCCCTGATGCCATTAATAGTACTCGTGATGTCACTAATATTTCTTATGTTTTTAGTCAATTCGTTATATTTATCCGTAATAGGAAAACAATACGATCTTAGAAACCCCTTTAGCTTTTTCAAGCTATTATAAGTTTTTTTTTACGCATTTATATCAAAATTATCTGGAATTTCTCGGCTACTTACCAAAAAAATGTTATAAAATTACTCTGTACTTCCTATTGTGTATGATTTTTTTCAGATATTAATTTTATAAATATTGCCTACATATGGGAAATAATTTTAATTAAATTAATAGTACAGTACATTTGACCTCCAAGTACACAACAACTTACGAACCATTATAAAGAAAGGTTCCAACTATCACGTTTTTAGTTATCGTGTGTCAATTGAAATTTGATTACTCTGATGCAGGAATGATTCAAAAAGTTGTACATATCCATCGTAGAAATCCTCTCTCTCTCTCTCTCTCTCTCTCTCTCTCTCTCTCTCTCTCTATATATATATATATATATATATATATATATATTATATATATATATATATATATATATATATATATATATATATATATATATATATATATATATTACAATACTGCTTCTATTTTGTTCCATAGGAATCCATTAAGATAATAATAATAATAATAATAATAATAATAATAATAATAATTCTAGGGAAGTGCTATTATCCTTAATTAAACTGTCAATTGCAATTTTTCAAGTAAGTGGTCATGACCAAATTTTCATTAACGATGCCACTGATTCTTGGATTAAAAGCCGGAGAAGGGCGAATTAACTGGCGTGAATTCGGGCATTGGAATAACTGACGCAAGTGTCCAGTTGATCCCCGCATGAAGCACATTATCGCATTATAACGCCTGCCGCATAAGCTCATGGCCAGTTAGGCTAATGACCGGCTTGTTATTTTGAAATGATGAATTTTACAAGTCTCCAATAAGCCAGCAGGGCATTAGTTTCTACTTTTGTGGGGGCAGGTGGGTGGGGGGAGTGGGAATTGGCAAAGCGATAATTACAGTACAGTTTGTGATATGTGACCATTAATGTCCGCTTTCACTATATTATGGCCTCAGTTTATAAAGTTAGTGAGAGGCGTCATGGCAGGCTTAGCTGTAAACTGAATACAGTTTCATCTCACTTTTTTGGCAAGCATCCAGTATAATAGTCCTGATTTGTTCCACATAAAAATAAATAGCTAGACTGGATGCACGCATTTTTTCTTCCATAAATGTACAGACGCCTCTTCTGGGCGTGACGTTTAAGTCTGGCGGAAGATAAAGACACGACTCTTGAAGGGTGAATGACCATAGGAAGAAAGCAGTCGCACAGCCATAAAATCCGAGAGTTGTTGAATGCCCCGGATACCGCCAACCCTAACAAGGCTGAACAATCATCCACAAGACTTCCCTTTTTCTCTAACAATCCGGTCCTCTGTCTTTCCCAAAAGTTACATTGTTATCTGTTCCGAACCCTAATCGTCTTTTGCTAGTCTCAACACCTGTTTGTTGAGAATTTTTCGATAATGTCCATACATGAATTTCAGCGTGGTTCTGTAATGAATAAGCAAACGTTCAGACAAACCGACTAACACACAATTAAGTCGCATTAATTACCTCACCGCTTTAGGTCACGCGAGACCTTTTCTTTGAGCTGAATGGAGCGTGCTGTGAAGTATCAATAAAAGAGAAACAGAACACACACAGATATTATTTGTATTTTAGATAATAATGATTCTTCCATTTCAGGAGAGGGACGAAAGAATGAAAGCAGTAGAGTCTAAACATGGACCTTTAGGGAAAAAAAGAGTTGTAATAATTAGGCTTGATAAAAGAATGTCGCAGAATTTATAGAAAACAGCTAATATTAAGAAACACATTTGTCTTTTGGAACGCGTAAGTTTTCAAGACAAGTTCTATGTAAAATATAAATGTATGTAAAAACAGCAGGGAATAATCAGAAATGCATTTGTTAGGCGGAACGTCCAGCTTGTCAAGACAAGTTTAAATTCACATATAACTGCATTTATTATTATTATTATTATTATTATTATTATTATTATTATTATTATTATTATTATTATTATTATTATTATTATTATTTAAAATAATGGCAGCATTAGTGGAACTGATTTTATACAAGATTTTTTCAGTTCTTTCTATGATCTTTTCTTCAAGGCTGATAACTGCTAAGAGCTGGCTGATGTACATAATCTGGACAAAGGGGAAAGGCAATAGTTCTGAATAGTCACTTTATTCTGGTACAGACAGGCAGAAGTCAAACATGTTGAACTTTTGCCTGCATGTACCAGAATAAATATGACTATTCAGAACTAGAATAAATATGACTATTCAGAACTATTGCCTTTCCCCCTGATCCAGATTATGCACATCGGCCAGCTCTTAGTAGTTATCAGTCTTGAAGAAAAGAAAATAGTAAGAACTGAAACGATCTTGATTTGTATAAAATCAATTCCACTGATGCTGACATTCTTTTTAGCAGAAAATGCTTGAAAGAGGGTTTACTCCCTGCATATATTATTCTTATTATTATTAGTATTATTATTATTATTATTATCCTTGAATACTATGATAACATCTGGTGCGAATTACTGATAAAACCAAAAGCACAGATTTCACTCACTTTAACTCACTTTATAAGTTACATATTGCTTAACGTTACTCAAAGAATCCTATGACCTAAATCCTTCCGAACTTACAGTACAACTCTCTCTCTCTCTCTCTCTCTCTCTCTCTCTCTCTCTCTCTCTCTCTCTCTCTCTCTCTCTCTCTCTCTCTCTCTCTCTCTGGCTTTAAATAACGTTAGATGATGATATTTTTTACTTGATGTTATTCCATATGATGTTATTCCATACATTGTCTATCGTACGATTACTCTTGATAAACAAGATAACCTTCCATCGAATCACCGAGACTATTAGATACAAACTTTTTTTTACAGTTTTGTCTATTATAAATATATTTCACTCTGTTTGTATTCTTTACTATCTTGTATTCCCTTCATATTTTAGGACATTCTAAGTTTCCTTAACAAAGCATTAACTCTTCTAGTTTTACTTGTAAAAAGTTGTTTACTTTTAAATAAAACAGCAATCATATTAACCAGTGGACGAAGACAGAATTTCGTGTAAATAATGGTGAAGAGGCTGGAAACCAAGATATGCAGACGAAGTGGATCAGAAACTCATCAAAACTGCTGACTTTCCAATTTCAAGTTTCCAATCGGGCATTTACGAGTGCGAATTTATTTTATTTATGGATAGATGAATCAAATGACTAATAGTTTCGTACGTGTTAATAGCTTTAGGGAATGCTGGAAACGTTAATAACGATGGTGATTATGATTGAAGGAAGGACGAAAGTAATACGTAAATGTTACTGAGATTTAGAAAACGTTGTATAGTTACTATGGATTGGTGTTTTATTCTGACGAAAGATTGTATTTGCTTAAACCGCATATCAAATTGCAAGAGAGAGGTTTCTATTGTGAGATGGTGTCAAATGTTTACCACCTCCGAAATTCTCGGTTGTCTGGTCCTACAACACTTGATTATGCCATTTAGAAAAAATTTTCGCCGTAAAATATATTATTTATATTTGCATGAAATTCTAAATTGTTGCTAATGAAAATCTTTCACCGAGAGTAATAAACATTTCAGTATTTCATGAAGCATTTAATATCCTCAAAAGGCATAATGTAGTCATTAGGTAACTATCATCGTAAAAACATAACGGCTTTAAGTAACCAAAGAGAGGATATTTTTCTCATGGAAAGGATCATGATTTCACATACCGACAAACGATCCCCAATCCTAAAAGCAAAAGGTTTAAATATAACATTTTTTGACCTCAGATTCCATAACATACAGTAAATTCTCATGAAACTCCCGTTTTTAGAAGATGTACAATCACTGGCTTTGAATGCAGATCGCCAAGGACAACCAACCTTTTTCGAAATCCACCCAATGATAATTCATTTGTTTTATTGAGACATATCTTTATTTCTTTCGCACTCAGTTTCCATTCTTGTAAAACATGCTGTCAACAAAAAGGTATATATATATATATATATATATATATATATATATATATATATATATATATATATATATATATATATATTATATATATATATATATATATATATATATGTATATATTATATATATATATATATATATATATATATATATATTATATATATATATTATATATATATATATATATATATATATATATATATATATATATATATATATATATATATATATATATATATATATATAAGCGAATACCACAGGAAAGTGACAGGCAGAAGATCAGTACCAAGCGCTTTTACGTTTATGAACGCATCGTCTGGGCACAAAAATGTGCCCAGACGATGCGTTAATAAACGGCGGGAAAGCGCTTGGTACTGAACTCCTGCCTGTCATTTTCGTGTGGGATTCGCTTATACACTGAAGTCACGTGCATCTACCGTGATTTTTTAAGCATATATACAAGTATATATATATATATATATATATATATATATATATATATATATATATATATACAGTATATATATATATATATATATATATATATATATATATATATATATATATATATATATATATATATATATATATATATATATATATATATATATATATATATATATATATATCTTGTAAGATTTCCATTTACTTATTAAATTGCATGAGGACCATTTTCTGACAATTATATTCTTGCATAATACAACAGGATTTCAGATAGTTTGTTTTAAATCCCAAAAATCTTCCCCACCTTATTAATCCCGTGGACAGAGGATTCAATTCTTTCATTTGCTCGCTTTTGATTGGCCATTGTAGGGATTTCGGCCAGGGACATTCACCTTGGTTAGGAATATTCTCCCTTTTTATCAGGACTTTCGACCCTGGTGCATTTGCTTCTGGTTTCGTGTACAGAGCTGTATTGTGGTAGGGAAAAGATCTCCGTACCCGCTTCAACACGGCAACTTGAATGGGTTTCTTTTCTGGAATGAAAAAAAAAAAACGAAATTATAATTTTTTCCGTATTTCTTTCTAGTCTTTTTCTGTTTTCTTTTGTTTTAATGTTCGATGTGTGCTTGATATAGAAAAACAGAATTACTACGTCACGATTCATAAAGATCGATAGTCTAAAAGGCTACAAAGTTGGTATTTGCGTTAGAACAAAAATACATGTACCACATTGACAGGATGTTATCAAGAATTTATATCATCGAAGGAATGGACCAATTTCGTTGTCTGAAATTTAATTTCAGTGTGATGTCATATGTTGATTTCGTGTTTTCCAGATGAGTCACTTTATTCACCTAATTAGAATTATCTTTTGTGAAATCTATATTTTTACATTAATATCCCAAATTTATAGCCTAAATTTGTTGCAGCTTTAGTATGCATTGCTTTAATGGTATATGCGATACTAACATACTCAATTATTGCTTCTGAAATTTAATACTAAAAAAGAATTAAGAAAAACAAGGAAAACTTTTCTTTAGCTACAATGGAAAAGGTATTCACTCTTATTTGCGGTTCACTGTTATTTGTGGTGAAAATTTCGACAATTACAGAGCATGACTGATTTATCGGATATATATCTTTAAAACTTTACCAATCAGTTCCTTAGCAAATTACTCACTCCCGGATTTTCTTTATGTATACTAAATATTAGAGTTTTATACAGACTGCAATAGAATATTGTTGCCATTAGTTCACAATGAATTATTTCCACTTCCAATCAAAAAGAAATCGTGTTTCTGTGTCGTTCAAAGCGTAATGTTGATTAATTCCGCCATGATAATTAAAAATACGGTGAAAAACTACAGTACAGTATGCAGAGAGGACATTTACTACTAGCAGTATAAATAAACGTTTTGTATTAACGATTCTTTCCTCCTTTCCTTTCATAGATTAATATATATACATTATATATATATATATATATATATATATATATATATATATATATATATATATATACATATATATATATATGTCTGACTCACATCAGGATCGAAGCCAGGTCTTTCAACTGAAGAGCAGAGGCCCTGCCCACTAGGCCATACAAGTCATAAAAGAAGTTGGAACCTGAGGGCAACTGTTCCCAAGGAATTACTCGGGCAAGCTAACTGGTTGCATACCAGCGTGTTTTCCCCAACTTCCCGACTCAGCAGTGATCCAGTTGACAGCATTTCATTCGAACTATCCCTTCTGAGTGAGTAAGATAGAAATAATCAACACACAATCACGTGTGGAACAGAAACAAATTTCTGACTCACATCAGGTTTCAACTTCTTTTATGACTTGTATGGCCCAGTGGGCAGCGCCCTTGCCTTTCAAGTGGAAGGACCTGGGTTCGATCCTGATGTGAGTCAGAAATTTATTTTATGTTCCACACGTAAATGTGTGTTGATTATTTCTATATATATATATATATATATATATATATATATATATATATATATATATATATATATATATATATTTATTCATGTTTATAATACACACACACAATATATATATATAATATATATATATATATATATATATATATATATATATATATATATATATATATATATATATATATAATATATATATATGTATGTGTGTGTGTGTGTGTGCGCTTATTACATATGTGTGTGTTTGCATTAGTTGAGTAATATCATGAATTTTAATCTTGCTTTAATTACGTATATTATTGCTGTTAAATAATGACTGATATTTGAGTATTCATTTACATGTTCAGTTTATGCTCTGTAAGGAAAAAAACAATATAACCTTTACAACCAGATGCAGAGAAATTATACGGCGCCGAACATTAGAATAATCACCAGTAATATAATTATATTAAGTTTTTATTGTAAGACAACGGAACGTTCTCTCCCCTGCTTATACAAGAATGTCCTTTGTCTGGTGAATGATGGACTATTGGATTATGTATTGGCATTCCGGTGTACAATATTATTGTCTAAAGGCAACTCAATAAATGTGAGATGTGCGTCTGTATATGTGTATATATATATATATATATATATATATATATATATATATATAATTCTAATAGCCACAATGCCTTCTTAACTTCTCGAATTCTTCGCGCTCTTTTTTGGATGTGCTTGTAACTACGAAGCCGTACACCCAGACGGCTTCGTAGTTACAAGCACTTCCAAAAAAGAGCCCGAAGAATTCGAGAAGTTAAGAGGGCATTGTGGCTATTAGAATTACATATGTGTCTGGTAAAAGTGACTAATAGATTCTGCAATATATATATATATATATATATATATATATATATATATATATATATATATATATAAATATATATATATATATATATATATATATATATATATATATATATATATAGATAGATAGATATATATACTGTATATGTATACACTGTATAACTGTGTATATTTTCACAGTTATAAACTACCGCCGCTACTGTTCAATGGAAGTCACTTCTATCGAGTCATTATTCTGAAGGTAATATTGCTCTTTTAGAAACGAATGAAAAAAGACATTAGATAGTTGTGTAAGGTATTCAGGCATGAGCAACAGGTTTGTTAAAGTTTTGTTGTTCCAATTTGACTTTGTTGTGCATATCACATACCTTTCTTGTAGATATGTGCTAAATTCAGTGGCCTAGTCTTTTCATAATTCCCTAGCTATAAGAATGTATATTCTCTAACTTGTTATGTATATTTCTGTTTGTTGGGTAGAGTACGTACTGTTGGTCCATCTGGAGTTCTTACCTTATTCAACAGCTTTCCTTTTAAGAAAATTATTCATCTCTCATCTAAAAGGAATTCTTACCACATCTTCCAAACGATATCAATTAATGCGTTATATCTTTCATAAATAATATCTAAAAGTTAATGGAAAATAGAGCCCTTTTTTTTGCTGAAAAAACATCGAGTCCCTTTTCCGAATTCCCAGAAAAATGGACTGCAAATGCTGAGAGTAAACGCGTGCAGCCCCGAGATGACTCTTCGAATGTTTACGAAGAAATTAACGATTGTCAAAACTGCCGAGATGGAAAGTTATCGGAGGGAACAAAAAGTGTGATATGTGCTACCCCAAAACACCTTTGTTCCCTTTCCCTTCTGTCCAAGTCGTGCTGGGCATTGGCTTTCGAGGTAGAAAAAGCTGATAAAACTTTGTTTTTTTTATTTTTGTGTTCTTTAAAATAGTAGTGATTCGCCACGATATTAATGAAAAATATTGAAGAAAGCTATGCTGTTTTAATTTGATCATTTTTCAAACGAAGGTAATTGCAGATATAGTAGCGTTTAATTTTAGATTATATTGACGTCATCTGAAGAGGTACTATAAAGGTAGTTGGGGGCTGGATTACAGTTAATAGGAAATTACAAAAGTATAATGATTAAAGGCTCTGATTTATGGATAATGGGTAAAAAACCGCATAAAGAACAGGCTAAGCCTCAGCAATTTCTTTCCGGGAGTCAACCGGACTTTTCCTGCAACCCCCAAATAATTAAGCATATCGAGGTGCTAATCAAGAATGTATAAATGTAATATTGCAATATATTGCGTTTTCTAGCCATTCAGTGTTGACGAGCTACAGTAGGATATTTTTTTCCAGGGTTCAGCTTGACTTTTCTTTAAAACTCGGTGTAATGCAGAACATTGTGCCTCTTTTTACGAATAGGAATGCGAGATTGAAATATATCGCTATATGCTTGCAATACGACATTGCTGCAAGCAACGTATAAATCAACGAAATATATGGCCACTGGATTTCTTGGTGGGCAACGGGATTTTTTCCTTCATAATGGATAAAATGCAATCTATTGACACACTGCTGACAAACAGGAGATACTGCAATGTTTGCAATTGGTTTGCAGTGAGGTCACGTTGCAAACAACTCAAAACTCATCTACGTATCAAAACCATATATTTGGCGTTAATGTTTTTTTTTTAATCAACCAGTTTTTCCTTTAAATTGGATAAAATGTAGTTTATTGGGCCGCAAATATAGTGTGAATGAGAAATAGGATATAGTTCAGTTTGTTTGCAATGCGGCAGTGTACAAAGTATCGCAAAAATCGCCAGAATACCAAGGCTGCATTTGCTGAAGGTTTTCGATTATTTATAACATCAATAATAGTAGCAAAATTTTTTCATGATTACACACTGTCATTTTTCCAATTATTGTTATCATTATATTTATTTTTTAATCTTTCTTTTTATTTGGTCTATCTCGATCATCCTGTTCGACTGGGTGGTTTTTATAGTCTGAGGTTCCGGATTGCATCCTGCCTCTTTAGGAGGCCATCACTTTTCTCACTGTGTGCGCTGTTTCTAGTAGCACACTCTTCTGCATGAGTCCTGGAGCTACTTCAGCATCTAGTTTTTCCAGATTCCTTTTCAGACATCTTGGGATTGTGCCTAGTGTTCCTATGATTATGGGTACAATTTCCACTGGGATATCCCATATCCTTCTTATTTCGATTTTCAGGTTTTGATACTTATAAATTTTTTCTTTCTTTCTCTTCTACTCTGGTGTCCCATGGTATTGCGGCATCAGTGAGTGATACTTTCTTCTTGATTTTGTCAATCAACGTCACGTCTGGTCTATTTGGGCACTTATCACCATATCTGTTCTGACACCATAGTCCCAGAGGATCTTTGCCTGATCGTTTTCTATCACTCCCTCAGGTTGGTGTTCGTACCACTTATTACTGCAAGCTAGCTGATGTTTCTTGCGCAGGTTCCAGTGGAGGGCTTTTGCTACTGGATCATGCCTCTTTTTGTATTGGTTCTGTGCAAGCACCGGACATTCGCTTGCTATGTGGTTTATGGTCTCACCTTTCACATTGCACTTCCTGCATATGGGTGAGATGTTATCTCCATCTATTGTCCTTTGAACATATCTGGTTCTTAGGGCCTGATCTTGTGCTACTGTTAGCATTCCTTCTGTTTCCTTCTTGAGTTGTCACCTGTATAGCCATTGCCATGTTTCATAGCTGGCCAGTTCTTTAGTCTATCTCATGCATTGTCTGTGTATTGGTTTGCTGTGCCATTCCTCTGTTTTGTTTTTCATTCTCCTCCCTCTGTATATTTCTGGGTCTTCGTCTACTTTTATCAGTCCTTCTTCCCATCCACTCCTTAGCCACTCGTCTTCACTGGTTTTCAGATATTGCCCCAGTGCTCTGCTCCCGAATGTTGATGCAGTCCTCTATGCTTAGTAGCCCTCTCCCCCCTTCCTTTTGTGTTATGTATAGTCTGCCTGTATTTGCTCTTGGGTGTAGAACTTTGTGTATTGTCACGTGTTTTCTAGTTTTATGGTCTATGCTGCAAAGTTCAGCCTTCGTCCACTGCACTACTCCTGTACTGTATCAGACTGACCTCTGCTACTCTTATCTCAGAGCACGTAAATACTGTATTCCAGTTGCACATTGTATTTTTAAGGAAGCTGATGGTGCTCTCCTCTACCCCATATATTTACAGACGTTCTGTTAGCCATGTGTTTGGTATCATGTCGAAGGCTTTCTTTCAGTCAATCCATGCCATGCTTAGGTTGGTTCTCCTTCTCTTACTATTCTTCATTACCATTTTGTGTATCAGGAGCTGTCTTTTGTGTCCATACACTTCCTTCTGCAGCCTTTCTGTTGGTGGCGGATGGTGTTTGTATCCTCTTACGTCGTTGTAATGCCTCTCACTGATGATACCTGTTAGTAACTTCCACATTGTTGGTAGGCAGGTGATAGGCCTGTAGTTACTTGCTATATTTCCCTTGTTCTTGTCTTTCTGTACTAAGGATGTTCTCTCTGTGGTCATCCATTTGGGCGCATGGTGGTTTGTGATACAATGCTGGAGCTGTTCTGCTATTTGTGGGTGTAGGGCCTTGAAGTTTTTGAGCCAGTATTCATGGACTTCATCGGGACCTGGGGCTTTCCATTTGGGCATTTTCTTTAATTGGTGCCTGACTGTGCCTGTCGTGATTTCGGTGAATCTTTGTTTTTTTCTTCCCATTTCTTCTGCCTTGATTTCCTGGAGCCATGTTGCATGTTTGTTGTGTGATACCGGATTGCTCCATATGTTTTACCTGAGTCTCTTACTTGGTTCGACTTCAGGAATTTCTTGGTGGTTATCTTCCCCTCTTAGTTGGCTGTATAGTCTTTTCTGGTTGGTTCTGAAGAGTTTGTTCTGTTGGTTTCCTGTATCCCTGTTCATGTACCGTTGGATCTTATGTGCTTTGGCTTTAAGCCTCTGTTTTATATCTTCTGTTGTGTTGTTTAGTCCCTTCTCCTGTACTTTGTATTTCTCATTCAGTTCCTCTCTTGTATTATTATTATTATTATTATTATTATTATTATTATTATTATTATTATTATTATTATTATTACTTTTTTGTTATCTATCACTGATTTAAAATAATAACAGTGACGCAGGAAAGAGATTTGTTATCGACTTTAAAAATCAGTTTTACGACTGTCTTCTTACCAGTCAAAAGGAAAGCTGAAAATCTAACACTAAACAGAGGCGTCTATATCGAGAGATAGCGTATTCAGTGATATTTCTCCACATCTTTTATGTCTAACCACAAAAATCTTGCGCTGGTATCCTTTGTTGTACACACAGAAAGAGTTCTTGTGTAATGTTCTTTTGTGTTCTTGTAACACAACTTCGCTTTCTAAAGCGAAGGTATTCAAGAACTGAATATTCTCTAATTTATTCAGTTCGTCCGTCACATTTTTGGTGACTTTGTTTATGAAACATTTCAGTTTTTCTATTTGTTCTGTATTCTGGTTTTGGGCATTTATTACTTTATTTATTACTGTTCTTCTTGTTGTAGCCCACTTTTCTAGTCTGTCAATTCTTTGTTTTTCATGTTCAACATTCGATTCTGTGGCTACCCCAAATAATGTGTTCAAAGCAGTTCCAATGAAGGGTAGGAGAGATCGCTTTGATCTGGTTTTTACAGTCATTTCTATTTCTGCGCTTAAATATTCTAGCAAAACTGTAACACTGTTATTATCCCCTTTCTGCAGAATTCCCACCAATATCCTGTTGTATGTCCTTTAACTTTTTCTCATTGCTTAACACTGATGATATGTCTAGCTTTATGATGCCCAAGTCCTTAATCATTTTAACGTTACCTTGTCTTTTCAACAATGATCCCTTTCTTATTTCCACTTCTGAAGAAATTAGTTCAATTAAGGCTATCGTAAAGATGAGCCGCGTTTTGTATCTGTAAGAATAGACCTTTATCAGACTTTCTATATATGTATACATTTTTTACATATATCACATATATCATATACATTTATATACATAATTAACTCTGTCTGCTTCGCAGAATATATGTTTGGGTTTCAGGCTTATCTACACCATTTGCACGTCTTATGTTATCTATATCTTCAGAGGACCTTGGATCTGTTTTTACTACTTTTTCCTTTAGATCACTTTCATTGATTACTGTATATTTGTTTAATTTTAACAATTCTACAACTATATGGTCCAGTGAATTTGGGAGATACCTTTACATTTGACCCTTCTAAAAAATGATTTTGTACATAAATTTGAGTACCTACTTTAATGTCTGGTTTAATGGTACCTTTCTTATAATATCTGGCATGAGTATTATGACCCTCTTTTAATTTTTCCACTGTTTTCATGATTGTCTCGTAAGTACGTCTGGTCTTCCATGCAACATAGTCATCATAGTTATAAGTATGTCTGGGTGGTGTTGCATCATCTAATAATGTGTTAGGCATTCTTTTCTGATAACCATTTGGCAAAAAGTGAGGGGATTCTCCTATTGTCTCATTTACAGTATTATTCAATGTGAATTGTACGTCTTCTAATGCCAAGTCCCAATCTTCTGTCCGTGGGCTCACTAAAGTTTTCAGGATATTCTTTATTTTACGATTAGTTCGCTCTACTGCTCCATTAGAACTTGGTTTATAAGCTGTTATCTGACATTTATTTATTGCATAAAATTCGCATATTTTCTTTCAAAGATCACTAGTAAATTCAGCAATATTGCAAGTTCTTCTTTCGGACAATATTGCTGAATTTACTAGTGATCTTTGAAAGAAAATATGTGAATTTTATGCAATAAATAAATGCAATAAATGAATGTCGTGTGATAAGTCTAGATTTAAGAGCTTCTGCAACTGTCGCTACATCTCTATTTCTTACTGGTACTGTTTCTACACATCTGGTTAAATAGTCTAAGAAGACTAATATTTGTCTATTTCCTCTAATAGTTGTTGGAAATGGACCTAAAAAGTCCATAGTAATTAACTGAAATGAATTTAATTCTGATGGATATTTTTCAAGTGGAGCTTTAAGATTTGCGTTACCTTTATGTTGATTACAAACTATACAGCTTTGTACAAAGTTTTTGGCATCTTCACTACAATGTGGCCAAAAATATTTTCTGGTTATGATTCTGCTTGTCTTTTTAATTCTTGGATTTCCTGCTAACTTATATGAGTGTGTTAGTTCTAAAACTTCTGTGATTAGTGCTTTTGGGATGTATAGTCGAGAACAACCATTCTTCTCTGTTGGCCTTATATACAACAATCCATTTATTAATTTAAAATCAGGTTTAGAGATTCATCTGCCATTAACTGTCCTACTATCTGTCTGATTTCTGCATCATTTTCTTAATGTATTTTCACTCTTTCTAGATCCAAATATACTACCTGACAACTAAAAGAGAAGGTATTAGTGGTAATGTATTTTTCTGTTTCTTCTTGAGATCTGGATAATGCATCTGCCAAGGTGTTAAATTTCCCTGGAATATACCTGAATTCTGGGGCAATTCTAGTACACTAAAGAACCATCTATTGAACTTCATGTTGTTGGTAAAGGCTCTCTTTTTAAATAAGTCACAAATGGGTTTGTGATCAGTAAGCACATTAACCTTATGACCTAAGAGTAAGTGTCTAAATTTCTTTAAACCCCAATATAAAGCTAAACATTCTCTTTCTGTGGTACTGTAGTTTCTTTCTGCTGGATTTAAAACTCTACTAGCATAATATACTGCCCTCATTCTAGTTTTTGCCTTTTGCAACAATACAGCTCCTATTCCTGTGCTTGAGGCATCACAAGCTAAGTAAATATCTTTGGAAAAATCTGGATAAACTAAAATAGGGTTCCTGGTCATTTTGCTCTTTAGTGTTTGAAAGGCTGATTCTTGTTCACCCTTCCATTCATAATTAGTGTCTTTCTTGGTTAATTCTGTCAAAGATTTGGCTATAGCAGCAAAACCCTTTATGAAAGGTCTGTTATAACCTACCATACCTAGGAACCTTCTTAATGCTTTCAAATTAGTGGGAGCTGGGCAATCAACTATTGCCTTTATTTTACCTGCTGCATGCGCAGTCCATCTTCACTAATTACGTGACCCAAATATTCTAAGGATTTCATCAGAAATTGACATTTCTTTAATTTTAGTTTTAGTCCTACAATTCTTAATCTCTCTAGGACCATTTCTAATGTTCTGAGGTGACTTTCTAAGTCTTTGCTAAAAATGATTACATCGTCTAAGTATACTGCAACATTTTCTAGGTTCCCTAGAATTTGTAGCATTAATCTGACAAATGTTAAGGGGGCTGATGTTAGTCCAAATGGCATTACATCAAACTGTAAATGTTCTTTATGTGTGTTGAAGGCTGTGAATGGTTTCGATCCTTCATCTAGAGGTACTTGCCAATATCCACTAAGCAAATCTGAGGATGAAAATATTTTGGCCCCTCCCTATTGAGCTAACATGTCGTGGATTACTGGCATCGGCATTCGATCTGGAATTGTGTTGGAATTTAACTTCCTGTAATCTATTACAAGTCTCCAACTACCATCTTTCTTTGGAACAAGTAACAATGGTGAATTATATGGAGATTTAGAAGGAATTATTACTCCAACTTCTAACTTCCTGTAATCTATTACAAGTCTCCAACTACCATCTTTCTTTGGAACAAGTAACAATGGTGAATTATATGGAGATTTAGAAGGAATTATTACTCCAACTTCTTTCGTTTCCTCTATCAACTTGTCAACTATGGGTCTCTGGCTTATGGGTAATCTGTAATTAGGAATGAAAAATGGCTTGGCGCCATCATCTAAAAAATTCTATTTTGTAGAACATTTGTTCTCCCTAGTTTATCTCTTTCTATAGCCATTACATTTCTGTATTTCTCTAACACCTGAATTAACTTGTGTCTGTTTTCTGGAAAATCTGTCTTGTTTACTTCTGAACTGATTTGAATTTTGGTCAGTTATAGAGAAAAATGCTTTTTCTTGTATTGTTAGTAAAGTATTGTTAATAGGGATTCCTATGCAAAAGACAATGCCTGCGTATAATGTTAATCTGCTATCTGAATAATTTTGGACATAAACGTCGCAGTGAATTATCCATTCTGACAAAATCTTGCAATTCTTCATTCAATAGTAGAACATCCTTACCCCTTACATCCTCTTTTGGTCTCAAATATATCTTTGTTAAACATTTTGGATACAAAGTTACTGCTCTGTTGAGTATAAATTGTACTTTATTATCATCAGCTGTGCAAACACAACATATTTCTTCTTCTTTTGTGTCTGAAAAATAACAAAGTTCTGCATCTCCAGTGGCTTCTTCTGTTACTTCTATTGTACTATTTATGTCTGATTTATTTACTTTATCTAAGAGTAATACTTCATTTAGTATTTTTCCTTCATTATTCATTACTACTTTGCTGCAATCATAAGTGTAGATTCAGTGTTTTGGTGATCACCATTATTCATAATTGAGTAATTATTGATATTGGAGTATATATCATCTATATGTGTATTGTTGAGATGTGCACTTCTCAACAATTCTGTATTCTGCGATCGTGGGAATTCCTCTTTTTCTATCTATTTTTATTTTATCTTGTTATTTCTGGTTACTTATCTGTCTTTCCTGTATGTTCATCTTGCTTGTCGAAACTGTCTCAGACAAATTGATCAGATTTGGGTGAAACTTTTCTTCGTCAAGCGTAAAACATACGCTCTTCTGATTATCTTGTTTCAGGCTAATCTTGCCTTCATTACAATCTAATATCATTCCACATCTCTTCATTGACTTAAATGAGAACAATGCTTGTGCGGGAAAAAATATGTCATCTAAAACTAGGAAACTTTCAATAAATTTTTGTGATAATATTTCAATTTCTGGGTTAACATTCCCTAGACTTTTAATCTGTTTCCCTTATACTCCTTCTATTACTCTAATTTGTTTCTGAATCTGAGTTTCTGCAATGCCTAAATATTTTATCAAAGTTATTTTATCAATTATATTTACAGTAATACCTGAATCAATGAGTACTGTGCATGTCCTTCCATTTATTGGAATTTTTACTATTGACAGATCCTTTCTATTTATTCCTTCTTGTTTTATGGAAAACATTACTTCTTTGCTAGGTACATAGGAATATGCGAATGATCCTTCACTTTCCATTGTAACTTTTTCTTCTTTTTCTCTTTCATCTTCTTGAAGCGATTCACTTTCTTTTCTCTGTAGAGCGGTTAATTGTCACTGGTTAGATGCTTTGTTTATTTTCGGGCGACTGTTACTTATCTCTACAGTCTCTTTATTGACTTCCTTATTATTGAACCAACAGTACTTGGTTAAATGCCCGATCTTTTTGCAAACTGCACAGATTTTAGGCTTTCTGCATACATTAGTGGAATGGTTTGTATACCCGCAGTTTTCACATGTTATTTTTGGTCTAGCTCCTTGAACTGCATAATTCTCTGTTTTGAATTATTTGTATTTGGGTATCTCATGGGTGGACCGTGGAATTGTCCATTCCTCAATGCATTCTGTCTTCCTTTGTGGTTTGGATTCCACCTTCTTCGAGTATTTTGTGCAGAGTTCCTTTGAATGGAAGTTTGTCTATTTCCCACTTGTCCTGAATAATTCTTGTAAATGTTATTTCCTCTATATGACTCATTGGTATTTCTGCCCTTTCTTTCATTTAGTGTTTCTGTTACTCCTATAAATTCCTTAGAAAAATCTATTTCTTTCTTCTGAATTTCTTTGTCTCTTGGCTATTAAATAGATAGAAAAAGAGGATCAATTTTGACTTTCTTGAACGCTTTCTTCTCTTTTTCTCCAAGTGCGTTGTACATGGTTCCAAATGACAAGTAATTTAACACATATCTCAAACTGACTAAATCAGTTTCTGTATCATCAAAAGCATCCTTATCTCCTATGGTGATGTTTGTTTTTTAAGTCTTTTATCACTTTGTGTGTTGCTTCTTCTATACCTGTGTGAAGATTTGCTATTGATTGCCCATCGTAGTGATGGTTGAGAAACTTATTTATATTATATAAGTCATCTCTTTGACTCACTGGTTCCCAGATTGATAAACAGATTCTTTTAAATTCAGCGTATGTGGTTATGTTGCAGAATCTAACTGAATTCAAAGTTCTGTGTGCATCACCCTCATCTGAACTAACCAACAACAATGCTTCGTTTATTTTTGTTCTTTCATCTGTTATTCTATTGGTGGAGATACGACTGTCTGCGTCCGCTAACCATTGGTTCACAGAATATGATTCTGATCTAATTTTGTCAGGATTTGAACTTTCCACTCGTCCACAAAATCGTGTGGCTTGTGTAACGATTACTGCTTGTGCCATTTTGCTAAACTGAAATCTGTTAATATGGGTAGTGTTATTGTTATTGCTACTTGTATCAGTACTTCTTTGAGTTAATGATACTTGTGAAATTGGCACTGGAATTCGACTTTGTCTGCTGTTTGTCGTAATTGGTAAGGGCTATTTCTAATTGCATCCCTCAATGCATCAAACGGACTCTGCATTACACTGGTATTCTAAAATCATATGATATTCTATACCCAAAATACACAACAGTAATGAAAAATGCATCATAAAAATCATAGCATATAAAAAAAATTTCTATTTACCAAACCACAAAAAAATTTCAACAGGACAAAAAAAAATGTTGAGAGAGTGAACCATAAATGTTATGACCTCTTGAGAGAGATTATTAAAAGAAATACACTCACTGCGAGAGAACTTTTGAGAGAATAATTTTCCAACTTACGTATTTCCTGTTGGCGTCTTCCAGTCGTAAAATGTTGTGGTTTCGTCAACTGTTTTTCACTTCTGCGACAGCGTCGTATTCGTTGCTTTCTTTAGACGCTTCGTTCGCTGCCTTTTTATCACTTTCGCGACCAACACAACTTCTTGTAGCGTTCGCTGCAGACTTTCACTGCTGCTGACGTTCACTGCTTTCGATGTTCAAACGTTCAATTCAAACGTTCAGGATGCGGTCTGCCACTGCCTTCAGGATACGTTCAGGATACGTTCATTTGTAGATATTCACACGTTCACTTGTTGCTTTAAAAAGTTGAAGGTGTTACTGGATACTTGCGATGTTGTTCGCAGATGTTATGATTCACTTCAACACTTGTTATGATTCGTGGTTCTGTTTCACTGTTTGTCGTTCGCCGATGTTATGATGCACTTCGTCGGTATGTTTCGGCTGTTGACGTTTGCAGACAGATGCTTGTTGTAAATTCTGGTATGTGTCCTTCCTTCACACTTGCACTGTTTGTGCTTCTTATTGGATCCGCTTCAGCTGGCACCATTTATGTAATGTTCTTTTATTTATTTATTTATTTTTCGTCTGTTTATATCTACTATTGGTTAAAGAAGATTAATTCTTATAGATGTTGATCTTTCTATCTTTGTTATGTAGTAGCGTAGTTTTTCTTTCCCAGGAGGTCTTAAGAAGACACAATTGATTTTTCTTTCTTCATTAGCACCAAAGAAATAGCTTTACAACAGAAGTGCAGTCCAAGTGAGCCTGTCCTCTTTATCAACCCACAATAGGTGAGGCTTGCAACCTCACGCCTTCTTCTTTGTGCCTTAGCTGCTCCTTCTCTGCTCTGCTCTCTTTCTGTTTTCTTAAAAAATCTCTCTCTCCCTCTCTCGCTATCTATCAGTGTCTATCAGTGAAAGGTTTCTCTCTCTTTGTCCCTTTATTCAGAATTTCTAGTTGTATCCTTACATTACACTTGGAATATACTGACAGAACCTGACGATGTTTCCCAACCAGGCGGCAGTTCGAATCCCATTGGGCGTAAGTTATTCCCGAGGTATAGTGAATTGGAATTAAAACGAAATTTGTGGCTTAATGTTCTTGAACTTTAATATATATATATATATATATATATATATATATATATATATATATATATATATATATATATATATATATATATATATATATATATATATATATATATATATATATATATATATATAAATATATAAGGCGATTAGCCTTGATAAATCAATTTAACACTTGCCTATATACATGCATGCATACAAGAAGCTGCTAACAATGTAAGATAAGGCGTCAAAAAGTGTTTTAATATTAGGAAATTGAAGTTAACGGAAAACAAAACTGAGACACTAGAAAAGTGGGGTCATGAATATCAATATATACTGTTCGTGGCAGAACTGAAGTGGCTGGCTTCCATTGGCATTTGAGATATATATATATGCCACAATGATAAAAAATACCAATATACGCGATATGTTGTAGAATGAGCTAGTTTGCAGTGATTTCTTACGGTGTATAGTTTATTTTTATTCTTTCAAGTGCATTTTAGTGAACTAATGATAAAATGGTTGAAATGACTAATAAATTATCATTATTTTTTGTTAAAAAAATTAAGGTAATTGCAAGCGTCCAAACAAATGACTGTGTTACGGATATGGGTTAGCAGACTTGACTGGGTGAATCTGTGTCCTTTGAGCTTTTGCATGCCATTGGGTGAACACTTCAGCTGGATGTAAGAAGATTTCTTAGCAGGCTTCTGAATTAAGTTATAGAACCAGGAAGCACATGAGTGCTTACGTGGCAGAGGTGAATTGCACAGTGTAAGTGAAAGAAGATATAGAAGGGAATTTCTCTATTTCCCATCCGGGTTTTTTGTAGTGAAATTATCATAGAAAGTTTTTTAGCGTTTCTGTAAATTTTACTTTGTCACTTTATGGATTTCACATAAAGAAGATATATTGCTTTATTCAGGTCACTAAACAATATTTCTTCTGACTGCCACTTCAATGAAATTAAGATCTTCCTGCTCGGCAGTACAGAGAGAGAGAGAGAGAGAGAGAGAGAGAGAGAGAGAGAGAGAGAGAGAGAGAGAGAGAGAGAGAGAGAAACCCTACCCCTCTGTGAGACGAAACATGTGTTCCATGATTCGCAGTATGTGGTAGTAATATTAGTTTATTTGTTACTGAATCTTCCCTGCTTCCCTCAGGGTAACGGTTTGCTTATGAGATATAGGTTTAATGAAAGGTCCAAAGTAAGTATATCTTAGTTTAACCAGACCACTGAGCTGATTAACAGCTCTCCTAGGGCTGGCCCGAAGGATTAGATTTATTTTACGTGGCTAAGAACCAATTGGTTACCTTGCAACGGGACCCGAATCCGAACCACATTATAACGAGAAATGAATTTCTATCACCAGAAATAAATTCCTCTTATTCTTCACTGGCCGGCCGGAGATTCGAAAATGAAAGGTCCAAAAACCAATATTAGTGAATACAATAGTCATGAACGATTATTATAATCAGGTAAACGAAATCCTTTTCTTTTATGAAATGTGGTTTAATATTAGAATCTGCTTTTGCCAATTATATACCAGTTGAATATTAAATTAGCATCTTCGTCCTTTGACTTTCGTCCTGCTGTCGTGTTAACTCGACCCTTTTGTCTTTCAGTAAAAGGCTGCAACCTGATATCTAAGTCAGTTGCTAAATAAGTTTCTCCTAAATTATGTTTTGGGTCTCAGTTTCATCTGTTGCATAATGATTTCTTAGGATTTATCATCACTCTAGTTGTTATTCAGACCTCTCGTTTAGCAATTGTTTTTATTTATTTATTTATTTTTTTTTAGCAAACGGCCGAAATAAGACTTTATAGGAAAAATAATATGAAAAGTAGGATTTTACAAAGCATGATTTTGTAGATGTTTGGTACGAGAATTAAACGTGTTGCCAAACCTTTTTTAGGTAAATTCGTTTTACAATGAATGTATTATGATTTCATAGGTGTAGGAGATGGTATATAGATCTAAATACATTTACATCAACACTGATGTTATCAATATCTGTGTAACCTACTCATACGCTCATACTCGGTGTGGGTTTGTATATATATATATATATATATATATATATATATATATATATATATATATATATATATATATATATATACATATATATATATATATATATATATATATATATATATATATATATATATATATATATATATATAAATGTATATATATATTATATATTATACATATATATATATATATATATATATATATATATATATATATATATATATATATATATATATAAATGTATATATATATTATACATACATATATATATATATATATATATATATATATATATATATATATATTATATATATATATATATATATATAAATGTATATATATATTATATATTATACATATATATATATATATATATATATATATATATATATATATATATATATATATATATATATATATATATATATTGTGTGTGTGTGTGTGTGTGTACAGCATGCAGCAAATTTCGTGTGACCCGATTTCAATGATTTTCATTCAAAAGTCACTAACTGGCAACTCCTTCCTTCTTCACATTTCTAATGGAGCTAAGTTGCAGCGACGAACATTTTTGCAACTTCGCTCAAAAAATATACAGTTCACTAAGCATGGTTTTAAAATATCAATGCTATATTTTTTATCAAAATATCAGCTAGATCATTATAAAAACATTAACGCAGTAATTTTTAATTATGGTAAATATGAAGAGACGTAATTGCTTAGTGAATCTGACTTTTTAGCCACCATAGTAATATACTTAACGTAATGAACTTACCGGAGATGTAGTTGTGGGCGTGGTCTAACCAGACGTCAACTGCTTAAATGGCTCAGTTTGCCTCCCCTCCCCTTACCCGTAGGCCAAGTACACCTTGCGCTTCTTGATTATGTCATTCTTATTAATCCTATGATAATAATAATAATAATAATAATAATAATAATAATAATAATAATAATAATAATAATATTCTTTAATGACGGAAGTATACCACACCAAGACTGTGGGGGAATTTCACAAATCCTGCTTTAGGTCTTATAGACACCCTTGATAAGTTGCAAAGATTTGATGCAACTATACATTGTTGCTATCTGAAACATAGCCTAGTATGTTATAAAGCCAATAGCGTAGGCCTAGACTCCAGAGCCATATTATTATTATTATTATTATTATTATTATTATTATTATTATTATTATTATACGTTGTTGTTGTCATTTTCCAGAATCTGTACAAAATGGGTGTGGCTGATAATGTCCGACTTGATTATAGTCTTTCATTTCTAAAGCAAAAGTAAAATAATAAAAGGTAGAATTCATTGTATTTCTAAGAGCGAAGACTACTCTCCACCTCGCTTATTTATTTATTTATTTATTTATTTATTATTTTTTCCTTCAAACTGAAGAAACCTCTCGGGACACTAGACATATGTAACCTTGGCTATAGCCTAAGCTATGACGTAGTAATTTATTGCAAGTATCGAAATCATGATCCTGACTAAAATTTGCTTTATAAACAAAACTGCGAAAGCGAAGAGTAGTAACGCTGAATTCTTATCCCAAATGCATCAGTTTTTATCATTAGACTTTGCTGTGCTTCTCTTTTCTTTTTCACTCCATCGCGACGTCCTCTTTCACAGTTTCCCAGTATCCAGACTGATGATGGTTCCACGACTCACGGGAGTCACAGTGTGCCGAGTAGAGGGAGTCATGCTACAGTAACGTATTTAGTTTTCGTTCTGAAATATTATTGTAGCATGAACTGTTTTTGTTTTTCATCATCCAATATATTTCAGTTTAAGATTCTACATAACTAGTGACCAGATTTCCCTTATACATACATACACGTTTACAAAGTAAAATACAAGATTTAATAATAAGTGTCAACTTGAGAACAACGCTTGTCCAGTACAAAAATAGAGTCGCACGAGTTTTGCTGCATACTGTACTATGTGTATATATAAATGTATATGTCCATTCCGGTTCTCTGCAAAACTTTTGAGATGAACTTGCTGTCTTATTTCTTTACTCCCTTTGCTTGTCACCTATGACACTCACTCAACTGACAGGCAGATGGGTTTTCACCGAAAACACAATGAGACTTAATGAGCCATACAAAGAATCGCTATTAAGTGGCGTATATCTTCCCATATTTCAGACACCCGAGGACATACCTGTCGTACTTGGGTCCCGATATTGAATGTTGATAGCGATGAATAGCATTAAAAATTTTACCTTCAAAGTGGATGTTTAGCTGGAGGTTTGAGCCAGCAGGAGAACATCTGAATCCTAAGTAGGTTCTGTCTTATGGCCTTCCCTTATGTTATATATGTGTATGGTAATGAAACCTCTCCACGGCTTTGTAGTTCTTAAGAAATTGATATATGCAAATTTCAAACGATCATGGACGAACCTTCACCACGTGTACTCTTCGTGTAGCCTTTACACACATACACACTCACATGAAATTTGTATGTTCACATATCACTGGAAAAAGACTTTAAAATTCAGACTGAGGATAATGGTATTTTTGCATAGAGGAGGAAGCTAAATCTAAATCAAAGAAGATCAGAACTCCGACACAGTGTTAGGCTAAGTAGAAGAACCTATGTTATGTTAAAGAAAAGATTTGTGGGCAAAATAGAATAAAAGTCCAGCAGTAATAACGAGATGAATACTGATAAAAATGAAATGTAATTTCTCTTTGACGTTAATTATGCCGTTGACATTCGTAATTGTTAAGAAGTATATATTAAATGAGAAAAAGAGTTAATGGTAGAGGGTTAAAAGGGCAGATATTGCATATATAAGGCTTTCAAACTTTGGATATTGTTGTTGCATGTGATGTGTGTTTGTATATATGCATGCATGCATGCACGTCTTCTCTTGGGCCTCCGGCAGCAGTCCGGGATCAGTGCCTGGGAAATCTAACAGTTCAAAACATTGGGGTTAGTAACCCAAACACCAGTTTCTGAAGAGACTGGTCGGAGGAGCTCAAGTAACTTGGAAAGGGGGCGGGAGCGGGAGCGGGAGCGGGAGCGGGAGCGGGGAGACACGAACGTTTCCTGTCTCAGCTTAAACGGCCCTTAAAAGAGGAGTCGGTTCTGATGATATATAAGCCGTAATCCCGATTGAAGGTATTCAGCTCCTGTCTCCCGATGCTTTTGGTTCCCATGTCACTTATGGGACTCATGAAAAGGTTCCTGTGGGATTCGGAGAAACTTTCAATTGAGCGTTGTTTCCAGTCCATATCTTACCCGATCCTTCCTGAAAAAGCTCTCCTTTCGCTTGGCGCCTCTTCGCTCTCCGAATTTAGTATCTGTTTACTTTTAAAATTTTATTTGTTTATCTGGATATCCATCTTCTCATCTATTTAGAAATGTATGGGCATAACATTGATCCAATTATCGACTTACGCGCGCGCGCGCGCACACGCGTACACATTATATATATATATATATGTTACGCCCCTTTGGCTGGCGACGTAACTTCCAGGTTTAAGCAAAATAAAATAGCCAACTGGAAAAGATGGTAATAGCACACTCGACACACAGTTAAGGCAGAAACGGAAACACCGAGCAAAATTTAACAATATTTATTTATAAAAAAAAAAACACACCAAAAAAAAAACAATTACTTCCTTTGCATCACAGGACAGATAGTAAAAATTATATTTAGGCAATGATACCATATCTCCTAAAACTAATAACTAGACCCTAACATAGAAAAAAGAAAGAACGTCTCAAAATTACTCAATAGTCTTTATAGCCGGCAATTAAACAAAACCACTACCTACTTATAATGCAGAAAGAAAGAAGTAAGTGAAATTACAACTAGGAAAATCCTTAACCTCCTACCTAAATTTTATAAACTAAACCAACGAAATACGCCACAGCAATAAACTGGTCTACAAAGACTTCAATACTCCAAAGACTGGACACATACAAATAATAATAATAATAATAATAATAATAATAATAATAATAATAATAATAATAATAATAATAATAATAATAATAACGATAAAGGGGCAACAACAAAACTTCCACAAATGGGACATATAATATATATATATAATAGTTAAACAAATAACTTAGCCTACCAAACAAAATATATAAAGGAGTAATAGTCTGGCGATAATACACCACCTCACGTAATTCCGTATCCTGAAGGGGGAACACAGAAATCCGTCGCAAACGGTCAGGGCCAGGAACTAACACCAGAAGACGGGGGACATCACAATAATCGAGTTATTCACTCTTACCTGGCGTAAGCCACCCTACTGGCCTCCTAACGAGCTGACACAGCTCCCTCCACAGCCGCAAGTACAACCAAGCCCTTGCAAGGTACAAAGTCAGATGCCAGATGAAGCTCGGTCCGTCGGGCAGTGTACTCCTAAAGACTCCCTGGGTTCATCGGGAAACTCCACTCTCCCGGGTTCGTCAGGAAACGCACACACTACCCAGACAAAATTATATGGAGCCGTGATCAGCAAGGTGATAAGTCTCACCAAAACGAGTTCTCCTGTAGAGAAAGAAACCTCCAACAGCACACGGAGGAGGCAAAGGGCGACGTCCAAAAAAAAAATCACAGGCAGGCAGCTGGAGGGTCAAGCGTAAGCTGTCAACAGTCCCGAACTGTCCTTCAAAAACGGCCAAAGGCCAAAAGCCACGTCGTTCATCACTCCCCGGAAATAAAAAAAACAAGTGTTAAACACAGCACTGACACTTAAACACTTAGCGGGGAGGAAGAGTCGCAAAACACCACTGCACTAATTTACTGCACAAAATACTGCACTATTGGCTTAAACTAAACTTTACAAAAACAAAAGTTAACCTTGATACTAAATCCTTAAAATTAACTTAAAAACTAACTTTAAATTCATACAGAAAACTTGTTCTTACAGATCCAAAAACAAAGGAAGCAAAATCTTTAAAGTTCAAAACTTTTACGTTAAATTTTCTCCCTAACCTGATATATATATATATATATATATATATATATATATATATATATATATATATATATATATATATATATATATATATATATATATATATATATATATATACTCGTATATTATGTGTATGCAGTTATTTTCATTACTAGTTGCGAATATCGACATTAAAACTAAAGTCCAGCGATACACATAGATTTCATAAATGATTAATCAGATCTCACTTATTAGACTAACCTTTAATTTGCTCTGTTGAGGAATAATACTTAGAAAAATCTTGAGGTATTTTATTATAAGAAAAAGTCAATTCAAACCTTAGACCGGTCTGGCACGTGACACATATAAATGAAGACTCTCTCTCTCTCTCTCTCTCTCTCTCTCTCTCTCTCTCTCTCTCTCTCTCTCTCTCTCTCTCTCTCTCTCTCTCTCTCTCTCCCCTGATACTGATCGTGAATTCAAATATCTCTCTGTCGAAGGAGAATATAAATGGCGCGAATCCGTACATTGATTTGCGGTTTCCTAGAGGAAAGAGTTAGGAAGTAAACCGCTTTGTGTCTTCGATGTCAGTCCTATCAATCACCTGTTCAATTTCGAACCTCCATCCATGATTGTCAGTAACGTGGTGGAATGCTCATCTTTATTCCTTTGATGCTGTAGAGGTTTTAACAAGAAAGTGGTCGTGTTGCCCTCATAAATCAATTTCAGAGACCCACAAGGAATATAAGTCATGAGACTTTATAAGCTATATATATTGCATTACGAGGAGTCTGATGTTTTTCGTGCTTAATTAAGCTTTGCGTCAGGTGAGGCGGTTGAAGATTTTTGGTGTCATTGTTTCTTGTGGGTCACAGAGAGTGATGTGTCCGTAGTATCCGCGGCGCTTTTGCTTTTTCAAAGAGATGTTCCGAGTGTTGTTCGGTCCCTTGTAGCATTTGACGCGTATGCATCTGCCAACATTTTCAACGCCAAATAGAGAAACGGAAAAAGGAAAAACTTTCAAAATCTGTTTGTTTATTGTATATGACGTAAGGAAGAGCCCTCTTATTCTTGCATGAGGACACCTAGGAATGGGGAGACAGTTTTCGACCCTCGTCCCTACTGCACATAACACCTACAACAAAAATGTTCGCGAAAAATAAGCCCGATATACTGCAGTCCGTTTTCCCTACTGATTGTGACGAATGAATCTTCATCAATATCCTGATATGAAAGGCAGGTTTGGAGTGCTCAGCTTTAGCTACATACATGTTACCACATAGTACCTACTCCACCAAGAGTGTTCATTGCTGCCTGTCTGACAGAAGGGTTTATTTTTATGTGAAATATGGCGTCAAAAACAATTGTTTTTTTAGGGTAAGAGCAGTTCATTAAGAAAGTTAGTGGGTAAATTTCTTCCCCTTCATCGACAGGATTTGTTCCAGTGAGGTTGAGGTTGTCGTCCTTATCAGCAGGTCAATTGGTATCTTGGTTTGTAGCGTGCCAGTGGCTTGTTAAGCTTAGCCTTAGCTACTCGGAAGGTGGCGGCGACATCTAGTAAATATCTAGTAGATATTTGGTCTTGAGGGATTGCAGCCTTTATTAGTTAATATTAAGAATTCTGTGGAAGTATACAACCTTCAGTATCATCTCCAACCACACCTGCGATACTTTCATTCACTTATGCACTTCATTCACTTACATTTTCACCTTATTTTTCTTCTTTTTTATCATCTTCTCTTTTTCATCTTCTTCTCTGTCTGTTATTTGTTAGAAGGGGTTTTTTTTTTTTGCACAGTTGTGTTAATCTGGTGTTCAACAAAAATGTAACCAATTTCTTTTTTTTTTTTTCTTTGTCCCACAGAAGGCCGCCTTATCGCCTATTCAAGTTACCATTATATGTACTTCAAAGGTTTCAGATTGAAAGTAAATACCAACATTGGTACTCTATGAAAACGTAGACTTCAGATGTTAGTCATGGCACCTGGTTTAGAAATAGCAGCAGCTGCATTCCGATCATTCTATTATTTGCCCATAAATGCAGCCTCGATTTCCTTGTTGGCAGAAGTTCCTGGTTGTGTGACGTCATCCCCTTTATCATACGGGCATCTTTATGAAAATCTTTTATAATAATGCTTATTATTCTTTACAACAGAAGAAAATTTATGTAAAAAATTACGTGGTGCACGTAATTCACGTCAATATTCAATTCATTTGGCAAAGTGTTATTTAGCAATATCTCGTATCTAGTTAACTTCCCTTATCACGACATTTCTTGCTTTGTCTACAATCTCACTCCAGAAGAAATTGGAATTATTTATTGTGTTTATTACTGTATCATTTTTTAATATATTTGAAGTGGCAAGGAGTCTTTCATATTTATGTTATTGTCATGCACTGAAAGAATGGAATAAAATTAATTCCCTGAAAAGCTTCATCTGTAATGCGTTTATGAAAAGATAAAGAGGAAAAAAGCCTGTTAGTTGTTTAACCTTGTCTATTTTGTAATACACAAACGCTTTTATCTAATAAATAGATACTCCTTATTAGGTTGTCTGTGCATATGCCAAGAAGGTCAGTGTATATTTATACATGTCAGCAAAATGGCGATGTAGTATGTTAGATATATTTCTTAATAAATACACAAGGTTCACTACATCGAGAGAGAGAGAGAGAGAGAGAGAGAGAGAGAGAGAGAGAGAGAGAGAGAGAGAGAGAGAGAGAGAGGTTGTTTTTCCCAGCATGGTCTTACATTTTCTTTACCCCATTCATGTCTTTGCTTGAAAATATAGCATGGAAATGTCACCCTTATGACCCTAAATCTTTTTTCAATACCTGACTGAGCAGTGAACTCAGCATTTGAATATGTTTGCCTTTTTAGGCAATACCCTTTTGCACTGTTAAAAAAAACCCAAAACATGCAAAGAATTACGAAAAGTCGAGGGAAATTTGGAGTGAAAAGCTTTGAAGGGTTGTAAAAGAGGCAATGAAAGGGACATTTTCTCGATTATCCCAATCTTCCTAGAACGAGATAGAGAAGGAACTTGACCTGCTTGTTAGAATGGTCAAGCTATATATATATATATATATATATATATATATATATATATATATATATATATATATATATATATATATATATATTAGTGTATGACTGGAAATTAAATGACCATTGGGAGAGCAATATATTTTCCAGGGATCGAGTGGAGTTTTTTTTCTATTTCCGATCATTTCAGTGGAAAACGTTTTTGTAAATCTTTAATGCAATTTAGAAGCTAACGGAGAGAGTGTATATTATATAATGTATACTTTTTAACAAGATTTTCATTTCATCTTTAAATCATATCGTAACCTGTAGGGTGAACGATCACATTATAATAGATACGTTTTGCAAGATAAGAATCCTATTGGAAACCTTGTATTTTATAAGTGCTAGGGGAATGACACTCTCTCTCTCTCTCTCTCTCTCTCTCTCTCTCTCTCTCTCTCTCTCTCTCTCTCTCTCTAAAGCCAATGATGACAGAAATTATTTTTTTATGCCACGCCTTTAAAAGTCAAAGTGAACTTACACTTGAACAAAGACGCTTTCTCTGTGCAAATAAACTGCACTGAGAAACGCCAGGGTTTGAGGAGACATTAAACAAATGAAAAAATACCAGACCATTATGCCCGCAATGTAAAACCAATCTCTCTCTTTGTGATTTAAGAAAAAAGATCTATTACTACGTTTCAGCAAACGAACCTTCAGTTAACAGCCATTTAATGAAGAGCCGGAAGGTTTACCTTATTATCTTCCAAGAGGAAAGGAGAGGCTCACGGTGGCATAATATATACAGAGAGATTAAGTTCTAATACTTCGTCATATTTAGACGGAAACAGATGAGCGTCAGTTCTTGTTATTGAAGGAAACATTACAACGAAAGAAACGATTATTATTCCCTTCTAAAATCCATCTATATCTTTCATGCACATTTTCTGCCCGATGGTGAGCAAAAAAAGAACACTGGAAATATATATATATATATATATATATATATATATATATATATATATATATATATATATATATGTGTGTGTGTGTGTGTGTGTGTGTGTGTTTATATATATATACATATATTAACCTAATTCTTTAAATTTCGTTAAGACAAAATGAGTCAATTTTATCTGGATACATTAAGAATGTTTTGTTTATTTCTTTTAATCCCACTTCATAATTCATAATTCTCTTCAACATTTTTCCGCAACTAAGAACTGATTGTTGTATCGTCTTCTTCCCGCTCATTTTTCACCATTGATGTACAATCCCCCGAGGACGTGTGATAAATCAAACCAATGCAGTTATTTTACCGGGGACAATGATAAGCCTCCAGTCGCCTCACAAAATGTTATTTATAACAGTCGTGGTCTGAATGCTGAGTCATGCTATTATGCACTTTAAAGAATTTTATATTATGGCTTTACTATTATTGTGTTTCGGTAACTGTTTCTTCTTCGCCATCCGTAATGTATAGCAATTCATCTTGAAGAATAAAAAAAAAAAATACCCGATTAACTTTGTAATGGGGTTGTAATTACTAAATCTGCTAATATTAAATAGTCAGTGAAGGAAAGCTGTGAAAGCGGAATCCACAGAAACATAGCAATAAAAACGATAATCGAGAGTGCACCAAAATTGACATGAAATGAACACCAAATGAAAAAATGGAATGGGATAAAAATTATACCAGACACGTTCCTCAGAAATGCGACAGTCGCAACGTGACAAATTTTAAGGAAGATGAAGTGAAGTTAATATGGAAATAATGCAGATTAAATTTTTTTCCCTTTCAACTTGCTCCTTAAATTTTCCGGAAAGCGTATCTAGTTTTCTCGTTTATCCTAATTATTATAGAAAAAGAATAATAATAATGAAAACAGGAGAATAAATATTTTGGTGTGCATGAAATTACACCTAATATTATTGAAGGGCAAAATTGAAGAGCGATTCTCATGATGTCTCGCCTTTATTTTCCATTGTCTTTCCAACACTTCCAGGGAAGATTAATTAAGGGCACCTCGCCAAATTTCTTCACGGACGAAGTGAAAAGAAACTCGGAGATGCGATATCTGCTCTCACTTACCTACTGCTTGTCTCGATGATGTCGAGAAAGATGAAATAGCTTCAGAGCAGGAGCAAAACAGGTCTGGTGCTCCATAAAGCTGCGAAATGGCAGGGCCATCTCGAATCAACAAGATAATAAAGGGAGATGTGAGTTTCTGCGAGAGTTTTTTGGGGGGAATTCCAATGCAGAGAAACTTGGACTTTAATTTTTTGAGGGCAGCTATTTTTCCACAGAAGCAGATCTCGAAGTCAGTCCCTCATATTCATCATTATGAAATACACAGGGTCTTATAAGTTTGGGTGTCATATTAATCACATGCTGCATATATCTTGATTTTCCTTCTGAGAAATTTTGCAGTCATTCCAGCTTCTAAATGCTTATCCTAAATTCCCCTTAAATAGCCTATAATCTTTCTTCAAACTGTATATCTTCATTTCTGGTCACTTGATGGATACTTTTGAAGCAACTAAGATTCCAGCATCAGAATCCAAGTATATATATATATATATATATATATATATATATATATATATATATATATATATATATATATATATATATATATATATGTGTGTGTGTGTGTGTGTGTGTGTGTGTGTTAATTCGTTTGTTTTTATTTTTCTTATTGATTTTCGAATATAACTTACAGTAAATTTTTCATTTTCTTCATTTCCCATGTATAAGTAACGTACATTTCGAAAGAAGTACTAGTTGTTATATACATATGCATATATATGATTTATATGAATTTTTTATCACATCAACGTGACATTTTATGTACAATCATTAAGCTAAAAATGTCGTTTTATATCCAATTCGTACTTCTTAGGGGATGCCACCGAAGGGGAAATACTGTATAAGTGATAAATGATTTGATACCTAAGTGACTCGAACACCAAAAGTGCCCATGAACGACTTCCAGTCGGCGTTCTAAACCAATGAGTTGTCAAGAGAGGTGTAAGTTTATGCCAATGCTAACATCGAGTGCCGGAATTTGTACTTAGCGTCGGCATCAACCCACCCTTACCATGGCAGCCGATTGGTTCGTTTGGAACCTATAGCTACAGTATTTATGAATCTTTTATCACATGATCGTGATATATCTATATCTGTATATATATATATATATATATATATATATATATATATATATATATATATATATATATATATATATATTATATATATATATATTATATATATATATATATATATATATATATATATATATATATATATATATATATATATATATTATGTATATATATATATATATATATATATATATATATATATATATATATATATATATATATGTATATATATATATATATATATATATATATATATATATATATATATATATATATATATATATATATATATATATATTGTAATAAATTGTATTGAATAACACAGCTATGAAACTAAAAACTGTCTTGTCTGCATTATCGAATCAACGAAAAATGAATCAGCATGAGAGTGAACAGAGAAAAATAAATTTATTTACCAAATCTCCGATTATGAAAAGTAAACTAAATGATATCTGCTACCTTTCTGAAATACGAGCAGTGCCCAAGCGAGTAAAATCATCCTTTAGCTTCAAGTTTCACAAAATTGGCCTCTAATGCACAATTCGAGAACGTATTGGTCGTTTTGCCAGAGTCATCTGCACTCTGTTGATAAAGTGCTGTCATAAAGAGCGCCTGAAATACTGTACATCCAACGTAAACATGTAGGAGTAAAGGCTTTGTTTCCCTAACGCATAGTACATCAGATTTGCTTCCTCGTGAATATCAAAGGAAAATTTATGAACGAATCCTGGTATTGTATGATTTCGGATGCTTGAAGTTGGATATTATTGCTCTTATTGTCAGAATAATAGGTAATAGTATTATATCATTGTTATTATTGGAAGGAATTGCTGTTGCAATGACATTCAGCCTATTTTTCGTATTTAGATTTCATCAGAAGATAGATGATGTAACATGTAATAAATTTCCAAAGGACATGAAATGATATACTGCAGTTGTTTCGTATTTATTTATTTTTACATTTGAATTTATAAGCGACAAGGTTTATATCTTTTTGAACCATGACTTACACGTAGGTATTAGAAAATGAATTACAACAGAGTACTGAAAAGCCGTAGACAGCCTGTAAGCATATAGGGAATTATTTACTACTCTAGAATTTTTCCAATGTTAAAAAGCGTTGATCGTTCAGTGGTAAGGTATCGATAGAGGAAAACGAAAAATTCAAATGTTTTTGTTTACTATACAGCATAATATAACGTCATCAACTAAACTTAAAGTTGGGTGCTGATAAACCTCCTCTACAATTGCTGCCTATTCACTGATACAGATGCCAGGTGTAACTACCGCCAATAGCGCTTTTAAATTTCTTCAAAGATCCCGTCAGTGACTTCAGTTTTACACAGTGTTAAATACTAAAGGTAAATATAGTATCGTTAGAGATGTAAAGAAATATGAACTTGGCCCCCACATGCTGGATTTGCTTTTTTTAATCGTTTTCGACACTTACACACATGCTATCTACTTTCATTGTAGTCTTTTGGGTGACTCTAATAGTTGCTTTTAAATCGTGGATAATTGATCAAAAGGCATTAGAGTAAGAAATTAGCTTTCATACCCTCAGTAAAGTCTAGGCTGCTTAGATAAAATACGGTCTTTATGCTGTCACAAGCAAAAATTGGCCACTCTTCATGGAAGGAAAATAATGAATAATTAGCACTTTTGGATCATTTTCTTATTTCAAATCAATTTAAAGCATTTTTCTGATAAATTTTCATACGTAGTAGCGATGGACTTATAAATCAGGGTTAAGAGTTCATCGGTCAGTAATACATGGCAGTAATTTCACGCCGTAAACATCAAGAGTAGTAAATTTCATCGACATACAGTAACAGCAAAAAAAAAAAAAGAAAAAAAAAAAAGATCCTCCTGGAAAGAATGAACTGTGTGGAGTTCCTCCCGGGTGTTGGGCACAGCTTGTCGCTGGAATTCTGTACGTGCAGTATATAAAAGATTTTAATCAGTGCAATAATATGAATTAGAAATCATCTGGATACTCCTGCGTTGTGTGTATACGATTTTAGAGCTGAAACTTATCGTTTTTGGTTATTTTACATTATTTGATGAACTGAAAAATGAAAGGGGTAGAGAGAGACTCATCCCCTTCTTAAAAACGTAAAATGTATATTTTTTTTTCTTCAGTTTCCCGACTTTCTTTCATTCTATTTAGAATATATTTAACTCTGACGCTCTGTTCATTCGGCGGTAGAAAGTGGATAATCTTGTTTCATTTAGAGAAACTTCGATTACCAAGGAAAACCTATTTGGTGGTTATCAATAGTTGTTATGTTACTAATTAATTTTCTTTTGTTATAATCGACCTAAAATTTAGTAGTAGATTACGACATCACAAAAATTTTCAAGTTCCAAGTGATTTAATAAAAAAACAGTCATCCGTAGGTTCAAAATCCGAAAGCCTTGAACCAATCTTAATTTCTTTGTAATATTTTTGAAGTCATTCTCTAAAGAAAAATATACGAGAATGTGCAAAGAGAAGAAACAGTTTTAGGAAAACTTTGGAGAAAAATTGACGAAATCCTTTTCAAAGAACAAGTTGGTGTACTTTTTCTCTTTTGTTGCCATCCAGCTTTAGGCATGTTTCAGTTGTTTTATCGGAAGAGAGAGAGAGAGAGAGAGAGAGAGAGAGAGAGAGAGAGAGAGAGAGAGAGAGAGAGAGAGAGAGGTGGGGGGGGGGGAGGGAAGAGGGGTAATGACAACGCGTAAGTTGTGCTCTGGCAGTAAGTTGAGGGTAGTTAGTCGAGTTTATTAGGATGAATATTGGGCAGGAGACTTAAAATAACCAGGGTTAGCAACCTTATGCCAGTTGTTATCTGGGAATGAAAATGATTATTATTATGTATATATGTATATATATGAATGTCTTTTCCTGTAATACTACAGTGTAATATGAAAATAAGAAGGCCCATAAAACACTATTTAAACGTTGAAACCATATATTTCGGGCACTTGTTTCTGTGCCCCTGTTCACTGGTAGAATATGGACAGGTGGAAAGTTACAATGGTATATATACAAAAACATGAAGGTGTGGCCTTAAGCCTCCGATGTTAAGGAGGTGGCGTTTCTTAAGAAGGAGGAGATTGACCAAATTCCCTAGTGGTTTTTGGCCTCATTAGCTCCCGTTTGGCGATGGATCTGACGGTCGCGTTTCTTGGGTCATCTTCTTCAAAAGGGGTCCGAGGATTAAGGTGTCAATGGCGTCCGATTTCCAATGTCCTCCTGACAGGTTCATATTGTTGGTTTGATTGATGATAGCAGATTCCAGCATCTTTCTTTTGTACGGACAGCTACTCTTGAAAACCAACTCCGCCCCACTCCAGTTAATGACATGCCCTGTATTTCTAATATGTAGGAAAATTCCCGAACTCTCCGAAGCGTAACGTACTGATCTTTTGTGCTCTGTTATTCTTTGCGAGAGCGATCTACCTGTCTCGCCTACATAGATGTCATGACAATTACTACACGGTATCTTGTAAACTCCGGCTTCTTCCCTTTTGTTATTTAAGTATACGTTAACGAGCGAACTCCCGATGGATTTGGGATAATGGAAAATGAAAGGATTATTAGAACTGAGTTGCTCGGTGGCCTTTTGGATGTTTTCATCGTATGGAAGCTTTATTTTGTTGTTGAAATCTATTTGTCTGTTGTGAGTGGGACCTCTGTAGTATATTTTATTTGCTTTATTAATAGCCCTCTCGATAATGTGTGGTGGATAGAGCAGTTGCGTTAGGTGTTGGCGGATCGTGTTAAATTCTTGATCCAGGTACTCATTTGAACATATCCTAAGTCCTCTGAGGAATAGGTTGCACCCTACCATGATTTTTACGGAGACGTCGTGGTAGCTTAAGAAATGAATGTAGGAGACAGCGAAGGTGGGTTTTCTATATACTGTAAATGCATACCTGTTCTGTTTTCTTATGATCAGTACATCTAGGAACGGCAGTTTTCCGTCCTTTTCCCATTCTGTTTTAAATTTTATGGTCGGAACTAGCGAATTTAGCCTATTAAAAAATTCATTAAAGTCCCCCCAGCTATTGTCCCAGAAAGTAAAGATATCATCTACGTATCTAAGCCAGATCATATTATGGGGTTTGATAGACGACAAAAGTTCTGTTTCGAAATATTCCATGTACAAGTTTGCTAGAAGGGGTGATAGGGGACTTCCCATGCTACAGCCAAATTTTTGTTTGTAAAAATTACCATTGAAAGAAAACACGTTGTTAGTTACACAGAGGTTGATAAGTTTTAAAGTTTTATCTGTGCCAAGAGGAAAATGGTCTTCATATGGTTGTAACTTCCTCTCTAAGAAAAACAACACGTCGGCAATCGGGACTTTAGTAAATAATGAATCGACGTCTAGACTGAGCAGTTTGATGTTGTTTGAGGGGATGTTTAAACTATTAAATTTTTGTATGAAATCTTCTAGCAAACTTGTACATGGAATATTTCGAAACAGAACTTTTGTCGTCTATCAAACCCCATAATATGATCTGGCTTAGATACGTAGATGATATCTTTACTTTCTGGGACAATAGCTGGGGGGACTTTAATGAATTTTTTAATAGGCTAAATTCGCTAGTTCCGACCATAAAATTTAAAACAGAATGGGAAAAGGACGGAAAACTGCCGTTCCTAGATGTACTGATCATAAGAAAACAGAACAGGAATGCATTTACAGTATATAGAAAACCCACCTTCGCTGTCTCCTACATTCATTTCTTAAGCTACCACGACGTCTCCGTAAAAATCATGGTAGGGTGCAACCTATTCCTCAGAGGACTTAGGATATGTTCAAATGAGTACCTGGATCAAGAATTTAACACGATCCGCCAACACCTAACGCAACTGCTCTATCCACCACACATTATCGAGAGGGCTATTAATAAAGCAAATAAAATATACTACAGAGGTCCCACTCACAACAGACAAATAGATTTCAACAACAAAATAAAGCTTCCATACGATGAAAACATCCAAAAGGCCACCGAGCAACTCAGTTCTAATAATCCTTTCATTTTCCATTATCCCAAATCCATCGGGAGTTCGCTCGTTAACGTATACTTAAATAACAAAAGGGAAGAAGCCGGAGTTTACAAGATACCGTGTAGTAATTGTCATGACATCTATGTAGGCGAGACAGGTAGATCGCTCTCGCAAAGAATAACAGAGCACAAAAGATCAGTACGTTACGCTTCGGAGAGTTCGGGAATTTTCCTACATATTAGAAATACAGGGCATGTCATTAACTGGAGTGGGGCGGAGTTGGTTTTCAAGAGTAGCTGTCCGTACAAAAGAAAGATGCTGGAATCTGCTATCATCAATCAAACCAACAATATGAATCTGTCAGGAGGACATTGGAAATTGGACGCCATTGACACCTTAATCCTCGGACCCCTTTTGAAGAAGATGACCCAAGAAACGCGACCGCCAGATCCATCGCCAAACGGGAGCTAATGAGGCCAAAAACCACTAGGGAATTTGGTCAATCTCCTCCTTCTTAAGAAACGCCACCTCCTTAACATCGGAGGCCTAAGGCCACACCTTCATGTTTTTGTATATATACCATTGTAACTTTCCACCTGTCCATATTCTACCCGTGAACAGGGGCACAGAAACAAGTGCCCGAAATATATGGTTTCAACATTTAAATAGTGCTTTATGGGCCTTCTTATGTATATATATATATATATATATATATATATATATATATATATATATATATATATATATATATATATATATATATATATATATATATATATATATATATATATATATATATATATATATACTGGATGTATATAAGATATTGGTATCAGGGAATGAAATATATATATATATGGTATCTGGGAATGAAAATTATTAGTACCGGGTGTTACAAAATTAGAGCCCGCCCCCCCTCCACAGAACAAATGGAAAGTTATGAAATTTTCTGCTATAGCCTATCTCCAAGTACATTATTTTAAGTTTCTATTAAGCTATTTTTCAATTTACACTTCTTGTATTTTCTGACTGAGTGACGGAGTTAGATACAGCCATGGCTAACGAATTGGAGGAAATCAGATGGATTGACCGAATCCAGGCTATAACCTTCAGAGAGGCCAGGGATGCTGGTGCATCTTTCATTTCACGTTCCTGGATAGCTAAATACATTAAAAGAGATTAATCCTTTGTTAAAAGAAACTGGAACAAAAATCCATATGACTGTCATTGCGAAAAGAGTCAGAATCTTGGAAGGCCTGAAGTCCTTTCTTAGGAGTCAAAAGACATGATAGCTGAGGCAGTGGGTAGACCAAGAAAGTCTTTATGTAAATTGGCGCTTGAACTAGAAACAAAACGGGGAAAAAAGAGAAGTTATAGTGCTGTATATTGTGAGTTGAAAAAATCTGGCATCAAGCCATTTCATGTTATCAGCAAGCCCAACATCTCTCAGCAATAGAGAGAAGACCTTGCATGGTTTTGTGGTTCATTTCTTAAAGATTGGGATGAAGCTGACTTTCTCCATGTTGCTGCATCAGATGAATTCTTCATTTACACAGTCAGGAAGCCAAATCATAAAAATGATATCATTTGGGCTGCAAAGTTGGATGATATCAGCGATGACATGTGCTATCACTAAGTTGTGAAATTTCCTGAATGTTTGGGAATTTTTCTCTGTTTCACAGCCAAACGGTTAATGTGGATCATCAAAGAAAAAGGACAGTCATGGAATTGCGAATACTTCAGAGAAACTGTGCTTACTGGTGGAGTATTTCCTTTCCTCAAAGATCCTGAAAATGTGTTATCTGTTGAAGAAGTCACATTTTTGCATGATAAGGCACTATGTTTCAAGGCTCTCCAGACACAGGAGCTGCTAAGATACAGTGGTATCGATTTCTTCTCGTCAAGTGAATTTCCAGGTAGCTCCCCTGACCTTAATGTGTGTGAAAACATTGGTAGTATCTTAAAGGATCGTGTTGAAGCATGCTCAGTGAACTATGATGGTATACCAAGCCTCAACGACCTGCGAAGAGAGCTGACCGAAGTGCTCAGGGAAGTGGAGTTTGAGTCTCAGCTTTTTTGCGATTTGCTGAAATCATACCCCTCAAGAATGCAGGCTGTGGTACAGGCAGATGGAGGCAACACAAAATACTAAATACTCAGAGAGAAACTTAAATAAATACCTGCTCTGAATTACTTTTGTTTTTGCCCATATCACTTTTAGTTTATGCTGTAGAGGGGCCCTCTAATTTCGAAACACCCTGTATATGTATATATATATATATATATATATACATACATATACTGTATATATATATATATATATATATTTATATATATATATATATATATATATGTGTGTGTGTGTGTGTGTGTGTGTGTGTATGCGAATATGTTTATTTCTTCGGACTTTTATGCAGTTCCCGTACCTATAGTATGTTTTTTTATTGTATAATGAAGAGCAGAATGAAGAGATAATTGTACCAACCCTCATGGGATTTAAGTCGGTAATAGTGAAGGGAAAGAAGGCGTAAAAATTAATCATTCAGACGTGTTTATCTCTCCTCTCTCGAACACAAGACAAAAAGTGGAGGCATCTCATTACTCGTTGGTGTTTGGAAAACAAGAGAAGAACGCTTTCATGTTTTTCAGTTCCGTTACCTATGAACTATTTTTAGAACTAGATTCTTTGTGAAGGGCAGGAGGATAATTAAGATAGTTTTGAGAACATAATATGCATTCCCTAGTTGGTTCTGGTAAACAGGGTTAAAATTACTTTGCTTCGCTCGACAGTAAAACATTTGAAAATCTCCAGAATTCCAGTTTTATTATAGACTTTTTTTATATTTTATTTCAATAATCTTAATGCAAGTATATATGAAGACCTTATCCCTATCCATAAATGCTTAATTAATCTTAAGTCGGATGAGTAGCCTCGAGAACAGAGAGTAGATGACCCACGGCTCCTTTATACTTCGTAATTCAGGCTTTCTTTATGAAGACGTGTTATAGATTGGGTACCCGAAGAATTTTGTTTCACTGCTAGACACATGATAAAGATAGAAAGAAAGAAAATGGAAAACTAATAGGAATTTTCATATCAAAATACTCAGACTGTCTTCGTTACGGTGTATTCACTTTATTATTTTATAATACTCAAATTTCAAGGAGGTTAAGAGGAACTGCACATAACGATTCCAGAAATTTTAGATAAAAGAGATTTTGAACAGATTATTGAGTACTGATAATTGGTTGCACATACTCCTTACACAATGAACTGACACCACTTTGAAGATAGGAAACGACACCTAATCTACATTTCAAAATATACATTAACCAAGTTTTCATCAAAAAGTTTGTTTCTGTGCCTGTGAACATTATTTTCCTTTATTAATATTCTAATGTTCTGATGGAATTGGACGGAAATGTAGATTGTTATATAACTCTTTTCATTCATTGCGATGAATAAACTATCAGAGCGTACTGAAGGCATAAGAAAGGTCATTCCTTTTTAGAAGATATGGTTTGTTCCAGTTCCTGAAATATTATGTTACATGACAAAACAGTGACGGGTTGCATTAAATATCTGAAAGAACCATTGGAAATTGCACAAGTAATATGTAATTTGTGCGCCCCCCCCCCCACCTTCCTCAAAGTAAAAAACATATTCTAATCCTGATTGATCCTTCCGCGAGATCCACCGTACGGCCTTCGGGTAGTCTGTCATTCATGAACTAGTCTTTTTAATACTTCCTGGTATTGGCTGGAACGTCCTGGCTCAAAGATTTATCTTTGTCTCTTCCGCCTTCATATGAAATAGATATTGATGAATCAGTCGGAAATCGTTATTATCGGAAGATTTGGAATGACTTGGGTTTTTTCAGTGGAATCTTATAAGAGATAAATTTTAGTAATATTCTCATAAAATGATTCATTGACTCAAGGAAAGAACGTCCGAATGAAGAAAGGTAGAAATATGAGGAAAATCCCTGTGAGACTGATGTCCAGTATCTGCTTAAAGGGATTCAATAGATAGCCTATTTGTTTGGCCATTAAGCTCCAGTAAACAAAAGATAGACATTTCCGGAGTAAAGTGTTAGCGACCAATAATTTCAGTTGTACGAGAGAGAGAGAGAGAGAGAGAGAGAGAGAGAGAGGATTATTTAGCATTATTCCGAAGTATTCTACTCTACTTTTGTGAAACAGCCCAACAGGTAATGAGACATACGTTTACCCCCGAGTGTTATTTTGAATACATTGTGAGGTATACACACTTTATGGAAATGTCAACTCACATTGGTTGCATTAGGTTTCTGGGTTTCACATATAAGTGAATCAATTTATTAGACTACTCTAACAGCTCGTTTATAAAATAAGCCTACTGAATTTAAGCGTTTGCGTAATTTGTTCGTGTCGTTGATGGTGCTTTTGCAATAACTTGTGTTTCAAAATGGCTCTATCGTTGGGTATACGAATGTATTTCTTTCATACTTCCTCAGAAACAATATGCAGAGGATTATAAAGATGAAGTAACTACGATGTAATACACAATCTTCCTGCTAATGCAGTCTTTTAACTTTCTGGAAGTCTTCACACGAAAATAAAAATGGGATATCTTAGATGGTGCACAGTCATAAATTTAATTACCATGAGAATTCTAAGTATGCAAAAAATCAAGATAAAACCTTCCTCCTGAACAGCTTCACATTAATTTTAAATCTCTCTCTCTCTCTCTCTCTCTCTCTCTCTCTCTCTCTCCTTGTGATTGCCTGACCATTTATCCCTCACTATATAGATGAATGTACTAGAATAAGAAGCAGCCATCGTCAAATTGAGATGATATTTACCTTTTAAAAATGTTTTCCCTAATGCAAAACTGTTTAGGGAGAAAAATAAACGAAATCTCTTGATAGACTAATGGTCAATATCCTTTCTGTAAGGGGAAACCAATAAGGCATCAAATTTTTTCCCATGATAGTTCCTTTAAGAAAAGATAAATATTACTGAAGTACTTAGCTAACATCTGTTATTTCCTGCTATGTGGGCAAAATAGGGAAACTACAGACAAGTAGAGAGAGAGAGAGAGAGAGAGAGAGAGAGAGAGAGAGAAGAAAATCTTTAGTCATATAAATAATATTTTGATGAGTCACTCATTGCGGATGACAAATCTATTTCGTGCCAGGAAAGAGTATATTTTCGTTTTTCTTTGGCGTGTGAGTGTATGTTTATGTATCTCAAAATAAAATATCGAGTCTGCTGGTAACTGTCTCTAAAAAGCGCAATTTCCTCGATCCTATTTTTGATGATCTCTCATCATCACAAGAAATCCAGCAATTGTAATGAAAAGAATCCTAAAAAATAATTTGTATAATACCTAGTGTATTCAGACAATTTGCGAAAAGGGTTATGACGAAAACAATGGAGCTTTTCGAAAAAGTATTTTCCAGATATTAGTTCATGAAACATCAATCGGATCATTTCAAATAATTATATTACAAACATTTAGGAGTCAAGTAAAAGAGAAATATTTGCTTTCCTACGAGAGGCTTTCTGAAATGATAAAAAGCAGACGAAGAACTCTGAAGACGAACACAGAAGGCACTGAATTACACTCCTACTTACAGATGAAAAGAATTGATTGTCGTTACATTTATTAATAATATATTTATGAACAATATTCATGAACCGCGATTCATTAATCTACATTATAATTTATCTTGAAATAAAGCTCTGATAACCACCTCTCACTCTTCCAGTTTATAACTGTACATCCACGTCTCTGAGATTTTAGTCCTTGGGAAAAATGCATTGGGCTAAATTTCTTGCTGAAAGAAATCTACACTTTTCGAGAAATTCTCTTTACGGATTAAATGCTGAAATGTTTTATTATACAGTTAACGAATATTCAGGTTTCTTGTCTCTTTTAGGATTCAGTATACTTTTATTTTTTATTTCTTTTATATCCTTTTTCATCATGCCTACACTACCTAAGATATATGATGTTGCAAAACATATCCTTAAAATCATATATTAAAATGAACAAAACTTCATTTTTAGATGCATCTAGCAGAAATGACCAATTACTTAAATACAGCCATCTTTCCTGAAAGAAAAAAAAAAGTCAGTCGTCTGACTTCTGGTATGAAAACAACTCCGGTAATTTCTGGTATGAGGCATAATAGGAAAAGAGAACCTTCAACTTAACGATGAAAGAAGCCAGCTAAATATGCTAGTCCTAGGTCTAATATATGGCATAAGTTTGCACTTTTCACGGCTTGGGGGATTTCATTTTGATAAAAGGGGAGGAAATTTGACAGATTTCCTCATTAATTGTCACTATAGCTAGATGTGTTAATTGGATTATACCGACAAAAAACGTTGAATAAATGTTTCATATATGTATAATCATTTATGGAAATTGTCTCGTATTGGCCTTTATCCATATAAATTGACGTCAGCGTACGTTTTTAATGAAATGAATTATCTGTCACTCAAGGAAGGGTATCGAAGGAGGAGAAATAGACGCTGAAGTTAATGATAACAGATGAAATCGACCGTTTTGGTTTTGAATGCGTTCTTACGATTTTTGTGGATGTGATACTTGTGGTGTGATTACTGGTTTCCAGGTTTAATGAAAGTTCATGAATCTACTACCACAAAAGAGAGAGAGAGAGAGAGAGAGAGAGAGAGAGAGAAGGCCCAGTTAATAAGTACCTTATCAAGGCTTTCAGGATTTTGAATTCAGACTAGATGGTACATTTGTTTATTATTCAGGATTTGCTCCCGTATACCCAAGCTCCTGTGCTTTACATAATTAGAAGTACAGACGTTGCAGACGTTGACTTTTGGTAATATCAAATTTCATTATTCACTTAAGCTCTTAGACCTAAGAAAATTTTCTAATAATTAAATAGAATGAACCTAACCTGTCAAACGCTTTTAAGTGCGTCTAAAATGAAACTCCAAATGAAACATAAAACTGGAAATGAGAAAGAGGGTAAAAGCGACGCCCTGATCTTATCAAGGTCCACAACAGAAGCTGGCCTTGATCCCTGTGAGGCCTGAAGAAAGAGATTCAGTAAAGTCATCAGCGACAATTTAATCCTCAAAGAAGAGGAGATTGTCTCTGCTGTTTTATTATCGTTTCACAAAAGTCTCCTCTCCCTGGTCTACGATGAAAGGAAACATGGACAATTGTCTTGGCGGCTTCATTCAATTTTTTGGGGAGAAGATGACAGTGGCAAAAGGGCGGTATATATGACAATAAAATCCTTCTTATTTGACGTTTATTGCCTACTGTGTTTCGGGTTTAATCAGTAAAAAAAATGAAGTATTTAGCGGATAAGTGAATATTTGATCAAAATAAAATTATTGTTTATTACATCAGACAACTGACTTTTCAGTTAACAGCTTACAGTACCATCATATAATGAACAAGTGAGGAACAATTTTCATCTCAGTAGAACTAGTTAAGAAGTTAATTTTTTTCTCATTATTTATTCAAGATGCCAGACACAAAGCCAAGCGTCTCAAAGAAAGCACTCAGTATTCTGACTGTCTAGTGGATGGTTCCACTCGAGCGTGAGATAAATTATTACTTACCTGTTCTAGCTCATCCAATTTCTAATCTTGAATCATGACGTTGTGATAGTAAGCATTTTCATAAAGCCATCTGTGAGCCCTCTCTCTCTCTCTCTCTCTCTCTCTCTCTCTCTCAGATATCATACTGTCCGAGAGAGAAAATATTACAGAGAAATGACAATTCTTGTAATAAACAACTTATCAATTAGGCATAGCAATAGAAAGAAGTCATCAGTTATTTCGAAGTATATATGCATATATATATATATATATATAATAAAAACAAACATGCACATATATGCATATATATATATATATATATATATACATACATACATACATACGTACATACATGCGTACATACATACATAGAGAGAGAGAGAGAGAGAGAGAGAGAGAGAGAAATGTGATCCATTGTAGTTAGTTGTATTTAACGAACTATGCTGCAGTTCCCCGATAAAAAGACCAGCCCGCTTCCTATTAAGGTTTACGAATCTTTCATATCCATCTAAATATTTTATTTCGATTTTTATCTCATAACAAAAGTCAGTAGTATTTGATTTCTGTAACCTGATCTTTCAGGGAACGAGATCGGAAAAAAAACAGTTTCAGCAATATAGGGTTTTATTGGCAGTTTGACTTGGCCAGTTATGAAGAAAAACAAATTTTTCGATTTAGTATTAATCTACCTTTTTGTCATTAAAACAGCCTGCAACAGTAGTTAGAGTTTTGGGTTATTAGTCCTCATGTGAAGAGTGAAAAAAAATTATGATGGGAAAAGTGTTTTTATTTTAAGAATTATTATAATGTTACATTTTATTAACTGGAGTTACGGGTCGGTTACTCGGGGTTGTTGAGCCAATAACGATGACACATTTGGCGGTTTTATGTCAGTTAATGGGTCAGGCAGTCAATATTCCCAAGACTTGGTTTATGCCATAGCATTAAAACATGCAGTCCCCAGATTTAGAATTCAAATCCCATACTCTGAATACTCATTCCAGTTTTCTTTCTCTTTCATTTTTTTTTTTTTTTACTTTTTGGATCTTTTAAACCTTATTGGTTTGTATTATTTATTAGATATCCTGCTTTGTATCAAATTGTAAAATTTTTATATTTATCTCCCCATTTATTGTGATTTTTTTTTTTTATTTTGCATGGAGGTACATTAGCTAAAAATCTACATTGTTGGAATAGATTTTCCCTGCTCGTTCCCCCACCCAAAAGATCAGGTTACGAAAATCAATTACTACTGCCTTTTATTACGTCATAAAAATCGAAAACCAATATTTAGATACAAATGAAAGACTCGTGAACGTAGATAAGACTTGGGCTGGTCTTGTCAACAGAGAACTGTTGTGTAGTTCATGAAATATAACAAGCTTCATTTGGTTAAATTTAATCTCTCTCTCTCTCTCTCTCTCTCTCTCTCTCTCATAGGGGGAGGGCTGAACTTTTTGTACTGGTTGGGGAGATTCCTCTCCTTTCCTTCCTCCTCCGCTTGACCTCGATGTGTTTTTGCCCTTGCAATACATCTTGAGAGCAGCTGTTTCACGCTCGCAATAAAGGTATGATTTACTCCTGTGGAGTTTTGGGTTTTTTTGTTGAATAGTTGGGAAATAATTATTTTATTGTTCGTCTTTGTGTGGTTTTTCTTTGGTTACTTTAGAGAATATAATATGGGGTTTTAGCATTTTATGAAATTCAGATCAGGTCGTATTTGTGGGACATGGAGTTTTATTACAGGGGACAATATGGCAGGTGATGATATGGATAAAAACACTGATTCATAAAATCACAGCAGTAGTTTCGGGAATCCAACCTTTCCTAGGTTTAGTTAATGGGGTTCTCCCTCAACTGGTAGAGATTTTTATCGAGGGAGTGGATAATTATCTGACTGCTAAGGAAATCACAAATGCCGAAGAGGCATTTAATGAAGCCAGGGGCTTTTTAGCCCTTGCAAGGGGAGATATTGGACAATGTCGTTGTACCCATTTGTTTAGTAGGTGTAAAACATGGAAGGACCTCCAATGTTTTCTTAGAATGGCATATGGCGCTGCAGAATGCAGAGATGTGGTCCATGATGTAAGGGCATTTTTTAAGGTAAGGAAGAGCCAGGATTCCATGGTTGGTTTAGTTCTAAGTTGTACGATCATGCAATGGACTTTGTGAAGAAATTAAGAGTGTCTGGTTGGGCAGTCGGTAACCATATCTCTTTGGACGACTTCGGGAATTTGTTGCATTTTTCCTGGCTCTTACATGAGGTCCCAGCTGCTATAGCGGATAGTTTCGATAAGAATATAGAGCATACGTCTGATGAGGCGCTAATTTTTCTCAGGTTCGCAAGCACACGTCGAAATGTCCTGCATGATAGTACCTTTTTCAGTGGGATGCCGAAAGCTTCTGCGGGCATTCCAAAGAACCCATCGCAGGAAGATTCAGGTTTTGCCGCCACTGGTATGTGTGCCAAAGTAGAGAGTAATATGGGATCTACAGGTCCAACGCCACAGTTTCGTTGTTTCAACTGTAATAGGCAGGGGCATACTAAGAAGAATTGCCGGGTTAGATGTTGTGCAGGGTGCAAGAGTTCTGACCACTTTTGGCGGTCTTGCCCGTCTGTTAAACGGGGAAGGGGTAGACGTGCATTCCAGGATATGGGTAGTACTGAGAGGAAAGTTCCTCAGGGGTGTTATTCAAAGGGATCTAGGGATTGGAAAAACTTTTAGAAGACTGATCAACAAAAGGGAAAAGGATAATGAATTGTTCTTGTCATGTAGCGCTTTTGGAAGATGCTCCAGAGCCTGAGGTGAAGGGGACCGTGGCTGGTTCTGAAGTCTTGATTTTATAGATAGGGGTGCCTCAGTCAGTTTATTAGGCTATGATTTTTATCAGTCGATGTTTTGCCAGCACCAGTTAAAACCTTCGGAGGAGAAGGTATGTGATATTCAGGCTCATAATTTGGATGTTTTAGGTTCGGCGACCATTTGCTTCTCGCTGGGTAACCAGTTAATTAGAGATCCAGTTTTGATGATAAAGGGCGTTGTCTTGGGAAACAGAATTTTATTGGGTCACCCTGCTTGCAGGCGTAATGGAATCTCTGTACACACTGGGGTGGGTAGGAGGTATAACAATTGGGGTACCTGGTGTTTTTGTCCCATACGTGGGTATAAATGAAATGGAGGGTAACATTTTATATATATATATATATATATATATGTGTGTGTGTGTGTGTGTGTGTGTATGTATGCACATGCATACACACAAATATATATGTATATATATGCATATATATAGATGTGTGTATGAAATCTGAAATATATATTTGATAGTGAGATTTTTATTTTTAATAATAATAATAATAATAATAATAATAATAATAATAATAATAATAATAATAATAATAATAATAATAATAATAATAATCAAATCATCTTTCACGCTGAACTACTAAAAAGACAAGTATGAAAAAAACTGCTGAACAAATTATTTAAATTTAACATTATTTTTAGGTGACACTAGCAGTCATTTACTCTGCAGTTATTACATAATCCACAGAATTTTGGCACCATCTGGTAGCTGGGAATGTACATGATGTAATATTTTTAATTTTATAAATGTTTAAAAAATCTAGGTGCTCAGTGGAACAACAGAGTCATCTGTCTCAAACCAGTGACCTCTCATATTTTTTCCACGATGGACGATACCAGAACGTGAAAAAGAATGCTCTCTAGCAAACAATATTGCAGTTGTCCCTGTGAAAGGCATGGCTCATATACCATGCATTGTATACATCGGAAGCCTCAGATTCAAAGAAAAAGAAAAATAAATATAGATTTTTTATCAGTCTGTCGATATCCATTTTATCTTATATCAGTAACATACGATTTTATCTTTTTGAGAAATAGGCACTAGGTGACAAAACTTTAGAATGAAAGACATGACATTATTTACTTTTCCTGAGAGTTTAGATAAATGATTATATGTTTCTTGGAACCTAATTCTGTGCTTGAACTATTCATAAAAAGCTGTGGATTAATCATGAAAATAATTTCCTTCAAATTCCCTTTAATCATTTTTGTCTGAAAATAGACAGGTTCCTTTCAATAAAAAATTTTATATACAAAATATCTCTAGATTACAGACTAATTACTTTTTGCCCCATTTTCAAAGAAAAAAATATATTACGGTTCCCAAAATAGCCCCTGGATATATATTGTTTACGTGTAAAGAGACATATATATAACGAATACCTACCGTTTACGTATATGGAAGCGTGTACATAAATAAATGTATGCCAGCTTTACAATGGAAAGAAGTTCGAGAGATAGCAGAGAGACAACGTCCAGAGCAGAATTATGTAAGAAGGGAATGTGAATCCATTTCTTCCCGTAAATATTTCATACCTGGGAAGAAATGTCATCCGGTTTTTGGAAATGTATTCACATCACCGTACTGACTTCCGGTTCCCTTTCTTTGACGCTTTGTCTGTGTATAAATAACACGAAAATATTAGGGTATGGTTGTAACATTAGGGTCAGGATAAGCGGCCTAATATTTAGAAAAAGAAAATATCTATGCCTGAGATGAGATAAAATTAAAGAAGATAATAACATAAATGACTTCACCAGCTTTCAATAACTGTAATGAATAAATCATTTCATATTGTAAATGAATAGTGGAGAGATAAACAAGGCTGTTCAAATACAGGAAGTTTGAAGGCCCTGCTACGTACGGTAGGATAAGGCAAACACCAACGATATAGAATAGGTTTGGGGGATGTCAGCTATTACGAAATAACGCTGCTCTTAAGAAAATGGTTGCATATTAGAGAATATCTATTTTATATCACACACACACGCACACACACATTATATATATATATATATATATATATATACACGAGGTATGTTCAATAAGTAATGAGAAAATGTCAGGAGAGACACTGTTTATATTCATAAGCTTACACAACTTTGTCTCCTTCAAAATAATTGCCTCTCGCAGCTACACACTTCTGCTTGCGCCTCTCCCAATCCTGGAAGACCTCCTCAAAGTCCTTTTTCAGTAGTCCCTTCAGGTAACTTTCCGATGCCTCTTTCAGCTCCTCTGTTGACTGGAATCTGGTTCCCCTGAGGCTGTCTTTCATGTGTGGGAACAGGGAGAAGTCGCAAGGGGCTAGGTCAGGGCTGTAGGGTGGGTGTTGTACCACTTCCATTCCCTTATCGGCCATCCAGGTGGTCACCAGTGTTGACTTGTGGCATGGGGCATTATCCTGGTGGAACCACCACTGACCATTCCTCCACTCCTCTTCGGTCAGAACTGTCTCTACTGTGCCAATACTAATACCAACAGCTTCAGATAGCATCCTCACAGATATTCGACGGTCTTGCATCACTAACCTTTGCACTCCCTCAATGTTTTCCTCCTTGTGTGCACTTTTCGGTGCTCCAGATCTCGGTTCATCCTCAACCTGTTAATTTCCGTCAGAAAATCTGTTAAACCACCAATAGAAACTTGCTACGCTCATCTGTTCATCCCCATAGGCCTCCTTTAACATTCCATAAGCTTCTTGTTTGGTTTTCTTAAGTTTAACATAAAATTTGATGGCGTAACGTTGCTCCATGTTTTCATGCAAGTGTTCACAGATCGGCAAACCGGATCAGATTGGTTCCACCACATTCACCGCTGCACTCAGACCTACAAATATAGAAAGTTGCCAGTTTGTCATTTTATAGAATATATGTATGTGTACTTCCTCATGACGTAGTATTTTGATCAAATCATATTTAGTGTCTCGCCTGACATTTTCTCATGACTTATTGAACATACCACGTGTGTATATATATATATATATATATATATACATATATATATATATACTATTTATATATAGTATATATATATATATATATATATATACTATTTATAGACACTATATATAACATATATATGTATACATATACCATATAATATAGATTATATATATATAACTATTTATCTATATTAATGAAACATTAGTAACATAACTAAATCTTATGTTCTTTATCCTTTCACTTGGGTTTTATATTATTTTGAAGGCATTCAGACACTCCATGAGTCTGTGAGTTTAAGGAGACTAGGCACACTATTTACAATTTTATAAAGGCAACAGAGCAATATTCTTTTTCTGAGCCTATTTATATATAAAGCACACGGCATTTCTCAATTTTTCTGAAATCCCGGAGTTCGTAAGATATTCTACTGGTTGCTCTGAGAGTTTTCAATTATTAATGAGCGTCTATCATAACAATTCTCTTGAAAGAATAGTAGAATATGTCATTGTTTATGTGTCGCTTATGTAATTTCCTAAGAGAGTTCCGAAGGTTCCGTATTATGATTTATTCTTCCTACTTTAGGAGCCAAAGGGGTCTACTAGCCTGGTTATTTTTTAAGGTATAAAAAGAGTATAAATTTTATTATCGCCTTCTCATATAAGTAACAATTTCAACAGCATGACAGCCTTTAGGTTTTGCTAAGTTCTCATCATTCCAGATATTATTATTATTATATCATTCATTTTTATGTTGAGGAATATGTTAAATTCCAGTTTATTTGCGTCGGTAGGATCTGATTAAGAAACAGAAGATAATGGTGATGTTTACGTGCCTTTGATAATATATTAAACAGTTATGTCATGATATCCAGACCAAATATATCTACTCGTTTGTGCCAATGACTGTACACAGTGTATGCATTGCTTTTAAGTATCGACAAAGGATGGCGAATGTACAGCAAGACTTATTCCCTAGCCTTTATTTTAAAGCGTTCATCAGGGCTAATGCTAGCGGAAGACCATCGGCTTCCAAGGAATACAACTGTAGAGTCCATGTACTTGATCTAATTAATGAGGCTATTTAAGAAGTACAGCGACCACTCCTTTGCCTCTTTTATACGAAACCGCATCCCACAGCCGGTCAAATCACGTCCTTTGAAGACGTTCCTATCGTAAGTGGGCCAAATAATGTGTTAAAGCGAAGTTACTCATAAGCAAAGAAACGAAGAGGAATTAATGTTCAAAGGAAATGGAATTATTAAAGATTGAACTCATTTCAAAATGTGTCCCCCAGGTAGCAAAGAACTCTGTGTATGTATGTATGTATGTATGTATGTATGTATGTATGTATGTATGTACGTATGTATTTAACTCGAAATAATTCATCAGTGTTCATAAAAAAGTACACAGTATGTATGCATATGCCTCCATCTATATATCAATTTTTTTTCATACAATAGATATGGTAGCTTATATTCTTATA
>JANJGK010000017.1:10973955-10975207 GCA_039081455.1 Macrobrachium rosenbergii | reverse complement strand
TTTTTGCATACTTAGAATTTTCATGGTAATTAAATTTATGACTGTGCACCATCTAAGATATCCCATTTTTTATTTTCGTGTGAAGACTTCCAGAAAGTTAAAAGACTGCATTATGCAGGAAGATTGTGTATTACATCGTAGTTCCTTCATCTTTATAATCCTCTGCATATTGTTTCTGAGGAAGTATGAAAGAAATACATTCGTATGACCCAACGATAGAGCCATTTTGAAACACAAGTTGTTGCAAAAGCACCATCAACGACACAAAACGAATTACGCAAGCGCTCAAATTCAATTGGCTTATTTTAAAAACGAGTTGTTAGCGTGGTCTAATAAACTGATTCATTTATATGTGAAACCCAGAAACCCATTGCAACCAATGTGAGTTGACATTTCCATAAAGTGTGTATACATCACATTGTATTCAAAAATAACACTCGGGGGGGTAAACGCATTACCTGTTGGGCTGTTTCACAAAAGCAGAGTAGAATACTTCGGAATAATGCTAAATAATCCCCTCTCTCTCGTTCAACTGAAATTATTGGTCGCGAACATTTTACTCCGGAAATGTCTACTTTTTGTTTAATGGGAGCTTAATGGCCAAACAAATAGGCCATCTATTGAATCTCTTTAAGCGGACATTGGACATCAGTCTAATAGCGATTTTCCTCATATTTCTACCTTTCTACCCTGTGCTTGAAGGCTAAATGGTTTATGCGATAAACATTTTTGTAACAGGGTCAAAGAATATCAAATTCGTTGGTGTTCTGTTCATTATTATACCGAGTGATTCCCTAGTCTTACATTAAACAGGAATACTTCATTTACAGAACACGCACTCTCACGCAAATAGAGAGAGAGAGAGAGAGAAGAGAGGAGAGAGAGAGACGAGAGAGAGAGAGAGAGATGAGAGAGAGAGAGAGAGAGAGAGAATGCTTAAGGAAATATTTTTTCTATGCCTCTTTATAAAACGACAGATGGCATTTTTTCGTTGAGGAGCGAATTCCGTCATGTGGCCTTCCTGATATAAAGAAGAAAAACACAGGTTACAAATGAGGCCAATGGTTTGAAAATATTCGGGAATGTTCGTGAATATGCTGTTAATTAACAAATTGAGGTTTCCGATTAGTTTACTATTTCGGAGCGTACTATTTTTTCATTTTATTCCTTCGAAAAGCTGCAGTCTTTTATATAATGTATTTAAATGGTACGAGCATGTACTTGCCAAAAATAAGCAGGTGTATGGAAGACT
>JANJGK010000017.1:10928955-10968955 GCA_039081455.1 Macrobrachium rosenbergii | reverse complement strand
TATATATATATATATATATATATATATATATATATATATATATATATATATATATATATATATATATATATATAACAACTAGTACTTCTTTCAAAATGTAAGTTACTTATACATGGAAAACGAAAAATATACCATGTTATATTCGGAAATCAAGAAGAAAAATAAAAAAAAAAAACAAACGAATCAGCAAGGCGTTTGTGACGATATATATATATATATATATACAGTATATATATATATATATATATATATATATATATATATATATATATATATATATATATATATATATATATATATATATACTTGGATTCTGATGCTGGAATCTTAGTTGCTTCAAAAATATTTTAAGGACGATCAATTAATATCAAATTCATTCTCGTAAGTTGAATTAGACAGAGGAGAAATGGGACAAACTATACTGATGTTTGTATTCTACCATGAGGGTACTTTTCCCTTTCATTTCTATCCTTAAACACTGGCCCCATCACTCATATTTAATCTTAACTGAGCCCAGTGAATAAAGACATTTTGGAAATTATATCGAGACTGACATTATTCCAAATAAATATTATAAAATAATGCAATGGAAGAGAGTCTTCGAGCAATGACGAAATAAGCAGGAGAGGAATGATGGTAGTTTAATAAGGCCAAAAAGACCTGAGCGCTTTAATACTGTCATGTATTTTTTTCCTTATTAGATCTCGAGGAGCGACACATAATTGTGGAGAATGGGCAGGTCTTAAAGGTTGATTACACTCCGATACATTTATTAAAAAAAGTAGGACGTGGAACTTCTTGACATGCATGGCGACAGACAGGATTTCCATAACGTCTGGGGCAAAGATCCAATTTGCCTGTCTACAAGATGGGGGACAAGACAGAACGTTCCACTTATAGGGTAATTTCCCTTAAGTCGCATGTCTTAATAAGAATTAAAGGAAAATATTAAATCTTGGCTAATGGCAAAGTGGTTTCTGGATTGCAATGAGGTGGGAATGGGAGGAAGCGTTTTTTTTTGGGCTTTTATGCACAATTTGATAACATGACCGCACAAACAAACAAAAAATTGATGTTAAATTTTGTGATTTTCCTGAATATAGCATGAATGTACTAATAATCAGAGCAGAGCAGATGTGTGCATGCATTAGCAACAATACAGAAATGTACATAAAAAATGAAAGAGGATCATAAAGAACTTCAATGGTGGGCACTGAGATATGCCTAAACGAACAGTTATCCCAGCCGGTCCTGGTCGTTTCGGCCGTAAGTCACTTAGGCCGTAACATCCAAAACAATGTAAGACGTTATGTTAATGGTATTTACCGTTTTGTTTATGGTATTTACCGTTATTATTTTATGTTTTACGTGCATCCCCAAGGGGCTGATACTAAACACGGCGCCCATTTTGCACGTAAACGTGCTTACGGCCGAAACGACTTATGGCCGAAACGACCCGAATGCATCCCAACAATGTGGCACCAGACGAGTGAAAGAACTGAATTTCCTGTCAGAGCGTCCTCTTCTGTCATGCACAAAAAGCAAATGATATCGATGACATGGTTCGTATGATTCCACTCGTCACTCTGAGTTGTCAGTTAACCAAGAAAGTACATATGTAAATTCCTTCGGAAGTTGCCAGCTGACCCTCTAGTCAAGTAAGTCCAAGACCCAGCGATTAAAAAACATTGCAATTTAGACGACCTAAGGTCCTCTGAACACATTACTCTGCTGCGTGGCTTAAAATAGTACAGGCACGAGAAGTCTGAAGTATGGTGATGAATGGCGAATTTATTTATACTTAGTAGCCTCCCCCATACATTTCGCTTTTATCTTTTGCTTGCTTCAAAGGTTATGCCCTATGGTCTAAATTAATTCGGTTAATGCCAGCAAGGACGCTTACCTAGAGGCTGTCCGGAAGTGTGGTGAGGTGTTTAAGCCGTCTGGTGTGTAGCTACAGACTCTGACCTACCAATAGAGGCGACTGACTGACGAAGTCAGCTTTTTGAGTTTACAAATCCATTCAAGTGATCAGACAGGAGGATACACAGTTTGAAGTAAAAATATATTTAAGGGGAATTTAGGATAAACATTTAGAAGCTGGAATGACAGCAAAATTTTTCAGTAAGAAAATCAAGATATATGCAGCATTTGTGATTAATATGAATTTGTGATTAATATGACACCCACACTTATAAGACCCTGTGTATTTCATAATGATGAATAAGAGGGAGTGACTTCGAGATCTGCTTTTGTGGAAAAATAGCTGCCCTCAAAAAATTAAAGTCCAAGTTCTCTGCATTGGAATGACCCAAAAAACTCTCGCAGAAACTCACATCTTTTATTATCTTGTTGATTCGTGATGGTCCTGCCATTTCGCAGCTTTATGAAGCACCAGACCTCTTTTGCTCCTGCTATGGAGTTTTTTCATCTTTCTCGACATCATCGAGATGAGCAGTAGGTAAGTGAGAGCAGATATCGCATCTCCGAGTTTCTTTTCACTTCGTCCGTGAAGAAATTTGACGAGGTGCCCTTAATTAATCTTCGCTGGAAGTGTTGGAAAGACAATGGAAAATAAAGGCGAGACATCATGAGAATCGCTCTTCAATTTTGCCCTTCAATAATATTAGGTGTAATTTCATTAGATACTCTTTCCGGAAAATCTAAGTAGGAGGAAGTTGCAAGAGAAAAAAAATTTAAGCTGCATTATTTCCATATTAACTTCACTTCATTTTTCTTAAAATTTGTCACGTTCGACTGTCGCATTTCTACGGAACGTGTCTGGTACATTATTATCCCATTCCATTTTTTCATTTGATATTCATTTCACTCAATTTTGGTGCACTCTCCATTATTATTCTAATTGTTATGTTTCTGTGGATTCCGCTTTCACAGCTTTCCTTCACTGGCTATTTAATATTAGGAGACTTAGTAATTGCAACCCCATTACAAAGTTAATCGGGTATTTTTTTTTCGTCTTCAGGATGAATTGTTATACATTATGGATGGCGAAGAAGAAACAGTTACTAAAAGAGAATAATAGTAAAACCATAATATAAAATTCTTTAAACTGCATAATAGCAAGCCTCAGAATTCAGACCACGACTGTTATAAAAAACGTTTTGTGAGGCGACTGGAAGCTTATCATTGTCCCCAGTAAAATAACTGCATTGGTATGATTTATCACACGCCCTCGGGGGATAATACTCCACTATTTATTCATCACTGGTGAAAAATGAGCGGGAAGAAGACGATACAACAATCAGTTCTTAATTGCGGAAAAATGTTGAAGAGAATTATGAATTATGAATTACGAAGTGAGATTAAAAGAAATAAACAAAACATTCTTAATGTATCCAGATAATATTGACTCATTTTGTCTTAATGAAATTTAAAGAACTAGGTTAATATATGTGTGTGTATATATATATATATATATATATATATATATATATATATATATATATATATATATATATATATATATATATATAAACACACACACACACACACACACACACACACACACACACACACATATATATATATATATATATATATATATATATATATATATATATATATATATATATATATATATATATATATATATATATATATATATATATATATATATATATATATATATATATATATTGCCAGTGTTCTTCTTTTGCCTAACATCGGGCAGAAAATGTGCATGAAAGATATAGATGGATTTTAGAAGGGAATAATAATCGTTTCTTTCGTTGTAATGTTTCCTTCAATAACAAGAACTGACGCTCATCTGATTTCCGTCTAAATATGACGAAGTGTTGGAACTTAATCTCTGTATATATTATGCCACCGTGAGCCTCTCCTTTCCTCTTGGAAGATAATACGGTAAACCTTCCGGCTCTGCAGTAAATGGCTGTTAACTGAAGGTTCGTTTGCTGAAACGTATAGATCTTTTTTCTTAAATCACAAAGAGAGAGATTGGTTTTACATTGCAAAAAAAAAAAACCTTCTAACAAATAACAGACAGAGAAGACGATAAAAAAGAGAAGAAGAAGAAAAATAAGGTGAAAATGTAAGTGAATGAAGTGCATAAGGCTTAATACATTGAAAGTATCCCAGGTGTGGTTGGAGATGATACTGAAGGTTATATACTTAAGAATTCTAAATACTAATAAAGGCTGCAATCCCTCAACACCAAATATTTATTTACTAGATATTTACTAGATCTCGCCGCCCACTTTCCCAGTGGCTAAGGCGCTTAACAAGCCACTGGCACGCTACAAACCAAGATGCCAATTGATCTGCTGATAAGGACAACCTCAACCTCACTGGAACAAATCCTGTCGATGAACGGGAAGAAATTTACCCACTAACTTTCTCTATGAACTGCTCTTATCCTAAAAAAAAAAAATAATTTTGACGCCATATTTCACACAAAAATAAAACCTTCTGTCAGACAGGCAGCAATGAACACTCTTGGCGGAGTTGGTACTATGTGGGAACATGTACAGTATGTAGCTAAAGCTGAGCACTCCAAAACTGCCATTCATATCAGGATATTCATGAAGATTCATTCGTCACAACCAGTAAGGAAAACAGACTTCAGTATATCGGACTTATTTTTCGCGAACATTTTTGTTGTAGGTGTTATGACGAGGGTCGAAAACTGCCTCCCCATTCCTAGGTGTCCTCATGCAAGAATACCCTCCCCATTCCTAGGTGTCCTCATGCAAGAATACGTCATATACAATAAACAAGCAGATGTTGGAAGTTTTTACGTTTTCCTTTTCTCTATTTGGCGTTAAAAATGTTGGAAGATGCATACGCGTCAAATGCTACAAGGGACCGAACAACACTCGGAACATCTCTTTGAAAAAGCAGAAGCACAGCGGATACTACAGACACATCACTCTCTGTGACACACAAGAAACAATGACACCAAAAATCTTCAACCGCCTCACCTGACGCAAAGATTAAGCACGAAAAACATCAGACTCTTCGTCATGCAACATATATAGCTTATAAAGTCTCATGACTGGTATCCATTCCTTGTGGGTCTCAGAAATTTATTTCTGAGGGCAACACGACCATTTTCTTGTTAAAACCTCTACAACATCAAAGGAATCAAGATGAGCATTCCACGGTGTCAGGCAAATTTCTCGAAATCTATTGCGCGAAGGTAAATTTCTCGAATTCAATTGACCGAAAAATAATTTCTCGAACTATCATTTTCTCGAATGTCAATTACTCGAAAACAAACAAGTAAATTTCTCGAACACAAACGAAAGTATCCCATAAGCGCCAAAGACCAATTTATAAAGAGGCTATTAGCATTCCAAGCGTAAATTTCTCGAACACAATCGAAAGTATCCCATAAGCGCTAAAGACCAATTCATAAAGAGGCCATTAGCATTCTAAACGCTTCTCATTCTGTTTACAAAATTCTGAATTGAGTTTTTCCTGTTATATTTTTCTCCAGTAGTCTTAACCCATCAAGATGGAAGCAACGTATGTTGAGAGTGAAAAGGGAAGGAAGAAATTATGTTTAAATGGATATTTATATATCAAGGACAAAGGAGTAAATAACAAAATTTATTGGAAATATGAAATGTGCAAGAAATTTAAATGTTCTGCTCGTGCTATCACCATCGATGATAATATAGAAAAAGAGAGTGGTGACCACAATCATGCAGGAGATGGGGTTAAAGTCGAAGCTGCCAGAGTCCAAGAAAAAGTGAGAGAGGATGCAATCAATAGTCGGGATACACCCCATTATATAGTGTCTTGTGCTTCAAAGGGGGTAAGTGGGGCTGTTGCGATGAAACTCCCATCAATATCAAATATGAAGAGGAATATACGCAATATACGAGCTAAGAAAAATGATGTCCCTGCTTTGCCCGATTGCCAAGAAGATCTTATCATCCCGGAAGAATTTACCAAAACTCACAAAGGAGAACTGTTTCTTATGTATGACTCGGGTCCCACAAATGATCGTATATTGATTTTTTCGACACAGAGAAACCTCGATTTACTATATATTATAGCACGCTCAAGAAACTGGTTCGCTGATGGTACCTTTAAGACGGTACCTTCAATTTTTTTCAGTTGTATACAATACATGGTGTGCATTCAGGAAGTATCATACCCCTCGTTTAGGCACTATTACCGAACAAAACTCAAGAGACCTACAAAAGATTCCTGCAGATTGTAAAAGAACAAATCCCAACATTTGAGCCAGCCACAATAATGATAGACTTTGAATTGGCCATGATTAGAGCTATAAAGCATGAATTTCCAAGGACAAAATGCCGTGGCTGTTTTTTTTTTTTCATTTTTGTAAATCCATTTATCGCAAAATTCAAGAAAATGGCTTCAAAGTACGGTACGACACCGATGCTGAATTTGCTATTCTCGCCTGTTATCTGCGTTAGCATTTGTACCAGTTTTCAAGGTCGAAGAAACATTTGAATATTTAATTGAAAATGAAGTTTTTCCCGTTGAAATTCAAAGTGTGGTTGACTCTTTTGAAGATACATGGATCGGGCGGCCGCATAGAAATAACCGTAGACGTGCTCCTTTCTTTAAACATGAATTATGGAACTGTTTTGATTATGTCAAGGAAGAAATGCCCAAGACGAACAATGCAGTCGAGGGCTGGCATTACGGTTTCGAACAGCAATTAAGTGCTTGTCATCCATCCATCTGGATTTTTATACAAGGATTACAACGAGAACAAAGTCTACAGGAGCTACGAATTGAACAATATTTGGGAGGTGTTGGTATTCCTGTGCGCAAAAAGAAGTATCGTGACTGTGCAATAAGGTTACAAACCATTGTAATAAATTATGACGAAGAGAGGCCTGTCGAAGAATATCTACGAAGTGTAGCATACAACATTTCATTTTGATTGATTAAATTTTAATACTGTATTTCATTCTGAATTATAATATTTTTATACATACAATAAAATTATAACCTTTGTATTTTTTTTCATTCCTTCATTTACAATAAATTTTTAACATTTGTGTTTGTCAACCCAAAAAGATATATTTTTCCTTGAAATACATGAAAATTTTTCCATTCAATTTTCTCGACAAAATAGATATCAGTTTTCGAGAAATATGGGATTCGAGGAAATGATAGTTCGAGAAATTATTTTTCGAGCAATTGAGTTCGAGAATTTGACTTTCGAGAAATTGCATTCGAGAAATTTACCTAAAATCGCATTCCACCACGTTACTGAAAATCATGGATGGAGGTCCCAAGTTGAACAGGTGATTGATAGGACTGACATCGAATACACAAAGCGGAGGTTTGCTTCCTAACTCTTTCCTCTACGAAACCGCAAATGAGTGTACGGATTCGCGCCATTTATGTTCTACTTCGAAAGAGAGATATTTGAATTCACGATCAGTATCAGGAGAGAGAGAGAGAGAGAGAGAGAGAGAGAGAGAGAGAGAGAGAGAGAGAGAGAGAGAGAGAGAGAGAGAGAGAGAGCGTTCATCTATATGTGCCACGTGCAGTCTGAGGTTTGAATTTACTTTTTTTTATAATAAAATACCTCAAGAGTTTTCTAAGTATTATTTCTCAACAGAGCAAATTAAAGGTTAGCCTAACAAGTGCAATCTGATGAATCATCTATGAAATCTATGTGCATTGCTGGACTTTAGTTTCAATGTCGATATTCGCAACTAGTAATGAAAATAACTGCATACACACAGACATATATATATATATACAGTATATATATATATATATATATATATATATATATATATATATATATATATATATATATATATATATATATATATATATATATATATATATATATATATATATATATATAATATGTGTACGTGTATGTGCGCGCGCGCGTAAGTATGTCGATAATTAGATCAATGTTATGCCCATACATTTCTACATAGATGGGAAGATGGATGTCCAAATAAACGAATAAAATTTAAAAAGTAAACAGAGGCTAAATTCCGAGAGCGAAAAGGCGCCAAGCGAAAGGAGAGCTTTTCTAAGAAGGATCGGGTAAGATGTGGACTGGAAACCACTCAATTGATAGTTCCTCCGAATCCCACAGGAAGGAACCTTTTCATGAGTCCCGTAAGTGACATGGGAAGCAAAAGCATCGGGAGACAGGAGCTGAATACGATGAATCGGGAATACGGCTTACATATCATCAGAACCGACACCTCTTTTAATTAAGGGCCGTTTAATTAAGCGGAGACAGGAAACGTTCGTGTCTCCCCGCTCCCGCTCCCGCTCCCGCCCCCTTTCCAAGTTACAGTACTTGAGCTCCTCCGACCAGTCTTCAGAAAATGGTGTTTGGGTTACTAACCCCAATGTTTTGAACTGTTAGATTTTCCACACTCTGATCCCGAACTGCCGCCGGAGGCCGAAGAGAAGACGTGCATGCATGCATGCTTGCATATATACAAACATAGTCATGCAACATACAATATCCAAAGTTTGCAAGCCTTATATATATATATATATATATATATATATATATATATATATATATATATATATATATATATATATATATATATATATACAATATCTGCCCTTCTAACCCTCCACCATTAACTTTTTCTCTCATTTAATATATACTTCTTAACAATTACGAATGTCAACAGCAACATGAACGTAAAAGAGAAATTACATTTCATTTTTATCAGTATTCATCTCGTTGTTACTGTTGGACTTTTATTCTATTTTGCCCACAAATCTTTTCTTTAACATAACATGGGTTCTTCTACTTAGCCTGACACTGTGTCGGGGTTCTGATCTTCTTTGATTTTAGATTTAGCTTCCTCCTCCTCTATGCAAAAATACCATTATCCTCAGTCTGAATTTTAAAGTCTTTTTCCAGTGGTATATGAACATACAAATTTCATCTGTGTGTGTGTGTGTGTGTGTAAAGGCTACACGAAGAGTGCACGTGGTTTAGGTTTGTCCATGATCGTTTGAAATTTGCATATATCAATTACTTAAGAACTACAAAGCCATAGAGAGGTTTCATTACCATCCACATAACATAAGGGAAGGCCATAAGACAGAACCTACTTAAGGATTCAGATGTTCTTTCTACTGCTGGCTCAAACCTCCAGCTAAACATCCAGTTTGAAGGTAAAATTTTTAATATTCATCGCTATCAGTATTCAATATAGGAACCCAAGTATGTCCTCGGGTGTCTGAAATATGGGAAGCTATACACCACTTAATAGCGATTCTTTGTATGACTCATAAAGCCTCATTGTGTTTTCGGTGAAAAACCATCTGCCTGTCCGCTAAGTGAGTGTCATAGGTGACAAGCAAAGGGAGTAAAGAAATAGGATAGCAAGTTCATCTCAAAAGATTTGCAGAGAACTGGAGTGGACATATACATTTATATATAGACGGTACGGTATGCAGCAAAACTCGTGCGACTTTATTTTTGTACTGGACAAGCATTGTTCTCAAATTGCCACTTATTATTAAATCTTGTATTTTACTTTGTAAACGTATATGTATGTATAAGGGAAATCTGGTCACTAGTTATGTAGAATCTTAAACTGAAATATATTGGATGATGAAAAACAACAATAGTTCATGCTACAATAATATTTCAGAACGAAAACTAAATAGGTTACTGTAGCATGACTCCCTCTACTCGGCACACTGTGACTCCCGTGAGTCGTGGAACCATCATCAGTCTGGATACCGGGAAACTGTGAAAGAGGACGTCGCGATGAAGTGAAAAAGAAAAGAGAAGCACAGCAAAGTCTAATGATAAAAACTGATGCATTTGGGATAAGAATTCAGTGTTACTACTCTTTTCGCTTTCGCAGTTTTGTTTATAAAGCAAATGTTAGTCAGGATCATGATTTCGATACTTGCAATAAATTATTACAAGTCATAGCTTAGGCTATAGCCAAGGTTACATAGGTCTAGTGTCCCGACAGGTTTCTTCAGTTTGAAGGAAAAAATAATAAATACATAAATAAGCGAGGTGGAGAGTAGTCTGCGCTCTTAGAAATACAATGAATTCTACCTTTTATTATTTTACTTTTACTTCAGAAATGAAAGACTATAATCAAGTCGGACATTATCAGCCACATCTATTATGTACAGATTCTGGAAAATGACAACAACAACGCATAATAATAATAATAATAATAATAATAATAATAATAATAATAATAATAATAATAATAATAATAATAATAATAATAATATGGCTCTAGAGTCTAGGCCTATGCTATTGGCTTTATAACATACTAAGCTATGTTTCAGATAGCAACAATATATAGTTGAGTCAAATCTTTGCAACTTATCAAGGGTGTCTATAAGACCTAAAGAAGGATTTGTGAAATTTCCCCACAGCCTTGGTGTGGTATACTTCCGTCATTAAAGAATATTATTATTATTATTATTATTATTATTATTATTATTATTATTGGATTAATAATAATGACATAATCGAGAAGCGCGAAGTGCATTTGGCCTATGGGTAAGGGGAGGGGAGGGGAGGCAAACTGAGCCATTTAAGCAGTTGACGTCTGGTTAGACCACGCCCACAACTACATCTCCGATACGTTCATTACGTTAAATATATTACTATGGTGGCTAAAAAGTCAAATTCATTAAGTATTTACGTCTCTTCATATTTGCCATAATTAAAAATTACTGCGTTAATGTTTTTATAATGATCTAGCCGATATTCTAATAAAAAATATAGTACTGATACTTTAAAACCGTGCTTAGTAAACTGTATATTTTTTGAGCGAAGTTGCAAAATGTTTCGTCGTTGCAACTTAGCTCCATTAGAAATGTGAAGAGGGAAGGGGTTGCGAGTTAGTGACTTTTGAATGAAAATCACTGAAATCGGGTCACATGAAATATGCTGCATGCTGTAGATGCATACACACACACATAAATATATATATATATATATATATATATATATATATATATATATATATATATATATATATATATATATATATATAATATATATATATATATATATATATATATATATATATATAATATATATATATATATATATATATATATATATATATATATATATATATACAGTATATATATATGTAAATATAAATACATATATATATATATATATATATATATATATATATATATATATATACATATGAATGTCTTTTCCTGTAATACTACAGTGTAATATGAATATAAGAAGGCCCATAAAACACTATATATTTCGGGCACTTGCTTCTGTGCCCCTGTGTACTGGTAGAATATGGACAGATGAAATTTTTACAAGGGTATATATACAAAACATAAAGGTGTGGCGTTAAGTCTCCGATGGTATGAAGTGACCGTTTCCTAAGAAGGAGGAGAATGACCAATTCCCTAGTGGTTTTTGGCCTCATTAGCTCCCGTTTGGCGACGGATCTGGAGGTCGCCTTTCTTGGGCCATCTTCTTCAGTAGCGGTCTTAGGATTAGGGCGTCGACGTCGTCCGATTTCCAATGTCCTCCTGACAGGTTCATATTGTTGGTTTGATTGATGAAAGCAGATTCCAGCATCTTAATGTGCTTACTGATCACAAACCCATTTGTCTTATTTAAAAAAGCGCCTTTACCAAAAACATGAAGTTCAATAGATGGTTCATTAGTATACTAGAATTTGCCCCAGAATTCAGGTATATTCCAGGGAAATTTAACACCTTGGCAGATGCATTATCCAGATCTCAAGAAGAAACAGAAAAATGCATTACCATTCTTTTAGTTGTCGGGAAGTAGATTTAGATCTAGAAGGAGTGAAAATACAAGAAAATGATGCAGAAATCAGACAGATAGTAGGACAGTTAATGACACATGAATCTTTAAAACCTGACTTTGAATTAATAAATGGACTGTTGTATAAAAGGCCAACAGAGAAGAATGGTTGTTCTCGTCTATACTTCCTAAAGGCACTAATCAGAGAAGTTTTAGAACTAATACACTCAAATAAGTTAGCAGAACATCCAAGAATTAAAAAGACAGGCAGAATCATAACCAGAAATTATTTTTGGCCACATTGTAGTGAAGATGCCAAAAACTTTGTACAGAACTGTGTAGTTTGTAACCGACACAAAGGTCACATAAATCTTAAAACTCCACTTGAAAAATATCCATCAGAATTAAATCCTTTCAAGTAGTCACCATGGACTTTTTAGATCCCATTTCCAACCACTATTAGAGGAAATAGACAAATATTAGTCTTCTTAGATTACTTAACTAGATATGTAGAAATAGTACCAGTAAGAAATAGGGATGCAGCAACAGTTGCAGAAGCTCTTAAATCTAGAATTATCACAAGACGTTCATGTCCATAAGTTCTTCTTTCGGACAATGCTGCTGAATTTATTAGTGATCTTTTAAAGAAAATATGTGAATTTTATGCAATAAATAAATGTCAAATAACAGTTGTAAACCAAGTTCTAATGGAGCACCAGAACGAACTGATTGTAAAATAAAGGACATCCTGAAAACTTTAGTGAGCCCACGGACAGAAGATTGGGACTTAGCATTAGAAGACGTACAATTCACACCGAATAATACTGTAAATGAGACAATAGGAGAATCCCCACACTTTTTGCTATATGGTTATCAGAAAAGAATGCCTAACACATTATTACACGATGCAACACCACCCAGACATACTTATAACTATGATGATTATGTTGCATGGAAGACCAGACGTACTTACGAGACAATCATGAAAACAAGGGAAAAATTAAAAGAGGGCCAAATATTATAATAAAGGTACCATTAAACCAGACATTAAAGTAGGTACTCAAATTTATGTACAAAATCATGTTCTAGAAAGGCCAAATGTAAAGGTATTTCCCAAATTCACTGGACCATATAGAGTTGGAAAAGTACTAAAATTAAACAAATATAGAGTAATCAATGAAAGTGATCTACAGGAAAAAGTAGTTCATTGGAATCGTATAAAAGTAGTAAAACCAGATCCATGGTCCTCTGAAGATATAGATAAAATAAGACATGAAAATGGTGTAGATAAGGTTGAAACCCAAAGATATAATCTGCTAAGCAATATATATATATATATATATATATATATATATATATATATATATATATATATATATATATATATATATATATATACTGTATGTATATATATATATATATATATATATATATATATATATATATATAAATGTGATGTATGTAAAAAATGTATATATTATAGAAAGTCTGATAAAGGTCTATTCTTACAGGTATAAAATGCGGCTCATCCTTATGATAGTCTTATTTGGACTAATTTCCTCAGAAGTGGATATAAGAAAGGGTTCATTGTTGAAAAGATAAGGTAACGTTAAAATGATTAACGACTTAGGCATCATAAAGCTAGACATATCATCAGTGTTAAGCAATGAGAAAAAGTTAAAGGACATAAACAGGATATTGGGAGAATTCTGCAGAAAGGGGATAATAACAGTGTTACAGTTTTGTTAGAAAACTTAAGTGCAGAAATAGAAATAACTGTAAAAACCAGGTCAAAGCGATCCCTCCTACCCTTCATTGGAACTGCTTTGAACACATTATTTGGGGTAGACACAAGATCGAATGCTGAACATGAAAAACAAAGAATTGACAGACTAGAAAAGTGGGCTGCAGCAAGAGGAACAGTAATAAATGCCCAAAACCAGAATACAGAACAAATAGAAAAACTGAAATGTTTCATAAACAAAGTCACCAAAAATGTGACGGACGAACTGAATAAATTAGAAAATAGTCATTTCTTGAATACCTTCGCTTTAGAAAGCGAAGTTGTGTTGCAAGAATACAAAAAAAAAACATTACACAAGAACTCTTTTTGTGTGTACAACAAAGGATACCAGCGCAAGATTTTTGTGGTTAAAGGATATAAAAGATGTGGAGAAATATTACTGAATACGCTATCTCTCGACACAGACGCCTCTGTTTAGTGTTAGATTTTCATCTTTCCTTTTGACTGGTAAGAAGATAGTCGTAAGACTGATTTTTAAAGTCGATAACAAATCTCTTTCCTGCGTCACTGTTATTATTGTAAATCAGTCATAGATAACAAAAACGCAATAATAATAATAATAATACTAACAATAATAAATAATAATAATAATAATAATAATAATAATAATAATAATAATAATAATAATAATAATAATAATAATAATAATAATATAACAAGAACTGAATGAGAAATACAAAATACAGGAGAGGGACTAAACAACACAACAGAAGATATAAAACAGAGGCTTAAAGCCAAAGCACATAAAATCCAACGGTACATGAACAGGGATACAAGAAACCAACAGAACAAACTTCAGGACCAACCAGAAAAGACTATACAGCCAACTAAGAGGGGAAGACGACCACCAGGAAATTCCTGAAGTCGAACCAAGTAAGAGACTCAGGTAAAACATATGGAGCAATCCGGCATCACACGACAAACATGCAACATGGCTCCAGGAAATCAAGGCAGAAGAAATGGGGAGAAAAAAAACAAAGATTCACCGCGATCACGACAGGCACAGTCAGACACCAACTAAAGAAAATGCCTAAATGAAAAGCCCAGGTCCCGATGAAGTCCATGGATACTGGCTCAAAAACTTCTACACACACAAATAGCAGAACAGCTCCAGCATTGTATCACAAACCACCATGCGCCCAAATGGATGACCACAGAGAGAACATCCTTAGTACAGAAAGACAAGAACAAGGGAAGTATAGCAAGTAACTACAGGCCTATCACCTGCCTACCAACAATGTGGAAGTTACTAACAGGTATCATCAGTGAAAGGCTATACAACTACCTAGAGGATACAAACACCATCCGCCACCAACAGCAAGGCTGCAGAAGGAAGTGTAGGGGCACAAAAGACAGCTCCTGATACACAAAATGGTAATGAAGAATAGTAAGAGAAGGAGAACCAACCTAAGCATGGCATGGATTGACTGAAAGAAAGCCTTCGACACGATACCGCACACGTGGCTAATAGAACGTCTGTAAATATATGGGGCAGAGGAAAGCACCATCAGCTTCCTTAAAAATACAATGTGCAGCTGGAATACAGTATTTACATGCTCTGAGATTGACTAGCAGAGGTTAGTCAGATATAGCACAGGAGTAGTGCAGTGGATGAAGGCTGAACTTTGCATCATAGACCATAAAACTAGAAAACACATGACAATACACAAAGCACTACACCCAAGAGCAAATACAGACAGACTATACATAACACGAAAGGAAGGGGGGAGAGGGCTACTAAGCATAGAGGACTGCATCAACATTGGGGAGCAGAGCACTGGGGTAATATCTGAAAACCAGTGAAGACGAGTGGCTAAGGAGTGCATGAGAAGAAGGACTGATAAAAGTAGACGAAGACCCAGAAATATACAGAGGCAGGAGAATGAAAAACAGAACAGAGGAATGGCCCAACAAACCAATACACAGACAGTACATGAGACAGACTAAAGAACTGGCCAGCGATGAAACATGGCAATGGCTATACAGGTGAGAACTCAAGAAGGAAACAGAAGGAATGCTAACAGTGGCACAAGATCAGGCCCTAAGAACCAGATATGTTCAAAGGACAATAGATGGAGATAACATCTCACCCATATTCAAGAAGTGCAATGTGAAAGACGAGACCATAAACCACATAGCAAGCCAATGTCCGGTTCTTGCACAGAACCAGTACAAAAAGAAGCATGATCCAGTAGCAAAAGCCCCACACTGGAACCTGTACAAGAAACACCAGCTAGCTTGCAGTAATAAGTGGTACGAACACCAACCTGAGGGAGTGATAGAAAACGATCAGGCAAATAAATAAAAATAATGATAACAATAATTGGAAAAACGACAGTGTGTAATCATGAAAAAATTTTGCTACTATTATTGATGTTATAAATAAATGAAAACCTTCAGCAAATACAGCCTTGGTATTCTGGCGATTTTTGCGATACTTTGTAACACTGCCGCATTGCAAACAAACTGAACTATATCCTATTTCTCATTCACACTATATTTGCGGCCCAATAAACAAAATTTTATCCAATTTAAAGGAAAAACTGGTTGATTAAAAAAAAAAACAACATTAACGCCATATATATGGTTTTGATACGTAGACGAGTTTTGAGTTGCTTGCAACGCGACCTCACTGCAAACCAATTGCAAACATTGCAGCATCTCCTGTTTGTCAGCAGTGTGTCAATAAATTGCATTTTATCCATTATGAAGGAAAAAATCCCGTTGCCCACCAAGAAATCCAGTGGCCATATATTTCGTTGATTTATACATTGCTTGCAGCAATGTCGTATTGCAAGCATATAGCAATATATTTCAATGTCGCATTCCTATTCGGAAAAAGAGGCTCAGTGTTCTGCATTACACCGAGTTTTAAAGAAAAGCCGAGCTGAACCCTTGAAAAAAATATCCTATTGTAGCCCGTCAACACTGAATGGCTAGAAAATGCAATATATTGCAATATTGTATTTACATTCTTGATTAGCAGCTCGATATGCTCAATTATTCGGAGGTTGCAAGAAAAGTCCGGCTGACTCCCAGAAAGAAATTGCTGAGGCTTAGCTTGTTCTTTAGGCGGTTTTTTTAATCCATTATCCATAAATCAGAGCCTTTAATCACTATACTTTTGTAGTTTCCTATTAAACTGTAATCCAACCCCCAACTATCTTTATAGTACCTCTTCAGATGACGTCAATATAATCTAAAATTAAACGCTACTATATCTGCAATTACCTTCGTTTGAAAAATTATCAAATTAAAATAGCATAGCTTTCTTCAATGTTTTTCATTAATATCGTGGCGAATCACTACTATTTTAAAGAACACAAAAATAAAAAAAACTGTTTTATCCGCGTTTTCTACCTCGAAAGCCAATACCCAACACGAGGACTTGACTTGGACAGAAGAGAAAGGGAAAAAAGTGTTTTGGGGTAGCAATTATCACACTTTTTTCCCCTCCGATAACTTTCCATCTCGGCAGTTTTGACAATCGTTAATTTCTTCGTAAACATTCGAAGAGCCATCTCGGGGCTGCACGCTTTACTCTCAGCATTTGCAGTCCTTCATTTTTCTGGGAATTCGAAAAAGGGACTCGATGTTTTTTCAGAAAAAAAAACCTGCTCTATTTTCCATTAACTTCTAGAGAAACTAGACATTATTTATGGCAAACGTCATAAGTATATTTTTTCATGGAACAGAGACCGAGAGACAATTTCTTCTTAAAACTATGCCACTGAAAGATATAATGCATTAATTGATATCGTTTGGAAGATGTGGTAAGAATTCCTTTTAGGTGAGAGGTGAATAATTTTCTTAAAAGGAAAGCTGTTGAATAAGGTAACAACTCCAGATGAACCTATGTACTCTATCCAACAAACAGAAACATACAAAACAAGTTAGAGAATACTGCACTACATTCTTATAGTTAGGGAATTATGAAAAGACTACGCCCCTGAATTTAGCACATATCTACAAGAATGGTATGTGATATGCACAACAAAGTCAAATTGGAGAATTTATTATAGAACAAAATTTTAACAAATCTGTTGCTCATGCTTGAACACCTTACAAAAGATATTTAATGTCTTTTTTCATTCGTTTCTAAAATAGCAATATTACCTTCTGAATAATGACTCGATAGAAGTGACTTCTATTGAACAGTAGTGGCGGTAGTTTATAACTGTAAAAATATACACAGTTATACAGTGTACATATATATATATATATATATATATATATATATATATATATATATATATATATATATATATATATATATATACATAAATATATATATATATATTATATATATATATATATATATATATATATATATATATATATATATATATATATATATATATATAATATATATATTTATACACGCATACATATACAGACACACGCACGCACGCACACACACACACATATATATACGAGTATATACATATGTAAATGTATGTATGTATGTATGTATGTATGTATGTATGTATGTATGTATGTATGTATGTATGAAGTCTTTACCAGTACATCGGCGTGGCTAAATGGGCAACTATCTTCAACAATTGTCGTCAGTTCTCTCAGAATGGAAAGTGTAACAACTTCAGAAGACCGTTTCTGTCGTGGAAAGTGTTTGAAAGCGTTCGCAAGCGGATAAAAGTTTAAAGTGAAAGTGAGCAAGAAAAATATAACGAGGATAAACGACAGCCAGAAAGATGTGGGAATGATTTGTGCTGGTATTTGAAAGTTAATATACGGATAACACTAAGATAAGAGACAATTTAAGTGTACGGATTGGTGCAGAGAGAGAAGAGGCTGAGAAAATAGGTTTTCGAAGAAAAGAGGATTGTCTCTGGAGTCCAAGCTACAATTTATAAATGAACAACAAAAAAGAAAATTTTTTTTTTCAATCAGTGCAGAATGGATGTTGCATACAAATGAAAGAACATATTAAACCTATTGGGGTAAAGTGCTTGTGCAATTATTGGGAGAGCTGAAATTTTGAAATTTTGTTTAAACTTAGAAGTGGAAGAAAAGAATACATAGGCAAAAGGAGAAATAATCATTTTCTGATGATTCGATAATGTGAAAGTGTGGAATTGTGCAAAATTGTGAAATGTGTGTAAGAAGGAGTAGAGGAATTTGGATGGGTCTGCTTAGATGGGTGGAACCAAAGAGAGTTTTAAGAATGGGTCAATATGTTGCTTCAGAGTTCCTTTCGTGGATATAAGAGGCAGCTAATATTGTGGAAATTTTTGCAAATTCAGTTCATACTTGCACAACAGTTCAGCAATGAATATTTTATCCACCATTATATATTTTTATCTCTAACGCCATCCCTATAAACAGATGCGGATTATTGTTCGAAATATGCACATACTAAGGTCAAGATTACTAAATCAACAGAATAAGTAAACGACGCCTCTGAAAAATTTTCCCAAATAACATCACTGTACTCTCATTGTCCAAGATTAAAAGAGCTGGCAAAAATGAAGTAGGAGAATAAAGAGTTAACATTCGAAGGTAAAAAAGATTACATGGAGAAGAGGGGCAGGGAAGGAGGAAGAACAAAGCAAATTTACATGAAGGCAGAGAATTCCCGAGGATTCTCAATGTAAGCCTTATGAATAAAGGGCATAAATTCCCCCAAAAAGTTAAGTCAAAATTGCTTTTACAATAAAGCTCAAATAAAAAGAAGCTTAATCGATTATAATAATAACAAATTCATGTAATTTTTACTTCAGTTTTTCATGTACTTGCATGATATTTTGAAATGGTTACTTGATGGGCATCCGAAAAAAGTGAAAAATTAAGATATTCTTTGTTTTATATCATTATTAGAACAAGACTATTAAGACAACGCATGAACCAGACTTCCTCCCTCACCCCTCTTCAGAATAAAATCTCGCTTGAAGAAATTACCTGCAACAACTTCTAAGGAATTACTGCTTCTGATCTTCCCATTTTTCGAGTCAGGCATACATATCCCACAACGCGAGTGCAAGCAGGTTATATTAAAAATTCTGAATTCTGTTTGCTTAGTTGGAAGGGTCATGTCGACGCTGGAATGTCTAGGAGCGACTACAAGTCCTCGGCTCTTTATGCTCTTGTTCGCAGAGACCGGAATTCTTTTCTATGTAAAGATCTACCAATGTTTTGTTTGCCCTGTATTCCTTGCGCTGCTCAAAAGGATTTCTTTTGAGATGGAAATTCCGGTTGCATCTTGTGCTAAGCATAAGGGACGTACTTTTTGTTCGTAAAAACTTACATTTTTAAATTATATATATATATATATATATATATATATATATATATATATATATATATATATATATACATATATATGTGTGTGTGTGTTATGATTCATAAATTATAGGGTGCGTAAATTTTAAGTAACAAGATACAAGGCCAATGAACACAAATACCACGCTTTGAGAATATAACACCTTGTGATAAAACAAAGGGAGAACAGGATATTGGTGTTAATACCAACAGATAGTAGCCAATGAAAACAGAAACAATTTTATGAATAAGCGAATAAGATGCAAAAGTTAAAATTTTTTTCTAAAGCATATACGACTACAAACACACACACACACACTGACGTTCTCTCTCTCTCTCTCTCTCTCTCTCTCTCTCTCTCTCTCTCTCTCTCTCTCTCTCTCTCTCTCTCTCTCTGTATATATATATATATATATATATATATATATATATATATATATATATATATATATATATATATATATATCTATATATATATATATATATATATATATATATATATAGATATATATATTTATATAGATATATATATATATATATATATATATAGATATATATATAGATATATATTTATATATATATATTTATATATATACATATATATATATATATATATATATATATATATATATATATATATATATATATATATATAGAGAGAGAGAGAGAGAGAGAGAGAGAGAGAGAGAGAGAGAGAGAGAGAGAGAGAGAGAGAGAGAGAGAGAGAGAGAGAGAGAGAGGTGGGTATACTTAGTATTTTACCCAAGCAATTATGGTTAAAGAAGTTTGTCTAAAGACAGATGATGTCACATAAACCATATGAATCCATTGATTTATAGTTACAAGAAATCATCAGTACTCCAGTACTTAAGAGAGAGAGAGAGAGAGAGAGAGAGAGAGAGAGAGAGAACGTCCAGTAGGTACTGATGATTTCTTGTAACTGTAAATCAATGTATTCATATGGTTTACGTGACATCATCTGTCCTCAGACAGACTTCTTTAACCATAAAAGTACATTCATGAACCTTCATTCAGCCTCAAACCAGGGATCACATATACGTCATGAATGAAGAGTCATTATCTGAAGGTTCGAAATCTCGCAATTGTATGAAATGTGCATCTATACATGGAACCTTTAATCGAGATTTATTATAGGTCTAGAGCTTTCCCTTCTGTTAAAATGAAAACACCGAATCTGTGAAAAGTGCAAACTTTCGCCACTTATTAAATCCTAAAACAAACATTGTTTTCCAACCAGCTTCTTTGGCACAGTTGTTTCTGCTCCTGGCCAGCAGAGGCTCTGCCTTCACTTTTGTGCCTCATGCAAGAAATTACCCGATTTTTGTTCAACAGCCGAAGTAAACAACCAGAAAGCATGCGGTCAATTTCTATCCTTCTGTATTTCTGTCATCCTATTCAGATTTAACAAAATGACAAAACTATTCTCATGGTGTTTTTTCAGCATAATTGTACAATATAATACCATAATGTGTATCTCGATCTAAGATTCATATCTTTTCCGTGTAATTTTTTTAGCCCAACTTGTTCAGACAGTTTGAAAAACAGTTAGTGTGTTTGTTAATAGCTTGAAGCAACATTTATTATGGTCTCATTCAGGTTTCTAAACTAAGAAGATATCTTGCTCCTCCAGAATGCTGTCACTTGATATTAATAGTAAATCAATATTACTGGGTCATTTGGTAAACTTGCTTCTCGTCATAGTTAGCATTTTTAGCCGCTTTGTTACTTGCCATATGTCTCATAGCTTGCCAAGAATACCAAGAAGAGTGGATTTTTGCATTCTGCATCATCCGCACGAATCACCTAAAAATTAATGTTTTCACTCATCACCTTTCAGAGAGAAAATTAAAATAAAGACATGACGGGAAATTTCATTGCACTCCTCACCTGCGAAATGTAGAGTTTAAGTGGAAACGTGCTACCTGAACACGAAGTATTTAATGCTGAAATATTTTATTTCTGTACAAAGTGTCTTCGAAAAAATGTAATCCCAAACTTCAGGTTTCTGGTTTAATTCACTTACATACCATCGCGTGCATGTATCAAAGTGATAGTGTGTGTTTGGACGTGTTTTTGCATTGCAATTAGCTTGAAAACCCAGGTAATCTTGATATAAGACATTAAACTACGCAGTCGTATGTTGCTTAAAGAAAAATATCTTCTATATTAGTTTTTTTTATTTGTTCACGTTCGAATATGTATGTCAACTTTTGTAAAGACGGAAACTGTACCAGAGGACTTCATCGTTTTATACAGAATATTACTAAATTCAATTTACAAGAGGACCAGCCTTGTGCATGGTCATTTCCTTATCAAAGAAAAATGAGTGATTAAGATCTAAATGAGCTTAAACCGTCAATATCTAATGTAAATTGATTACTCAATTAATGCACGTGTATCAGGAATAGTCTCATATTTACTGAATTATGTTTAATCAATTATTCTGGCAATAATGTTACCAGACGTCCTGACTTATACATCCTCAATAGCTCCTGATCGCAGAACTGTATTTTAACTGTCACAATATAGAAGATTTTAAAAACATGAGAGAACACCAGCTATTCCCGTGGACAGGTCCTCCGCTTAATTGTTAAATAAACATTATGTTGGCTTTCCCTTACTTGAATGTCACATTTAAATACAACATTAAGCACGAGGGATCTGGTTATATTTTCATTACAAAGTGCATGTTTGAAATAGGGGGAATATAATACTGATGCAAGATACACCTCTGCATCTAGAATACAGTTAAATATGAAATGCCAGCAAACAGAGCATCGGATTTAATTGGAGTGCCATTATTAAGAGTAGATTTAGCTCTTACTTTCAGTTAGTGTATAAATATATATAAACATGCATGCATATATATATATATATATATATATATATATATATATATATATATATATATATATATATATATATATATATATTACTAAAAGGACCTCATTCAAACTGTTAAATACCATCCAGTTTGAATGAGGTCCTTTTAGTAATTCTACTAATGCACAGAACAATTGTGTATATGATAAAGTTAATATATATATATATATATATATATCACATTGTGACGTAACTACGCATGGCGCAAGATGATCCAGAAGATAACAATACCACATAATGGAGCTTTGTATTTCCATGTTTATTCAACTGAGTGGTTCCCTTTGCCCTCATCTTGTGACATTGAACGTTATTTCGTTTTGTCGTATCTATTTTTCTTTCGCTTTATGACGTAATACGATAACAAATGAGACATGCGAGTTTTGTTATTATAAATCAGGCAGCCCAGGTTGTAAGACGGAAGAGAGTTGGTTATATTTGTCCCATTTCTTGTTCGTGTAATGTTGTGGTTTAAGATTTATCGTAAATGAATTGCGTAAATAGTTATGTTTGCAGGCGATACAATACTGGTTGGGGATAGTAAAGAGAAACTGCCGAGACTGCTGAGAGAGACTGAAAGTGTTCGCAAGATTAAGCGTAAGAATCAAAGAGTATTGTTGAAACAGAAAGAAGCAAAGGATGATAATGGTGACGGTGGATGACATGGATCCTCAATTTCATTTAGGCATTAGGGAGTCAATAATCTAAATGCAGGTATGATGAGAGAAGCTCTGGCTATTATTGTGGCAGCCCCCTGCACAGGGGATCATCCGGGTTACAGCATTGAAGCGTGACTAAAGGTGACAACTGTCTTTTCTTCTCTTGAGAGAAACCTCATATTAAGGAATACATGCGCATACACATTCCTACACAGACTCACCTCACAAGTTTGGATGTAACTTCCCTGTTCACCAACGTACCAGTCAAGACGACGATGGAAGTAATAAAAAAAATATGGAGGAAGGGGTTTATACATGCGACCTACATCATGATGTTTTAGTAAAACTGTTGTCAGCAGCCCTCAGCGTTAATGTGTTCAAGTAGGGCGAAAACCATTATATAAAAAAAAAAATGGCGTGGCCATAGGCTCGAGTCTTTCACCAATCCTAGCTAATATCTTTATGGAATGGTTTGAAGCGGAGGAGGTGGGCAAAATAAATAAAGGGAACTTACATATCATAAAATGGGTAAGATACGCGGATGGCATCGTGATTATTTATAAGGGAGAAAGGGAAGATCTACACAAGTTCCTAAAAAACATAAATAAACCAAATGAACACACTAAGTTCAGAATAGAAGAAGAGAAGGAGGGAGAAATTCCTTTCTTGGATGTCCTGGTAAATAGGGAAGGGGAAAATTTAAAATTCAAGGTATACAGGAAGAAGACACACAAATTCATACACACATTTGCTCTCCAGTCATAGAGAAGAATAAAAAATAGGAGTAATGACAGGGTTGGCCATTAGGGTTTATAGGATTTGCAGTCCTGAATTCTTAGATGAAGAGCTGGAATACCTGAGGCAGAGTTTTAGGAGATTAGGATACCCTAAATACTGGTGGGGGAGGGCACACACTAAGGCAAGAAAAAACTATTTTGGGGAGAGGGAAAGGACAGAAAAGGAACATCTGGTAGGGAAGAAAATAATTAGTCCCAGACAACAACTTTATTTCACCCATCAACAGGAAGCTAGATAATTTCAATTTGATAGGAAGCTACAAAAACACCATTAGGAATAAAATAGTTAGAAACAAAAAGTCGATAGAGGGGGGGGGGGGAGGAAGAGATAAGAGGGGGTATACATGGCAGCATGTCTAGACTGTGAATATGGGTACTATGGCAAAACTGGCAAATCTTGTAACAACACCTGCAGAACGTAAGGCATTATAATCAGGCGTCGGCAGTTGTCAAACACTGCTGGGAGAATAACCATAAAATAGACTGGGAAAATATGAGTTTTCTGTACAGGAACACCAACAAAACGGACAGACTGGTTGTAGAGAACGCCTCCATAACATGCACTAACAACACAATGGCAGGGAACACCGGAAACGGCTTTGAAGAGAGCATATCAAGAAAAATCGTACTCTCCACAGTAGCAAGGAAACGAAAAACAAACGCAAGAGGACGCACGGGAAACGAACACCTGGATGAAGATGCAGGCAGAGAAAGGGCAAGATCACGAGGGGGGGGGGGGTCACACAGGAGGAGGAAGGCAATTATAGGATTAAAGTAGCCAACACACAGATATTAATACAGCTGGACTACGCGTCTGGTCATTGTACTTGATAATGAGGACTGTTTGTTCAAGAAAGCTTGTAACATTTCTGAATAAATACCCCATTAGATACCATCCAGGTTGAATGAGGTTTTGTTAGTATATATTTTAGCTTTACAGTTTTTCGCTGCATTTTTAATTATCATGGCTGAATTATTCAACAGTACGTTTTGAACGACACAGAAATACGATTTCTCTTTGATTGAAAGTGGAAATAATTCAAACTGAACTAGTGGCAACGGTATTCTAGTGCAGTCTGTATGAAACTGAAATTTTTAAGTATATATAAAGAAAATCCGGACGTGAGTAATCTGCTATGGGACTGACTAGTATAGTTTTCAAGATGCATATCCAGTAAATCAGTTAAGTTCCGTAATTGTCTGAAATTTTTGCCACAAATAGCAGCGAACCGCAAATAAGAGTGAATACCTTTGTCACTGTAGTTAAAGGAAAGTTTTCCTCATTTTTCTTAATTCTTTTTTAATCTTAAATTTCAGAAGCAATAACAGAGTATAACAGTATCGAATATACCATTAAAGCAACGCATACTGAAGTTGCAACAAATTTGGGCTTTAAATTGGGATAATAAGGCATAATTATAGCTTTCACAAGAGAAAATTCTAATTAGGCGAATAAAGTGACTCATATAATGTTTGGAAAACATAAAACCAACATATAACATCATAATGTGATGATATAAATTCAAGATAACATCCTATCAATCCTGCGAGAGATACACACACGCTGCCTACCCTCTTCTCAACAACTGTAGGCTATTTGAGAGAATATAAACATCTTGAGCAAAAGTACATGTAATTTTTTTCTAACGCAAATACCAACTTTGTAGCCTTTTAGACTATCGATATTTATGAATCGTGATGTAGCAGCCGACATTCTGATTTATTTTGAAACAAAGCTGAAAACCTCCTCTCATTCCATCTCTCTCTATTTCTATCTATATATTTAAGACCCTTTAAGGTCATCCTTAGTTCCTTCTACTTAGCACAATACGGATAAAATAATAACTACCAATTATGCAACCGAGGGGAAAAGGTTGATGAAGGATATTCCTTGTAAGAACTAAACAGCCCTACGGAAAAGATCGCTCATAACATTGTATTTATCAATTCGTTACACCGAAGGAAGACAGGTATATAGTGTGTTTGGGTTACCGTCCGTTCCCCAACAATGGAACCCCGATGTCTGCAAAATGACAACGAGGCAGACACAGGCCAAACATTTATTCCCAAACAACACGCCAGACCGAGCACAGGAGCGGCTATAACAACAACAAAATAAGAAAGGGAGCTTTAGCTGGTATTATTATTATTATTATTATTATTATTATTATTATTATTATTAGTAGTAGTAGTAGTAGTAGTAGTAGTAGTAGTAGTAGTAGTAGTAGTACGAAGAAAATTCCCTATTCATATGGGAAAATCCCACAGGGGCCACTCACTGACTTGAAATTCAAGCTTCCAAAGAGTATGGTGTTCAGTTGAAAGAAGTTACGGAAGGTAACAGGAAATACAGAAAGGGGAGATCAGTTACTGGAAAATTGGAAAAAAATATTAATCAATAAACTGATGAATGAATCGATCAAAATATAAATAAATTATCAAAATACAAGTTGAACTGTTTTAGGGTGGTAATGCATTGCATCTACGTTTCACCTTTTGGCGTTCTAATTGCACAACGTTTTCCTGACGTTGATCAATGAATATCTAATGGTAGCAAGTAAAGTATTTCCTGGTAATTTCATTGCTGCTTAAATCAGCCAGTGAGAATAAATAAGCACAACCACTCTCGCCAAAATTATAACAGTGGTGACCCTTGAAGCTTTGGCATAAGAACAAATCAGATTCGCCTTAAGTATATCTTAGTTTAACCAGACCACTGAGCTGATTAACAACTCTCCTAGGGCTGCCCCGAAGGGTTAGACTTATCTTACGTGGCTAAGAACCAATTGGTTACCTAGCAACGGGACCTACAGCTTATTGTGGAATCCGAAACCACATTATAGCGAGAAATGAATTTCTATCACCAGAAATAAATGCCCTCTAATTCTTCATCAGCCGACTGGAGGCTCGAACTAGGGCCTAGCGAGTGCTAGGCGACGATTCTACCGACTCCCCCAACGAGGAACTGATTCGCCTTAAGGTTCAGCAAGATATTTACAGAGATACGACTTTCATAATGAAGTGTTTGCATCTGGGAAAATGAAAGTTGTATCAGCAGTGCAATATGTGTTTGCAACATCCCCTGTTCGCCGGCCCCCCCCCCTCCACATCCACACTTGAAAGAGAACATTTCTGAGCACTGGCAGTGTGGTATACGTACAACGTACTCATCAAACAAGCCTGTTCGTATGAATGAGTACTCAGATATGAAACATAAACAGATTATTCCCACTCTCCTTATAACAAATATACATTTAAAAAAATTTGAGGTTACGACATGAAACCAAAATCCCTGAAACTATCAGGATATTCATATTTTGAATAAAAGATAATTCTGTTCTTCTATATCAAGCAAACATCGAGCATTAAAAGAAAAGAAAACAGAAAAAGACTGAAAAGAAATAACGAAAAAATGAGAATTTCGCTTTTTTCATTGCAGGAAAGAAACTCATGTAAGTTACCGTGTTCACGCGGATACAGAGGTTTTTTCCTTACAATAATATAACTCTGTACACGAAATTAGAAGCAAATGCACCAGGGTCGAAAGTCCTGATAAAAAGGGAGAATATTCCCAGCCAAGGTGAACTGTCCCAGCCGAAATCCCTACAAATGGCCGCACAAAAGCGAGCAAATGAAAGAACTGAATCCTCTGTCCACAGGATTAATAGGGTGCTGAAGATTTTTGGGGATTTAAAACAAATTATCTGAAATCCTGCTGTATTATGCAAGATTATAATTGTCACAAAATGGCCCTCATGCAATTTAACAAGTAAATGGAAATCTTATAAGTGCAAAGATACACACACACACACATTATATATATATATATATATATATATATATTATATATATATTATATATATATTATATACTATATATATATATATATATATATATATATATATATATATACTGTATATACCTCCTTCTGGTGATTGTGTGTCTAACAAGAATAGAAATTGAGTGTGAAAGAAATAAAGGAGATATGTGTTATAGAAAAAAATGAATTATCACTGCCTGGATTTCGAAAAAGGTTGGTTGTCCTTGGCGATCTGCATACAAAGCCAGTGATTGTACACCCAAAAACGGGAGTTTCAGGAGAATTTACTTTATGTTATGGAATGGGAGACCAAACAATGTTATATTTTACACCTCTTGTTTTTAGGATTGGAGATCATTTGTCAGTACGTGAAATCGTGATCCTTTCTATGAGAAAAATATCCTCTCCTGGGTTAGTTAAAGCTGTTGTTATTTTGATGGTAGTTATCTAATGACTCCCTTTATGTCTTTCGAGGATATTCAATGCTTCATGAAATGCTGACATGTTGTTTATTACTCCTGGTTAAAATTGTCATTATCAACAATTTGGAATTTCATACAAATATAAATAATATATTTTACGGTGGATATTTTACTAAATGGCATAATCAAGTGTTGTTGGGTCAGACACTCAAGAATTTCGGAGGTGGTAAACATTTGATACCATCTCACAATGGAAACCTCTCTCTTACAATCTGATATGCGGTTCAAGCAAATAAAATCTTTCGTCAGAATAAAAGACCAATTCATAGAAACAATACAACGTTTTCTAAATCTCAGTAACATTTACGTATTACTTTCGTCCTTCCTTCAATCATAATCACCATCGTTATTAACGTTTCCAGCATTCCCAAAAGCTATTAAGACGTACGTAACTATTACTCATTTGATTCATCTATCCATAAATAAAATAAATTCGCACTCGTAAATGCCCGATTGGAAACTTGAAATTGGAAAGTCAGCAGTTTTGATGAGTTTCTGATCCACTTCGTCTGCATATCTTGGTTTCCAGCCTCTTCACCATTATTTACACGAAATTCTGTCTTCTTCCACTGGTTAATATGATTGCTGTTTTATTTAAAAGTAAACAACTTTTTACAAGTAAAACTAGAAGAGTTAATGCTTTGTTAAGGAAACTTAGAATGTCCTAAAATATGAAGGGGAATACAAAATAGTAAAGAATACAAAAGAGTGAAATATGTTTATGATAGACAAAACTGTAAAAAAAAGTTTGTATTTAATAGTCTCGGTGATTCGATGGAAGGTTATCTTGTTTATCAAGAGTAATCGTACGATAGACAATGTATGGAATAACATCATATAGAATAACATCAAGTAAAAAATATCATCATCTAACGTTATTTAAAGCCAGAGAGAGAGAGAGAGAGAGAGAGAGAGAGAGAGAGAGAGAGAGAGAGAGAGAGAGAGAGAGAGAGAGAGAGAGAGAGAGAGAGAGAGATTTTGTACTGTAAGTTCGGAAGGATTTAGGTCATAGGATTTTTTGAGTAACGTTAAGCAATATGTAACTTATAAAGTGAGTTAAAGTGAATGAAATCTGTGCTTTTGGTTTTATCAGTAATTCGCACCAGATGTTATCATAGTATTCAAGGATAATAATAATAATAATAATAATAATAATAATAATAATAATAATAATAATAATAATAATAATAATAATATATGCAGGGAGTAAACCCTCTTTCAAGCATTTTCTGCTAAAAAGAATGTCAGCATCAGTGGAATTGATTTTATACAAATCAAGATCGTTTCAGTTCTTACTATTTTCTTTTCTTCAAGACTGATAACTACTAAGAGCTGGCCGATGTGCATAATCTGGATCAGGGGGAAAGGCAATAGTTCTGAATAGTCATATTTATTCTAGTTCTGAATAGTCATATTTTATTCTGGTACATGCAGGCAAAAGTTCAACATGTTTGACTTCTGCCTGTCTGTACCAGAATAAAGTGACTATTCAGAACTATTGCCTTTCCCCTTTGTCCAGATTATGTACATCAGCCAGCTCTTAGCAGTTATCAGCCTTGAAGAAAAGATCATAGAAAGAACTGAAAAGATCTTGTATAAAATCAGTTCCACTAATGCTGCCATTATTTTAAATAATAATAATAATAATAATAATAATAATAATAATAATAATAATAATAATAATAATAATAATAAATGCAGTTATATGTGAATTTAAACTTGTCTTGACAAGCTGGACGTTTCGCCTGACAAATGCATTTCTGATTATTCCCTGCTGTTTTTACATACATTTATATTTTACATTGAACTTGTCTTGAAAACTTACGCGTTCCAAAAGACAAATGTGTTTCTTAATATTAGCTGTTTTCTATAAATTCCTGCGACATTCTTTTATCAAGCCTAATTATTACAACTCTTTTTTTCCCTAAAGGTCCATGTTTAGACTCTACTGCTTTCATTCTTTCGTCCCTCTCCTGAAATGGACGAATCATTATTATCTAAAATACAAATAATATATCTGTGTGTTCTGTTTCTCTTTTATTGATACTTCGCAGCACGCTCCATTCAGCTCAAAGAAAAGGTCTCGCGTGACCTAAAGCGGTGAGGTAATTGATGCGACTTAATTGTGTGTTAGTCGGTTTGTCTGAACGTTTGCTTATTCATTACAGAACCACGCTGAAATTCATGTATGGACATTATCGAAAAATTTTCAACAAACAGGTGTTGAGACTAGCAAAAGACGATTAGGGTTCGGAACAGATAACAATGTAACTTTTGGGAAAGACAGAAAAAGGGAAGTCTTGTGGATGATTGTTCAGCCTTGTTAGGGTTGGCGGTATCCGGGGCATTCAACAACTCTCGGATTTTATGGCTGTGCGGCTGCTTTCTTCCTATGGTCATTCACCCTTCAAGAGTCGTGTATTTATCTTCCGCCAGACTTAAACGTCACGCCCAGAAGAGGCGTCTGTACATTTAAGGAAGAAAGAATGCGTGCATCCAGTCTAGCTATTTATTTTTATGTGGAACAAATCAGGACTATTATACTGGATGCTTGCCAAAAAAGTGAGATAAAACTGCATTCAGTTTACAGCTAAGCCTGCGATGACGCCTCTCACTAACTTTAAAAACTGAGGCCATAATATAGTGAAAGCGGACATTAATGGTCGCATATCACAAACTGTACTGTAATTATCGCTTTGCCAATTCCCACTCCCCCCACCCACCTGCCCCCACAAAAGTAGAAACTAATGCCCTGCTGGCTTATTGGAGACTTGTAAAATTCATCATGTCAGAATAACAAGCCGGTCATTAGCCTAATTGGCCATGAGCTTATGCGGCAGGCGTTATAATGCGATAATGTGCTTCATGTGGGGATCAACTGGACACTTGCGTCAGTTATTCCAATGCCCGAATTCACGCCAGTTAATTCGCCCTTCTCCGGCTTTTAATGCAAGAATCAGTGGCGTCGTTAATGAAAATTTGGTCATGACCACTTACTTGAAAAATTGCAATTTACAGTTTAATTAAGGATAATAGCACTTCCCTAGAATTATTATTATTATTATTATTATTATTATTATTACTATTATTATTATTATTATTATTATTATTATTATTATTATTATTATTATTATTATTATCTTAATGGATTCCTATGGAACAAAATAGAAGCAGTATTGTAATACATATATATATATATATATATATATATATATATATATATATATATATATAGAGAGAGAGAGAGAGAGAGAGAGAGAGAGAGAGAGAGAGAGAGAGAGAGAGAGAGAGAGAGAGAGAGGATTTCTACGATGGATATGTACAACTTTTTGAATCATTCCTGCATCAGAGTAATCAAATTTCAATTGACACACGATAACTAAAAACGTGATAGTTGGAACCTTTCTTTATAATGGGTCGTAAGTTGTTGTGTACTTGGAGGTCAAATGTACTGTACTATTAATTTAATTAAAATTATTTCCCATATGTAGGCAATATTTATAAAGTTAATATCTGAAAAAAATCATACACAATAGGAAGTACAGAGTAATTTTATAACATTTTTTTGGTGAGTAGCCGAGAAATTCCAGATAATTTTGATATAAATGCGTCAAAAAAAACTTATAATAGCTTGAAAAAGCTAAAGGGGTTTCTAAAATCGTATTGTTTTCCTATTACGGATAAATATAACGAATTGACTAAAAACGTAAGAAATATTAGTGACATCACGAGTAATATTAATGGCATCAGGGCATAAAAGTTTGTCTTTACAGGAAAGGTCGTTAGTAAATATTTTAAACTTTTGGCATTGCTGTCTGTAATTTCGAATGATATTAAAAAAAAGAAACTCACTTCTCTGAGGCAGTAACGAAAGGTCTATCATATCATGAACAATTAACAAAAGGACAGAGAAATACCAACTGATGCAGGACTTCATAGGAATAACTAAGTGCATGGTTAATATCTCTCTCTCTCTCTCTCTCTCTCTCTCTCTCTCTCTCTCTCTCTCTCTCTCTCTCTCTCTCTCAAACTGAACGTCCATTACTTCTCTGGGAACCCCAAAGTATCTGTACTCTGGTAACGGGCAAGAGCGTTTTCGCTAGCCACGGTACCGGACGAGGAGCCATAACCGTTAGAACGGCCCATCCTTCAGACATTGCATTCTCTATTTCCTCGACTAGGCTTTGCCCGGGTGCTTGGACTTCACAACAATCCCTTCTTAGCGCTGTGGCATTTGTGACTTGCTCCCTCTCTTATGTTTGTAATATTTCCAAGAATGCGCTCGTGCTCTTGATATGTCCGATGTTATTGTGACTTGCATGAAAGGTCTAGCATTCATGAACTGGTTTATCTCTTAAGTTTCTTAGGTTTGTAAGGAATTGTTGCTGGCTGAGGGATATTTGAAGTTAATAGTACTTGAACTGGATCTGGTAACTAAGGATGTTTACTCTCTTGCGTGTTTAAGGATTTTGAAGTTTTCATTTTTTTATGAATAGTTACGAATTTCTGATAACTTGCAGAAAATTAAATGAACAGTTCATTATCTTGAAGTTTATTCTTTCCGTTGTAATTCTGTACTGGCCAAACATTACATATTTTAACGTCTTAGAACATTTAATATATAAATGTAATCTCAATATCGATGAATAACGGATTCACACAGTCTATTAAAATAATTACCTAACTTCCAACAGAGAATAATTAACTTTGGTTAATCGTTCATTAGGCAGATGACCATCAAGCCCACTTTCCCATCAATGTGAATCGCCAATGTGATATTTAGAGCAGTGGCCAACTTCACCCAACTGAGTTTTATAAAGTCATTGTTAATTAGCGGTATTTTATTATGAAGCGCGAAAATCAGGAAGAATACTAGTTTCACCGAAATACCTGATTTCTTGTTTAATTTCTTGGTATTTCTCGTTTAAATATTGCAGTTTCTTGTACTTTTTGTCACTCTCCCAAAAGCTAAAAAATGATTCTTCTTTCTCAAACTCTCCTTTAGCCAAACTGTTTTACCCAAGCCAATTCAGATTGCTCTTGGATTTAGTAATCTCGCTTTTCTTTTCACTTTTCAGTGACTTATCTCATCCTATTTTCATATGAGTTCTATTCCATTTTCTTTTTGGCTTGGGTTAAGAAAAGCAATATACTGTTCTCTCAACGGTCTTCGATTGTGATTTTAAATAAACCAAGAAAAATACGCGAATAACTTTTAAGCACTTTGATTTCGCCATTTAATTCTTCCCATACCTACCCATATCTCTCTCTCTCTCTCTCTCTCTCTCTCTCTCTCTCTCTCTCTCTCTCTCTCTTCTCTCTCTCTCTCTCTCTCATTCAACTGAGACACAGATATGTGCTAGTACTTTTCCTTATGCTATGAAAGTACATGATGTAACAACAGATAAACGCCTCAGCGAGTATGGAGAAACCTAATAGGATACATAAAGTAGAGGGAAAACGATCTTCCTTCCCTGAAGGACCCTTCTCCCACTTCAGCTATTAAAACAACATTCGCCCTAAGGAGAATCTATTCCTCTTCTCTCGAAACTTAGCGAGATGCCAAAGGCTACTCATTTAAGACTGTTTATGGTGAAAACCCGCAGGTCGATCTCATCCCTCTCAGACCCGATAATATCACAGCGGTGGATATCGTTCCGAAGCACGCGACATGTAGGGGTAAAGGATGATTAATCATTTCAGGATGGAGCAATGTAAGCGCAACTGACTGTAGCGACAGGAAATAGCCATTCATTAGCCAACAAGGGGAGCTGTGTCTTAATGGTTCCTTGTTAGTGCTGGCACCAAGGAAACTAAAGCAGTTTTCCTTTGTGGTGTCCGAGTGAGTAATTGATGGCTCAAGTTGTAACAATAAGTTACCAGAAGTAGTATCTGGAGATAAGCTCTCTCTCTCTCTCTCTCTCTCTCTCTCTCTCTCTCTCTCTCTCTCTCTCTCTCTCTCTCTCTCTTGTAAAGAATCATATTCCATTATTATTCGGAATAACAGTCGTTACTGCTAGATATATTACTAGAAATTTTTCACAGAATTATATACGTTTATTGTTGTTTAAAATATATTTTAATTTCTTTGTAAACTGGAAATTTTTAATCTGTGGTAAAATTGTACAGTGAAAAAATATGAACCTCCAGTTTATGCATTTTAACAAGAGTTCTTTATCGGACGTTCCGATAAAAGAATTTTAACTGAATAAATGAAAAAAAAAAATCGATACCGTGTCCTACATGGATCGTTTTGTTTGACAGAACTGTCAAATCATTTGACAGTCAAAAAATATCTAGGCGAGTTTCACAAAAAAATATACATTTTATCATATACCACATAAGCTGTAGATAACAAGCATATTTTATTTGGGGCTGTAATTTTATATATACATATATATATATATATATATATATATATATATATATATATATATATATACACACACATACACACATTACTTTCTCCCTCTATTTCTGGTAGTTTCATACATAAAAGATCTATATAAAGAGTTCAGATATATTCGGCATGTCGACTTAAAATTAAAAAAAACTATTAATCTGAAAAAGTGTCAAGAAAACTAATTAATATTGTAGTTTTATTTCTCTCCCTCTCTCTTTCTCTCTCATTTTTCCCAGGAGATTCAAAGCATAACAAGAGGCGAGAAATAAGAAAAAAACTGAAATGATTTACAATAAGACGCTTACGAATAAAAGATACCACACCACCCTGTTTCGATTACGCGTGAACGTCAGTGGGTATTCATTCAAAATGATAGGAGGGAGAACCAATCAGCGGGGTGCTGGCTTCTCAAAACCTTATATTACTCCTTGGTTAATCATTCGCCTGGACAAAGCGCTCTGAAGCGAGCGACTGCTAGGGGAGTATCATTACTAATTGCAAAAGAGAATGGGCAAAGTGCAACAGCAGACTGCCATCGGATATGATCGCGCATTAGCGCGAAGGGAAGCCCTGTCCTGGTGATACCTATCAAGTGTTGCAACCGGAAGATTTAAGACTAAAGTTGGGGAAAAGAATGATTAAAGCTCTGTCTGAATATCAGCGGACGCACTGTTTCTCTCTCTCTCTCTCTCTCTCTCAAAAAAAAAAAAAAAGAAAAAAAAAGGGAATAGCTTTCGTGTTTTCTTTATGAGTTTTGCTAGGGGCCAAAGGTCATTCTAGACAACGACAGAGGAAGTGTCACCACAAGAGTGAGGTTGCACACATTGAAAATAAATCAAATTTTCCTTTCGTCAGGCAGCCGCTGGCGTGTAATGTCTGCTATTTAGAATTATACTATTGTTGCCTTCAAGGATGTGACGGTTTACCATTTATCTTGGATTTCTCCCTAATTTTCTTTACTATATGATTTCTTCCCTATCCGGTGTAACAAGAGTATCTGCATGATTCATCATGTAACCAAATGGCTTACCAGTCATATAATGCAAAATTTGTGCAGATACAAATAACATAAAAATTCGTGAAGAATTCGTATAAGAATCGTGAGGGTATTCGTATGTTAGGGCGAGATTTGCTTCTGGTGTTTTCGTGTGATGTGCCAACGCTAATTTAACTCTTCTTTTGACACAGAAACTTCAATATATATTAGGCAACGGTGTAACAAGGTGCAGGGAATTTCGCCTCACACACTACAAATAGCGACAGACCTTATACCAAACAGGAATACCCACTCATAAATTCTAGCTAAATATGGATTTCATTCACATCTGCTCAAGGAGACTACAGGACTCCCCCATCGACGCAGTTAGGACCGAAACGGAAGAGCCGCGCGGAGTAAGAGAAAAGCACCTGAATATGACATCCCCAGCTAATGACGCAATCCGTGCCCCTGCATTACCCCCTTGTAGACAGCTACAAAGACAGCATAGGAAATCGACTTACGAGCTGTAGGTAGGCGCCTCTTACCGTCCGAACCACATACTGGGAATGAGAAACGACAAGCAATAGGCAATTACTATTCTCATGACGTCCCCACACTTTTTTTTAAATTGAATATGCAATACTGTCCAAATATTGTCATAAAATTTGTTTCTTTCCCTTTGTAAATTTTGTGTTAAGGATATCGCCACTGGACTGGTCGACAACCGTCAACGTCCCAGGCTAAATTTCAAGTGGAAGAAAACAACAATATTTCCCCTTATTCCTTTATTCCTAAAAAGCTACCTGAGGTCAAAAGAATATGTAAACATATGCATAATTTAAATTAAAAAAAAAAATAGCATCTGCCAATAATGCCATGAATATTAATAATAACTTGCTTGGCATGTATGTTTCTCTCTCAACCAGCTCTCCTAAAGCGATGGAGTGTACAATATTCAACGTGAAGAAATGATGGCCTTCAAGTACCGTAAAGAAGAAATGTATTTTGCATGAATTATATCGCCTTGTGACTGAAGATTCCCTATCCATGACACATTTCATTCTGATTTGAATTCTAACAAAACTAATATATTTTATTTGATTTCCAATGTATCATTACGTAGTAACTGAAATAAGCATGGAAAATATTACTGCATCTATTGATTGCGAGCCAATTCATAAAGAGAAACAGAGAACTGATAAATCATAGACTGGGATGCAGAAATGCCGAGTCAAATTCTGATGGTTTCAGCAACAACAAAAGCCCATTAATACGACACGTTCCGCAAGCAAGATGTGTTTGGATACAGCCATGTTTCAAATTCAATTCCCCCAAATGAGGCTCAAAGACATAAGCTCAGAAATCATGGGTCGTTTTGAAAGTCATTTGGATCCTCCTTCACAAAGGCGCTCATACAGAACGACGGAGACACATCCAGCGTACACAATGCAGACTAAATGCTTTGTTTTACACAGAACACCTATATATCACATTCATTTTAAACTGGACTGGAAATTTATCAGTAAGAGCTGGTCTTCTATTTGTACAGGGCTCCTGCAGGGTAATTATTATTATTATTATTATTATTATTATTATTATTATTATTATTATTATTATTATTATTATTATTATTATTATTATTGAGGAAATAATCAAAGCAAACTCACATGTAAAACATATATCAGTGTCTATCACACATCGGGATCGAACCCAAGGCTCAAATTATTATTATTATTATTATTATTATTATTATTATTATTATTATTATTATTATTATTATTATTATGTTACATCGAATTTATGACTTTAACAAACTTTGACCTTTGACTTTTGAAATTTGAGCAACATTTTTTTTATTAAGAAAATAGGCCCTTGAAGTTTCCTGACCAGTCACATGCTTTTTTTTATTTTTTTTTTACCAATGAATGCCAGCCTGCGATAGATGGTGCAATATTCAGAGAATGGAAACGTTCAGATTTCAAAATGTTGAACTATTCCGTTTCTCTCTGTGCCTTATGACAGTCGAGGAAAAAATGTATATCCAACTTTTTTCCTATTATTTCAAGAACAAATGTTTAATGGAACATGTTTCACAAATGAATATATCGGATTGAACTAAATGTTCTAGATTTATTTACTATCAAACATTACAGATATCAGGGAATATTATAATTCTTGCGCTTGTGTTTATATTATTTTTTGTTTTAATGGGTCTTTCAAGTCAAAGAAAGCATTCAGATTATAGCAATTAGATATTCACACATACACACACACACACACACACATACACACACACACACACACACACACACACACACACATATATATATATATATATATATATATATATATATATATATATATATATATATATATATATATATATATATATATATATATATATATATATATATATATATATATATGAAGCCTTTTGGTTCCACATACAATAATGAAACGATGGAAGTTAGGGAGAAAACATTGCTCTCTAATTTCGCTTTCCTGTTTCCCGAAAGCTTCTCAGCCTGGCTTCCATTGTACAAAGGTTATGTTGCCACTAATTCCTTAACGAAAACGTAATCACTTTACGTTTATCGGTCACATAAAGCCCTTAATAAATCACACTGATTTATGAATACGGAATTACTGCTTCATGAAGTGAAGTTTGGATTTGAAAGTCCCAATACTGAGTGGTTGAATATGTATATAATATTAATTTTAAGAACTAATTATGTAATATGACGCGACGATACTAACGAGGAGAACCTGTTTCACCAGGAAAATGTCAGTTGATGCTTACAGTGGATGAGGGAAGTTATGAAATGAACTGAATATATTTTGATCATTTTTGTCTTTCAGTGCAAACATGTTGCCAAAAGGTTGGCTTTGAATTATAAAGCTTTATTTCCTGATTCCCAAATCTGGCTCAAGAAAAGAGTGGGATGGAAAATTAATGGGGATAATTGTCCCGCGTTCCTAAACTTAGATTCCTACATGAGAAAAGACAAGACGAAATATGAAAAAAATACAAGGATTACTGATTGTTAAACATTTTAAATTTTAAACGTCTCTTTATACAGAAGAAATTTTGCCGTTAAAGTTATTTAAGGAAAAAAGGTTTTAATAATTTAATACGAACATTTCGGTCTTCGTAAAAAAAAAAAAAACACCAAAATGTTTCAAATTGTCATTGGTATAAGAGAGGAAGTAATTACAAAAAAATAACCACCGTCCTCCACTTACAATTCTGGCACCTGAGTAAAAAGAAGCTGTTATGAGAGAGAAACCCACGCTCATTCCGATGTCCGAAAAACAACCTTATTTAGGGCAACAGATGAATACAACTATAAGGATTTGCAAATGACCTACATAAAAACATCAGGTTTTCGTCCAATTTCGTTTTCGAAAAGCAACTTTCTCTAGGTCGCCAGATAAATAAAAATGTAAAGGACTTACATATTATCTACATAAAAACATTGAGTTGCTCGTACAATTCCGATTACATTTAGGAATACTATTAATTTTATATACTTCCAACCATCCACGCCGAGACGAGTAACATGCAAGTTGCGTATTAACTTGCAGCAACAGAATAAACAGGAAACGCCGGGATTTGACAAATATTCTGGAAATGTAAATCATTAAAATGTCTCTCCCGCTGAAGAAGCAAATGGTTCTTTCCAAGTTTCACAAAGGAGAAAAATTTGGAATAAATGATTGCCCATTATTATTCCGAAGATTTTTTCCTCTCTCTCTCTCTCTCTCTCTCTCTCTCTCTCTCTCTCTCTCTCTCTCTCTCTCTCTCTCTCTCTCATGAATTGATTCGTAGAACTAGTTACCTAAAATATTTGGTATTTCCTATTACTACCACCTCTCTCTCTCTCTCTCTCTCTCTCTCTCTCTCTCTCTCTCTCTCTCTCTCTCTCTCTCTCTCTCTCTCATTACGAGCACCGGCGGAAAATTATTAGCGAAAACATTTCATTACACAAGGTATATAATTCCATAAGATTTGGCAAATTATCATAATTAGAGGTTTTGTAAAAAAAATCCAACACTTGTACCCGTCAATATTTTTAAAGGGTAATTAACGCATTCATATCATTAGATAATATCTTGAAAAT
>JANJGK010000017.1:10911455-10926455 GCA_039081455.1 Macrobrachium rosenbergii | reverse complement strand
TTCTTGACTAAAGGCAAGGCACAGTCCAAGATGGGTCCCTCTGCAAGAGAGATTTACACATTACGCCAGTAAAGGAACAATATAACACCGAGTATGACTCGAGTTTGCACTGAGGGTGCCAAAGACTCGACGAATGAATGACCACTTTACACTCGAACACAGGACACTGGAAATGGCACTGGATAAACTGGCACAAGGACAGAAGTGAAATGCTGGTACTCCAAGCTTTCTAAAGGGCAAACGGTCGTGATTGAAAAGTCTCTACTCGCACTTTACCTTAGGGGAAGCGGGTCTCTGGTGAAGAAGGACGAGGGACGATCACATGTATAGTGGTGCCCTCGAGGATGGATGGAGTCGGGAGTCGGACAGGGAGAATGAATGGTCTCTCAGCGAACTGCATCACCCGCTCGCGTGTATGGCTAACTGCACGACGACTCCTGCTCACATGACTAACTAACTGCCTGTCTCTTCCTTTTAAGGCACGCGGCCAGGGGTAGGAGCCACGTGCAAACGATGTGTCACTTGCCAGTTGGTCAGCGATTCTGTTGCCTCTTCCCGCTATACCGTGGTTCGGATTCCACAATAAGCTGTAGGTCCCGTTGCTAAGTAACCAATTGGTTCTTAGCCACGTAAAATAAGTCTAATCCTTCGGGCCAGTCCTAGGAGAGCTGTTAATCAGCTCAGTGGTCTGGTAAAACTAAGGTATACTTAACTTTTTTCGACATTTGGGATGGAATCAGATCAAACTACAGATTGTTTGAATAAAATCAGTACGATTGTGTCAGCAAAATGAATACCATTTTATTATATTTATTATTCATGAAGCATAAATAAATTATATCTAAAGAAACTGAAAAGAATTACATTTTGACGACATTTCTATAAACACTTGGAGACACACACACACACGCGCCTGCGCATACACTAAGCTCAAAGCGCTGACATAAACAACAATCACCAGACCGGAAGTGTTCCTTTACGTGTGAGGTTACGCGAACAAACCGAACTTGATCATGCCTCAATAAATAACGAGATTTTTCTCATCTAGAATAAAAAAAAGACATATTTGGGAACTCATTTTCTCGACCTTTTATTTTTCAATTTTTACAAATGGAGAGAGAGAGAGAGAGAGAGAGAGAGAGAGAGAGAGAGAGAGAGAGAGAGAGAGAGAGAGAGAGAGAGAGAGAGCACATTCGGCCTTCCTGATAGAAAAGTAAACTTAATTGGATCTTATACACACACACACACATACACACACACACACACACACACACACACACACACACACATATATATATATATATATATATATATATATATATATATATATATATATATATATATATATAGATATATATATATATATATTTATATATACATACATACATATATATATATATATATATATATATATATATATATATATATATATATATATATATATATGTATGTATTTCGCGTGCGTATTAAATCCTATTACGTTTGCATATGAAATACTCCTATGTGTACGCGGGCTAGATATACCTTCATATGCCGAGCTGAGTCAATACCTTCCGCGAGCCACTGAAAGCGATACAATCTGTTATGTTCTGAGATACGTTAGAATCCTGGCGTTACCCGCTTTTAAATCCAACAAATAGAAGCCAAAATATTTGGCGTCGCTATGGAAACGCTGCAATAACATTGGGATGCTGTTATCGTACGATCTCCCGAGTGTATGATCAATTAAATCACGGGTAAAATTAGCAAATGTAAAATACAAGCTGTACTTTGGTTAAATATTGCGTATATTCCTAGTGAACTGGAATCAATGCCCGTCAACACTAATAAAAACACTGCCAATATTAAAAAGGAATAAAAAAAAATACACCGTGTGTCGAACAAAGAGATTTTAACTCGTTTATCAAGGCAGGACATCGCAAAATAAATTAAGAAAATTATCAAATTTATAAATATCATACCTTACATAGAAAGAAACACATAAAGAATTTAGCAACCAATTACAAGGATGACTGACCCTGTCGAAGAAAATATATTTGAAAATAATCAATGCACGAATTTTATTATGCACCGGGGCAGCCGGCGGATTACTGGAGAGAGCAAAAGTATTATTTGAGCGAAGGCATTTTTTATCATGTTATAATAATTCAGTTCTAAGTTTCTATCTTTATAGAAACTTTATTTCTCTTTATACATTCTTTTTATAATCAAGTTATATACGCAATAAAATACAGACACACACACACAATATCACACAAACGTGCATAAATAAATATATATATATATATATACATATATATATATATATATATATATATATATATATATATATATATATATATATATGTATGTATATATATAACATATATATATATATATATATATATATATATATATATATATATATATATATGTGTGTGTGTGTGTATGTGTTTGTGTTTATATAAGTATATGAATCTATCTTATTTATAAAAGTGAATGTTTGTATGTGCGCTATACAAATCCCAACCGCTTGACCGATCTAGACAAAATTTGGGACTGGCCATCATTTGACTTGAGTTAAATAAAAGGGCAGGTTTCAAACCTGTACCGCTGCTCCCTCCCCCTTCCCCAATCCCCTTTCTCTTTGAAACTTATGTGGCAAAGAAACTCTACGAGTTTATCATACCCCATTTCATGCACTCTATACCATACAAATATATTATTGAAAATGCTTTTCAGTCAGTACAGTAGCCTAATACCTGGATAAAAGGGACAGTCACCACAGTAATACCTGGATAAAGGGGACAAACAGCACAGTAATAACTGGATAAAAGGTACAGTCACCACAATAATAATTGGGTAAAAGGGACTGAGAGCATAGTAATATCTGGATAAAAGGGACAGTTACCACAGTAAAATCTGGACAAAAGTAACATTTACCACAGTAATACCTGGATAAAGGAACAGACAGCACAGTAATATCTGGATAAAAGGGACAGTTACCACAGTAATACCTAGATAAAAGGGACAAACAGCAGAGTAGTACTTGGATAAAAGTGACAGTCACCATGGTAATACTTGGATAAAAGGGACAGACAGTATAGTAATACCTGGATAAAGGGACAGACAGCACAGTAATGTCTGGATAAAAGGGACAGTTACCACAGTAATACCTGGACAAAAGGGACAGACAGCACAGTAGTAACTGGATAAAAGGGACAGTTGCCACAGTAATACCTGGATAAAGGAACAGACAGCACAGTAATATCTGGATAAAAGGACAGTTACCACAGTAATACCTAGATAAAAGGGACAAACAGCAGAGTAGTACTTGGATAAAAGTGACAGTCACCATGGTAATACTTGGATAAAAGGGACAGACAGTATAGTAATACCTGGATAAAGGGACAGACAGCACAGTAATGTCTGGATAAAAGGGACAGTTACCACAGTAATACCTGGACAAAAGGGACAGACAGCACAGTAGTAACTGGATAAAAGGGACAGTTGCCACAGTAATACCTGGATAAAAGGGACAGACAGCACAGCAATATCTGGTTAAAGGTGACAGTAAGCATAGTAATAGCTGGATAAAAGGGACAGACAGCACAGTAAGATCTGGATAAAAGGGACACTTGCCACAGTAATACCTAGATAAAAGGGACAGACAGCACAGTAGTACTTAGATAAAAGGGACAGTTACCACAGTAATACCTGGATAAAAGGGACAGACAGCACAGCAATATCTGGTTAAAGGTGACAGACAGCACAGTAAGATCTGGATAAAAGGGACACTTGCCACAGTAATACCTAGATAAAAGGGACAGAAAGCACAGTAGTACTTAGATAAACAGGACAGTTACCACAGTAATACCTGGATAAAAGGGACAGACAGCACAGCAATATCTGGTTAAAGGGGACAGACAGTATAGTAATACCTGGATAAAAGGGACAAACAGTACAGCAATATCTGGTTAAAGGGGACAGACAGCATAGTAATACCTGGATAAAAGGGACAGACAGCACAGTAATATCTGGTTAAATGGGACAAACAGTATAGTAATACCTAGTTAAAGGGGCAGACAATACAGTAATACCTGGTAAAAGGGGGACAGACAGCACAGTAATACCTGGTAAAAGGGGACAGACAGCACAGTAATATCTGGATATAAGGGAGAGTTACTACAGTAATATCTGGATAAAAGGGACAGACAGCACAGTAATACCTGGTTAAAGGTGACAAACAGAACAGTAATACCTGGATAAAGAGGACAGACAGCACAGTAATAACTGGATAAAAGGGACAGTCACCACATTAATACCTGGATAAAAGGGGCAATAACCACAGTAATACCTGGATAAAAGGGACAATCACCACAGTAATACCTAGATAAAAGGGACAGACAACACAGTAATACCTGAGTAAAAGGGACCGACAGTAGAGTAATACCTGGTTAAAGGTGTCATACAGTACAGTAATACCTGTATATAAGGGACAGTCACCACAATAATACCTGGATAAAAGGGACATCCACCACAGTAATACCTGGATAAAATGGACAGTCACCACAGTAATGCCTAGATAAAAGGGACAGTCACCACAGTAATACCTTGTTAAAGGTGACAGACAGCACAGTAATACCTTGTTAAAAGTGACATACAATACAGGTATACCTGTTTAACGGTGTGAGGCAGCACAGTAATTCCCGGATAAAAGGGACAGTCACTGCAGTAATATCTGGATAAAAGGGATGGACAGAACAGTAATACCCGGATAAAAGGGACAGTCACAACAGTAACACATGGATAAAAGGGACAGTCACCACAGTAATACCTAGTTAAAGATGAGAGACAGTACAGTAATACCTGGTTAAAGGTGTCATACAGTACAGTAACACCTGCATATAAGAGACAGTCACCACAACAATACCTGGATAAAAGGGACAGCCACCACAGTAATACCTGGATAAGAGGGACAGTCACCACTGCAACGCCTAGATAAAAGGGACAGTCACCATAGTAATACCTTGATAAAGGTGACAGATAGCACAGTAATACCTGGTTAAAGATGACATACAGTACAGTTATACCTGTTTAAAGGTGTGAGGCAGCACAGTAATACCTGGATAAAAGCGACAGTCACCACAGTAATATCTGGATAAAAGGGACAGACAGAACAGTAATAATGGGATAAAAGGGACAGTCACCACAGTAATTTCTGGATAAAAATGACAGTCATCACAGTAGTACCTCGATAAAAGGGACAGACAGCATGGTAATATCTGGATAAAATGGACAGTCACCACTGTAATACCTGTCAGTTCAATCATGTCTTTTCGAAGGGTGAATGTTCCCATGAAAAAAGTAGAACTGTCAGTTGGACCGTCAACACAAACCACTCCCCCTCTTCCTTCATCCTCCCCTCCCGGCTTCCCTATTCCCTCCCCTCCCCCCCCCCCCTTTACCTTTTCTCTCCCCCTATACACAGACTGTCATTCGGAGTTATCCCAGGCAGGGCCCGGTTGGTCAACTAGTTACAGGGTTATATATAATTATATATATATATATATATATATACTGATATATATATATATATATATATATATATATATATATATATATATATATATATATATATATATATATATATATATATATATAATCAGAAAGCTACAAACGTCCTTTAATATCCAATTCACTCTACCTCGGAAATAATATATTTTCATATATGTTACCGAAGGGGAATTTTTTAAGTTGATAATAAGTCCACCGTCCCGTGGGATCGAACCAGCGACGGACGAGGAATCAGGACTACAGTGACGCACTAACGAAATCGGCCACAAGTGCGTCACTGTAGTCCTGATTCCTCGTCCGTCGCTGGTTCGATCCCACGGGACGGTGGACTTATTATCAACTTAAAAATTCCCCTTCGGTAACATATATGAAAATATATTATTTCCGAGGTAGTGCGTCACTGTAGTCCTGATTCCTCGTCCGTCGCTGGTTCGATCCCACGGGACGGTGGACTTATTATCAACTTAAAAATTCCCCTTCGGTAACATATATGAAAATATATTATTTCCGAGGTAGAGTGAATTGGATATTAAGGACGTTTGTAGCTTTCTGATTGTATATGAATCACGGTGATGTGATAAATAGTCATATATATATATATATATATATATATATATATATATATATATATATATATATATATATATATATATATATATATATATATATATATATATATATATATATATATATATATATACACACAACTGTATGTGTTTCTGCATAACAAATATTAGCCATGCACTGTTCAATGTCACCTCCATGACGTTGTACTAAAGAAAAAATCATTTGAAATCCCGAAAAATAACGAGCAAGAGTTTGCTGAATAATTCTCTTTCCGTCCTCATGGATTAAGCAGATTATACGCGAACGGCAAAGAAAACCTGAATGAAACTACTGCAGGGTGAGAAAAAGAATGATTAAAATCCATTGGAGAGAGTTTGTGTGCAGCAATTCGTATCATTATTCAAAAATAAAATGTATTTTTCTTTGTTTTTTTATAAAGGCTATCTACTGGGGAATGAAAAACGTATAATAAATGCTATAGTGTTTAAAAATATATGTAATACCTAAATTTGTATTCTGGATATGGAAGCTGCGGTTTTATTAATGGATATCATATTTAAAAGTGTTCCATTTTTACAGAATTTTTCTCTGAAAATTCCCATGCACGGGAAATCTTTTGAGTTGACACCGATTGCTGTAAATGTCCCACCTTATAATGTAACCAATGGATTTTTTTATTATTACTTTTAAGGTCACAGGAATATGTTGACTAGAAAGAGGTAATGCCCAATTCACATTTTCTTTTGCAACCGAATGTTTCATATGCTTAATGTTTAGATTTTGTTTTCAAAAACCTTCGATCATTTTTATATGAAACATCGGTGGTAGAGGTATTAGTCATTATTTTCTCACTCGCTAAAATAGAAGATAAAGTTTTTTACAATAATGACACATTTTTGTCACTTGTCTTGCTAGAATTTATACACAGAATAAATTTTGTGGCCCATCTATACAAAACTGAAAAAAACAAATCTTACCACGTACACTTCGTAGACATTTCCTAGACCGAGAATATAACCTTAAGAGTCTGACATTTGTTACTTTCAAAAATCGTTATTCTCTTTCGCCCCTGCCGTAGAACATTATCGTTATACTTATGAAAGATGACATAGTATGTCACTGACACCAACATATGATAGAAAATGTATTTGTTCTTTGATGGATGGGGTAATAATTCGCTCAGCGGTATCACATCAATATTGTGGCGTCATTACCTACGAATTACTTTGTTTGTGTGCGTGTGAGGATATTAGGAGATAAGTATCGTCCTATGGATTGAAGTGTAAATATATATATATATATATATATATATATATATATATATATATAGAGAGAGAGAGAGAGAGAGAGAGAGAGAGAGAGAGAGAGAGAGAGAGAGAGAGAGAGAGAGAGAGAGAGAGAGAGAGAGAGAAGGGTAAATGTCCTTTTCAGAACAGTCGTTGAAATGTTATGCACAGACGAATTAAAAGATTTCCTTCAACAAATAAAGGACTAATTTCACTAAAACAGATTCTTACCATACCTTTCAATACAAGAATTTAATAAATTTACAGCTCTGCACACGTGTCAGTTCAAACATTTTTTCAAGCATTTTTTTCGTTTCATAAATAGCCGATGCAGGTAGGAAAAAACTTCGCCATTTTAATCCGACCTTAGTTTAAATGGACAGATGTGGTTTGCTGTTATCCTTTGAGCCCTCCAAATTGAATTTTTGAGGGAGAATATTTTTTTAACAATCTTTTCAATAGACTTCACTTGGTTCTCCTATCAGAAACCGATGGTGTGCAAGAAACCTTTCGTAATATAATCAACTTGATTTCTTAAATGACTGATATAACTAATAAGGTGATATACATGTTACTAAGCAGGGAATTTTCTCAGTAATTTTCCATTACTTCTGTATTTTGGGAGTGTCAAACAGTTTTCCACCCCACACCACCACACTACCAGACAATAGGTTTATACGTGCTTTTATTTAACTTGATTTCTGCGTCTGTCTGTCTGTCGTCAAATCTTATAACTTAATTTTCGACCTGTTCCCTTCGTCCAATGGACTTGAAACTTTGCTTTCTTACTCAATCCCGGTGACAATACAACCTTACATGATCAGTAGGTCAACAGTGACTTCTAGTGACCCTACAGTGACCTCTCTCAGTATCTCAGGATTTGTATGAAACTCTTGGGATTTGTCACAACAGTAGAATCAATCGTCTATATAACCCACCCCCCCTCCCTCTTCCACCCCCCCCACCCATCCCCCTCCCCTTTCCGGAGCATATGATCAAGTGTTAATTTAGCTGTGTCCTCCTCCTCCCCTTCCCCTCCCCATCCGTCCCCCTTCCGGAGCACACAATCAGGTGTTAATTGAGCTGTGTCCTCCCTCTTCCCTCACCTTTCCCCTCTCCCTCCCCCTCCCCCTTTCCGCAGCTGTGTCCTCCCCCTCCCCTTCCCTATTCCCTCCCCTCCCCTCTTCCATCCCCCTCCCTCTTCCCACACCCCTCCCACTTCCCCCTTCCCCTTCACTTTCCCTCCCTTACCCCTTCCTCCTACACGCCTCCCCCTCCTCTTTCCCCTCCATCTCTTCTCAGTTTCCTCCACTCCCCTTCCCATCCCCTCCCCTTCTCCCTTCTCTCTCTCTCCTCCTTTCTCCTCCCCCTCCCCCTCACCTTCCATCTTCCCTTCCTCTCCCTCTTAGTTCCTCTTTGGAGGAGTGGTAGAGCTTTCGACTGGCAAGCTGTTGGCCCAGCGTTCGACTCTCCGAGCCGCCAAAGAAGAATTAGAGGAATTTATTTCTGGTGATAGAAATTCCTTTCTCGTCATAATGTGGTTCGGATTCCACAATAAGTTGTAGGTCCCGTTGCTAGGTAACCAGTAGGTTCTTAGCCACGTAAAAATAAGTCTAATCCTTCGGGCCAGCCCTAGGAGAGCTGTTAACCAGCTCAGTGGTCTGGTTAAACTAAGATATACTTAACTTTTTTTCCTCTCCCTCTTCCCTCCTCTTCCCTCTTCCTTCCTCCTCCCCTTCCCCTCACCTTCCACCTCCCCCCTCCCCTCCCCTACCATTTCCCCTTCCCTTCACCTTCCCCCTTCCCACTTCCCCCTCCCCTTCCCTCTTCCCTCACCCTACCCCGCAAACGGATATCAGTTTCGTTAACTACAACCGTAAATCGGTTACAATTTCGGTCAAAACTAAAAAGTATAAAATAAAAATATGAAAAATAAAAAATACATACTTTCATTAAATTGCAATAAAAAGAAAAAATAATATCTTGAGACATACCAAAATTTTCTTACAATTAATCATGTCTACAAAAATAAAAGCAGTTGCCTCCGTTGGCTCCAAAGATTAAGACAGAAGTTTTAAGAGAGAGAGAGAGAGAGAGAGAGAGAGAGAGAGAGAGAGAGAGAGAGAGAGAGAGAGAGAGAGAGAATTGTGGTCATTTCCGTCATAATCGAGAAAGAAAATTATTGCACCAACTACTTCCTTCAGGCTTCATTATCCAATTTTCGTAGTTATGACGACCGAGTAAGAACCTAATTATCCAATTAGTTGGCGAAGGTAAATGCCAACTCGTTCCTCTCCTGTCACGCTTTGCCATTTTCAAGCGAGGCAATGACGAGCAAACACAGCGATACATCGTCCCTTCCGTAGACTAATCTTTTCGAAATGTCATTTATGGCAATGCAAATACAAAGTTTCCGACTTTTAGAATGTATCACCGTGAAATAAACTTTCATACCAAATAAATAACTAACAATGAATGTAATGAACGCAATTACTCTACAAGACAACTTACATTTTAAGGTTTAGATTCCTTACTAAGTGTACTGACACACTTATGATACTGCAATGCTTATCTTTATGGCGAAATACCTGTAGAAGGAGAGTCTCTGAGGTTCCGTACAGAGAGAGAGAGAGAGAGAGAGAGAGAGAGAGAGAGAGAGAGAGAGAGCACCGGACACAGGAGGCATATCACCTGGACCATCTATAACACCGGCCACACCAGCATGGGGTACCGGAGCCCACACCCACCCCCAACCAACAACACCGATTAGGCCTACGAGATTGCGACGCCTCCCGGACCGATTTCGTTATCAACCCGCTACTTATCTAACCGATCTGTCAACTGTACCCCCAACCCCCAACACCTAGGCCCCTGCAATTTGCATGTCAATCCATTCCCTCTTTGGAAATGACCACCAGAGCGTGTGTCGATACTTTAGAGGTTGTACAAGTGCGACAGGAAAACTGATGAAAAGAAGATTGTAGGACGAATAGAGAAGACTATGCAAACTGAATGCCATAGAAACAGCAATTATTTTCAATGCTACTGCCCTCTGAGAAGGCCTCGTCCCTAATAATAATAATAATAATAATAATAATAATAATAATAATAATAATAATAATAATAATAATAATAATACTGAATGGGGCGTTTAAAATTTCTTTGCAAATCAGGAAAAGTGCTTACAACATTGTTATTTGAAAGCCACGAAAGGGATGTGCGGGTATTAGTGATAAACCTGTAAGATTTTAAATCATAGTTAACTGGAACGAAAAGCTCTTAATTTAATATATAGTATCAAATGAAGTTGTATGTGCCGCATGATTCATGTATAAAGAACTACTCTTCTTTTCCTTTATGAAAGAGCCTCACCACGCACCGACTAATATATTAAGTAAAAGAGAGTCTTTGTCGTCTAATGACTATTCCTCCTTGGGTAAAGGTCTGATAACTAGTCACATAATTATTTCACATTCCACTGCGAATGTCAAATGGAAGCTGATACAGGAAGACTCACACTAAGGAAAAAGTTAAACAAGAGAATAAACAAAAATAATGATAAACTTACAAAATAAAAAAAGGCAGAAATTTGGTAGCTATTAATAAGGACGAGGTTTGAATTTATTAATTTTGTAGTCTAAAAAGTGTGAGTCAAAAATGAAGCTATAGATAAAAAAAAGAAAGAAAGAACGGAAATAGAGCTCATGAACAATTTGCAATGAAAACAGCAAACGCAAAATATAAAACATCAGGTCCGTATAGCACTCTATAAAGTCGAACTATTATTTTATTTGATTAGAAAATGGACAGGTTGACGTTACGAATATACAAAGAAAGGGTACAGAGCCTATAGACAATTTGTGAAGAAAATAACAATCTCAAAGGTATACAACGTAAGTTTATAAAATATTCTATAAAGTTTAACTATTGTTTTATTTCAGTAAAGATGGACAGGTTATCAACATGTATTAAGGTAATGAAGAATGACCAAGAAAATAATATGAAATGAACAAAATGAAGATGGCGGAAGGCTCAGAACTGTGTAATATATTAACTTGTTACTCCGCCGGATTTCACAATTATGCAATATTTTTACTCTAATTCTACGTACTCTAAGCAGTGTGATTCATTAAGTTTCATTAATATAAAAATAAATGTGATTCATTAATTTTCATTAGTATTAAAATAAATGTGATTCATTTAGCTTCATTAATATTAAAATAAATGAATAATTATCCTTTTATCAGTGACTGAAGATAAAATTTTTATTTTGTAGCAAATATTTAAATTAAAGCTTTACTTTTTAATATTTTTATTGCATTTAAAGTTATTTATCTCATTCTATTGGTTTATGAATACTTGTATTAAACTCCCATTCCTCTGGTCTTTTTCTTTCTCTTTGATTTTTTAATTTCTATTTACCTATTTACCTGGTTTTGCAATATTTGTATTAAATTCCACACCCTCCGGTCTTTTTCTTTCCCGTTTATTATATTTTTATTTGTTAATTTAACTTGCATTAAATTTCACTTCCGCCGGTCTTTTTCTTTCTCTTTTTTTATTTCTCTTCATTTATTCAACTGGCTTGGTAATACTTGTATTAAATTTCACTTCCTCCGGTCTTTCTCTCCCTTCATTTCCCCGGACCTTACTCTTGCTTCACAAACAAAACCTAATCTTGATCCAGCAGTGGAATTGTTAGAGGCAAACCCCCAACTATTATTGTGGCAACTCCGGTCTCCTCGTGAACCATTATGCCTCGTAAATCCCCCCTCCCCCCCCCCCCCAACACCCCAAGTAAACCATTCCGTGATATTCCACCTCCTCAGCATCCTAGATCTGAATCTTCTCCTTCACTGCGAGAGCGATTTTTGTGGAATACGGTGTTTATTGAATAGGAAATGCGATTCTTTTGTAATAACAAGGTAGTTAGTAAAGCGTAAATGCGACTGGATTGACACACTAAACACATACATATGTGTGTGTGTGTGTATGTATATATATATATATATATATATATATATATATATATATATATATATATATATATATATATAAAATTACTGATAATCAGGTTTGGTAATGGTTGATAATGGGAAAGGGAAAAAAATTATATCACACCTGAATGGATGTAAATAATTCCAATCTTTTTTGTGGAAATGGAAAATGGCAGTTATGAGACAGACAAACACAGAGAGTCAATGAGAGAGATTTCAGTCCCTTGGTAAAGCGATACAATAAAATAAAATAAAAAAGAAAATGCAGAAGAAAGCAGAAGATGAACTCTTTGTTTAAAATGTTGCGTGTTAATTAAAAAAAAATAAAGTGCTCTTCGGATATTTATTATGATTTTCTTAAAAGTAAAGCAATCACTGTTTTACCGTATTCATCTGGCAATTACTTTTAATGAGGCTGTTACAAATATGACTCTTACGTGACTAAATTCTGTATAACCAAATAACCCAAAATAAAAACTTATTAGCTGACAGATAGAGAAAGTTCAAAGTAGCAACGTTCAAAGGAACAAAAAACAAATAAAAACAGGACGTGACATTTTGGAAAAAGACAAAAGAAATTATAAAAAACATAATTAGCTTGGTAGAAGGAAGCTGTTTATAAACAGCCACTAAAAATATTTAGAAAATCTCAAACTTGTTAGAGAGAGTTAGGCTTAACTCTTGCCTTGCATTAGGCCTACTCGTTCACCATCAACTGAAAACTTATATTTTTGGCTTTTTACTTTAAAAGTGACCTTGTCACTCTGAACAAAATGTGAGGAGGAAACGTGATGTTGTTATTGTATTTTATATATATTTTAGTTTATTTGTAACTTTTTTGCAAAGAATAATTGAAATTATTTCTTAGGATATGTAAGGGAAGAGAGGATGAACATCGCTTTAGGGATATAAGTAAAGATTTCTATTCGGCGTTAATCCTATATGCACGTTAATAAAATGGTAATAAATTTCTGGATCATAATTATTTTCTATGCCATATCTTTTTTAAAACGCTTTATTATTATTACGATAAATAAAATTCAATACAATTTGTAATGCCGATGCGGTACGTAAAATCGAATGATAATTGAATTATATAAAAATACTGATATGTGAAAGAGGTGCTTGTGCATGTGTGTGTGTTACTCCCGTATGCTTCAAGGCTAATAAAAGATACGGAAATGCTACATGAGACGGCAGGATGCTACAAATGTTTGTCCCCATTACCCAACGCCAATAAAGAGCTAGCAAAAATTTAGCAGGCATTAACCAATAATAAATTATGGGAATACTCTGGAAGAGTATATGTAATATTTCATGAGCAAAATTCAATGTCCAAATAGTTACAGCGTAAAACAAACCACTCAGAGATTGTTTGAAAAACATTCACTGTTGAATGTTTTTTAAACGTTGGGAATTTACATAGAAAAATGCATACTTCGAATAAACCTGAATCTCGGCGAATGAGACACAATGAAGCAACTAACAGAGAGAAGGAACAATTGTCTAAGCCGCAAATAAATTTCACACGGTCAGTAGTGGTATGACATTTCTCAAATCTACGATAATATCTATAATACCAAAGAAAACTTGAAGTATTCTTCGAACGGTTTAAAAGGAATCATTACCAAAGAAGACCTGGTAATGATTCCTTTATGAAAGATGGCCCATCTTATATAAATGACAATACTCGTCCACGTTCGCCTATAAATCCAGCCACTGAAATTTTACACAGTAACCGTCAATCAAACTATATAGATACTGAATATATTATTACCTTCATCACTTAGATTTTGATCCTCTCAAGGCAAACGTAACCGAATGCATCACTCAGCATGCCCTGAATAACACAAGGAACCTTTTCTTAGGTTATACTAAAAGTCTTTTTTTCTGTAGGATCATAACTCTATAACTCCAGCTTTTCCCTCATTACAACTTTCAGATTTCTTTCTTATCAATCTAAATTCTTAGTTTCTTGTTCTTCATTCGTTTCTGTTCGAATGAGAACAGGAAAATGTGTAAATTAAAAGATAAACAATTATTCATCCAGGTCCAGATAATCCAAGACATTCACCGATGATGACATCAGGATTTCATGCTTTCTTACAGTAATTTGCTCATCCTTTTCTTGAACAACAGCTGTCTAATGCACTGGTAACAGGGAAACCATCTTATTTGAGAAATAATTTCCAGTCTGCCTTCACAATCTGTAAATCAAGGACTGGCGTAAATAATACCGGTCTCAAAAACTCTTCCACGAAGGGATGCAAATTCCAGCAATGTCAGAGTAAAAACGGGAAGAGGACGACTGTTTCCTTCCTTCTACTATCAAGGAGCAATTGCCCATTGCATTTTCTCTAAGTACAAGAAAACAATTAAATTATAAAGTCATCTACTCGGCATATACAAGATTACTGAAGTTTAACTGTATCCAGGCTAAAGCGATGTTATACGTAGAGAGGCGTTCTGCACTAGTATATAGTTAGTATAATTAAAAATCACCCAAAATTATTATGAAAAAAACCGCAGGTTTCTTTTATGGTTCAACAATTTGATTAGTGAAATGAAAGAGCGAAAATAAAGCAATGGTTCGA
>JANJGK010000017.1:10906455-10908955 GCA_039081455.1 Macrobrachium rosenbergii | reverse complement strand
TATATATATATATATACACAGAGAAATCACTGCCTCAAGGAGAACACCTACTATGGACGGGGAACGCTTCATAAATTGGTCTCCAATTAATATAAAGAATAATCGTGTGATTACAGGTTCACATTCGAAACCTTAATTAATTACCATAAAATTTCAATTCAATTACTGCACTCCAGCATTTTTGTAATTGTAATTTCCAGTTTCTATGCCCGTAATTGGTTTTCGCATGAGTACTATTGATAACGTACAACTCCAGGCTTCAATGAAATAATGTACCTTAGAAATAATGGTATAATAGAAAGGTTAATACCTATCATATTGCCCTTAAATTTTTGTGCGATTGAGTCTCTTCAATGCTTGGTTATTCCATGATCCTTTCCGAGTTTACGGAAACCGCAAAATTCTATCAAAATTTGCACTATAAGCATTCGATGCGCTTTATCATAGCCACCAAATCCTTTTGTAATTAGAGATCAATGAAATCCTTCGAAATCTCCGAAATTAATTGGAAATCTCTGGCCATGATCACTTACTTTACTAATGCCATATTATGTCCTTTTTTTCTATTTGAAAAAAAAATTCCATATACTTTCAAAATGTTGTTCTGGCATCATATTGCCCACATAAACAAAGGCAACTGTTCACGCCAGCCATTAATAAGTACAGCTTGTTGCTGGTGACCATCAAAAATTCCAACTTTTCCACAGACCGCAGTACAAAACTTAATGCATGGGCATAAGAAATTCGGCAGCTACTGTATATTTCAATTGACAGTAAGGAAGTAATACTTTATGTATATTACGGCGCAAAGCTTCATGTCATGTTTACCTAACTTACATATAAGCATCACTTATATGTCAGTTTTTTTTTTTTTTTTTTTGCTAAAAACACCGATTTATGTGAAAAAATAATTTTTATGCAATCACATATTTTCCCTATCACACGTTTTGATACGCGGTCTTCCTTTGAATTTGAATCTGAGTAAAACACAACGTATATATTGGAAATATATTTCATATTGTCGTATAATACCCATTTACACAGAGACAGGCGTACAATTTGCGTACATGAAAACATACATATGCATACACATATATATATGCATGTATGTATGTTATATACATACGTACACACACACACATATATATACATATATATATATATATATATATAAAATATATATATATATATATATATATATATATATATATATATATATATATATATATATATATATATATATATATATATATATATATATATATGCGTGTGTGTGTGTGCGTATGTATATAACTTACATACATGCATATATATATGTGTATGCATATGGATGTTTTCATGTACGTAAATTGTACGCCTGTCTATGTGTAAATGGGTATTATACGACAATATGAAATATATTTCCAATATATACGTTGTGTTTTACTCAGATTCAAATTCAACGGAAGACCGCGTATCAAAACGTGAGATAGGGAAAATATGTGATTGCATAAAAATTATTTTTTCACATAAATCGGTGTTTTTAGCAAAAAAAAAAAAAAACTTAAATTATGTTTTTTTGCTAGAGATATACCTGAAATGGTGTTAAAAACAACATTTTTATCCAATCTCTGCAAGTTTTATTGGAAATGAGTTAAAGGTTAACAGATTTTGGTGAAGGATGCCAGGAGTAACGGGTTTATACTGTACACTGCATCACTGACAGAAAAGAATATTTTCCGCTTTATGTAAGTAAATACTGAAATTATCTGTTACTGAAATAATTAGACGTAAATCAGAACGTCTGTTGTTTTGAAATGTCAATAAATTTCAGGGGAAATCCACCCCTGTCCTACCTGGATGCAGAATTGGCTGTGTATCATTTCTGATTTTGTTTTCTTGCATTTTTCATGGAAATAGAACACTGATTAAAACCACATATTCCAGTTTTATCATCACATATTTTGGCGAAAATACATAACTGGCGAAAATACATAACATAAAAAACTTAAACTGGCCTAAATAGCTACATTTTGATCCTATCTCTGTTCATAACCTTAGTTGATATATCGTTACAGTCCGTGATATCGCAAGTGAATCGGAGGTTACCTACATTTGTACTGTTAACTTTTTTTGTAAGTCTGGTCTGACATATGGATGCCCTGTCAAACGCCTGTGTGTGTGTGTGTATAAATATATATATATATATATATATATATATATATATATATATATATATATATATATATATATATATATATATATATATATACATATATATATATATATATATATATATATATATATATATATAATTTATATTTGTCCGTTTACAAATCCACATGCACTAGCAGCTCTTTAAAATCTCACGGACACACGCACACACACACACACATGCACACACGCACACACACATATATCTATAGTATATATATATATATATATATATATATATATATATATATATATATATATATATATATATATATAATTTCCTTCAGGTTAATATCAATAACGATTA
>JANJGK010000017.1:10893955-10901455 GCA_039081455.1 Macrobrachium rosenbergii | reverse complement strand
CATACTTCCCCTTCTTCCTCTGGACTTGGATGCTGGAACAATGAAATACTTGTACCACGGAAGGATGTACTGGCTCTTGCAGCTGTTGGATTGTGGTCTATGTTGTCTAAAGCAGAAGTGAAAAGTCCCTTTCTCAGAATAGGTGGACACAACATCATCTTCCACACTGCTTTACTACACTGTGGGCTTTTGATCCTTCAGTATACTTAAGAGTAACAGTTGTATTGTAAAAGTTGTGCAATAACAACATCTGACAGTATAACGCCATGGTCCAGATGGGACCTGATGTCAACACCATGCTCATTTCTGCAAACAAACTGTATAAGTGCCTGTGGAACAGCTTACTTTCCAACTTCTTCTTGTAAATCTTGACTGAATTTTGTCTTATGAGCAAGCATTTCCCATCGAATGATATCTGCAGCTTACCCAAATGAATAACTTCACTGTACTTGCTAGCATCAGACAGAATTGTGCCACTGTCTTTTCTGAATGCTAGAAGAACATCACGCCCTTTCCTATGGGCCTCAAGCTCAGGGATTCTAGACAGTAACTGCTCTTTTAACCTGGTGGTATGGGCGCCTCGGGAGTCTACACCTATTTGTTGTAGTCAGTGCTTGTATAGGGAAGCTATATCAGCAAGTCTGAATATTACAGGTGATGTTTCTGTATTATTAACCTTGCTATCAATGATGTAGATAACAAGTTCAGAAAAAGCCACAGTATATAACTCTTTCCACTGATCATGGCGATTCTCCTCTTGCTTTATTGCATTAAGATGTGCTCTCTCTGAGTTGTATAAGTCTGCTGAGCACTGTGGGTGATACTTCAGTTCTTGATCAACAACATCACCAGCACCTAACTTTATAAGGATCTTTCCATGGTTTAGGGACTTACACAATGATTGAGCCTTCCATTCAGCTGCATTGTCACTGCTTGTCTTAATTTGATATTTCATCCTCTTCTTCACACAAAAAGCATTGTACCTTTGGAGCATCTGAGGTTCTTGATATCTTTCCATGGTTTTCTTCTGTCCCTGATGTATTGGGAGTCACTGTTCTCTTCTGTGCTTTTTTCAATTTGGTATTATTAAGCAAAAGTCTGCAACTGTTATGACATTTTGCTTTACTTCATATCAGTGTAGTTTCTATGCCTTCTCCATCATCTAACCATGCTGGATCAAATGATATCAGCATAGCAATAAGAGCACGAAACAAAGGTACATTTTTTTGCAGGGTTAACATATCCAGCACAGTCCTGTTTCCTCTGAAAAAAGTTAAGTATACCTTAGTTTTACCAGACCACTGAGCTGATTAACAGCTCTTCTAGGGCTGGCCCGAAGGATTAGACTTATTTTACGTGGCTAAGAACCAATTGGTTACTTAGCAACGGGACCTACAGCTTATTGTGGAATCCGAACCACATTATAGCGAGAAATGAATTTCTATCACCAGAAGTAAATTCCTCTAACTCTTCATCAGCCGGCCGCGGGAATTGAACTCCGGTCCATCGAGTGACAGTCTGAAGCTCAACCGGCTCGGCCAACAAAGGGCTCCTGTTTCCTCTGAAATAAGCTAAGAGGTGAAATTAATGTTTCATCACCTTTGTCCTCCTGACAAAGACAACATTTACTTCATTCAGTTTGCATTTTTGGTTTGGCATCCATGATAAGATTCTTTGAACTTAAGTAGAGCTGGCCGAAGATTTATCCTTTTACCACTTTGATCACTTTCATGTATGGGATATAATTAGGTTCGAGCTGTTGCCCTACACCTAACCCGATTATTCATCCAATATATCATTTAAATCCCGTGCGATCTTTACATCATCCAGATAACGTTAAAGCCCGTGTCATCCTTGGCTTGGCTCTCCCACGCTGGCACATCCTGTCAGTTCAGGTGCTGCTAAGTACTTTCTTTGGGGCTGATTAGATAGCATTTGGGATACTAAACTTGAAGTTTAACTGATATTGAACCCCATGCTGAGTTTCACAGCAGTGTCCGTCACCAGTGTGCCCTGGTATTTAACGACAGACACTCTCTTGGCTCTGCCTACATTGTTTAATTTTAGAGTTTTCCTTTCTCATGTATGAATAGTCTTTACTCTGATATTGAGCTTCATTTGCCGAAAGCAACTGGTTTTTTGGTGCCAAAACCTTCCGTTTGCCCCATTGCTATCTGCAGAATCACCCCTGCCTCAGGAAAAATAGTGTTGACTTGACTGCAAGACCGGCTCTGTATTTTGCAACCCTTTGGGACACTATATAGACAGAAAGAGCTTATCCTCTTTCCCTTCGCTTCATTGGTAGACTTTTTTAGTAGCAAAAGTTGGAAATAAAAGGACAGAGATCGGCGTTGTTATGGTTTATAACTGTTTTTGGTGTGCTGGCAGCCATGCTGGAATTTTTGATGGTTAGCACTTTTTTCTCAAAAAGTGACGTACAGAGTATATTCATATACCAGATTTCATGCTTGTATCAACAAATGAACGATTCTCACCAAAAATCACATTAAGCTGCTCCACTAATCAAAAAAAAAAAAAAAAACCTAGTATAAGAAAGTCTTATGATGGGGAAACTGGAGAAAACAATGCTGGTATCCAATATTCTCGCTCCGAGCAGTAATTAGGAGTTGCTCGAGAGCGAGGGGGAAAATACTCTAAAATCGAGTGACAGCGAAGGAAAGCGGAATTATTGACGGATCGCCAAAAGTTGAAATGACGCAGGTTCAGGGTGAGAAGTGGAAGATGCTGTTGGATGCTGGCGAAAAGAAGAAAATAAAGAAGTTATAAGTCGGAAACGTTTCCTGCTTTTCCGAAACGTTTATTCGCTTTCCTGCGGATAATTTGATAAAGAGAGGGAAGGGACAAAGTGGAATATACTGTGCGAAGCCGAGGAATCTTGTAAGAATAAATGTAACATAAAAGGAAGACAAAAATGTTGAATTAATATAAAAACATTAATCGGAAACGTGTTTTGGCTTCCATGAGAACAATCTTCTGACAAGAAGGGAGAGATAAAGTAGAAAACGATAGAATGAAGACGAGGAGACTTTATGAATAAATATTCCATAAAAATAAGACAGAGAAATTGTTGGAATGAAATTAAGTAGATGATAAAATATTAAACAAAATTCTGAATCAAGATTGAAAATTAGTAGTACTTTCACAATATATGAACTTAAATGTCGAGCTGAAGGAAATAGGGACTATTCATTTCCAAAAGTAGATAAATCTGATCTGAGCAAAATTACAGTTTATCATATTAAACCACAACGAATGTGACAGTAATAGGAAAGGTGCTACCAGATGCCCTGAAGGGTAAAGGGAATTTTGTTAGATGCAAAACACGTAGTAAAATGCTGTATAAAAATGGTTAATCATTCTGTCTAATTAACATTTTTAAATTACGTTCTTTATTTTTATTCGTAAGGGTTTGAAAATAAGCCTTTGGATTCGGAATTATTCTCGCTTCGGGTTTCATTAATTTGCTGCAGACCTCAGAAATACTATTCATTGCTGTTCTTTATTTCAGAGACATTTGCCAATAATAGGGGGTCACGGACATAGCTATATCTTGCAGGTAATAAATTACATGGTTTATAGTTGTTTTGTGCTTCAGTTATATAATAGCAATGAGTTATTTTATTATTATGACATTTCCATACCTTTTCATTTATGATTGGTATCTATCTCCAAATTTATTTTTTTTATTCTAAACAGTATTCTTATAAAAATATTAACGTGACTATATGCCGTTCAGGAACAAAGACTACGGTTCCGTTGAAATTATTCCTAACACCAACCCATTTTCAGTACCAGCAAACTGTCACTAAAAAAAAAAAAAAAAAAAAAAAAAAAAACTATAAGGGAAGAGGCTCCTTACAACACTGAAAGCAGCGAAAAGGAGACGAAAACTTTCGTATTTCTATTTATCGGAGTAAAGTAAGAAAGAAAAAAAAAACATTCGCACGACGAGGGACTCGGTGAGTGTCTATAGGCTAATCTTGATTAATGGAACACGAGAAACGTGTTCTCGGGCATGAAAGAGGCAGAAGGCAATAATGAGTCTCTCTTTCATTACACGAAGTGTAATTGCCTTCTTAATGGCCTTAGCACGACTGCAGCATCTTTTAGGCTTCCTCTTACGGTCAGGTTGTGGAACTTTGAAAAAAAATAAAACGTAATGGCTTAGATGGCAATCATATTGTATGGCCCTGTCTAAGGGACAGATTTAGTCATAGAAGACTCACTAACCTTATATTAATAAACAACAATAATGCTAATTACAACCAGCAATAATAACTAAAAATATGAGCACTGCTTGCAAGTCTAATTATATAATACTATAATACCCTAATATATTATTTTTATATAATACAATATTCTAAGTGCTTAAATACAAATGAAATCCAAGGATCCAAAATTTAGTAAATATTTTAAATTATGTTAAAATAAGTCATAAGGTCACCGAATTTTTTTTTATTAAACATGTCAAGGAAATTCTTAGCAGAATTATAATACACAGCATTTACATAAGAAAGGGGTAAGTGTTTTCCTCTAACCATAATTCAAGTTTTATGAGAAAACCTGGTCTAATGTTTATTTAGCAAATTCATTTCTTGAGCCAACTTTATAAGTTGTAATATAAACTAACCCAGCAGCGAGAGTAGGGAAGGATTTATTCTTTTTCTTTCAAGGGGCCTCAGATAATGAGGGGAGCCGTAGGAAAACCTCGCATACACGTTCTTGTTAAAATCCACGAAATGTCTAAGGCTTATTTACGTTTCTGTTAGACTTTTTTGACAGATTTTCAATATACCTTTGCTTTACACACACACACACACACACACACACACACACACATATATATATATATATATATCTATATATATATATATATATATATATATATATATATATATATATATATGTGTGTGTGTGTGTGTGTGTGTGTGTGTGTGTGTGTATATATATACATATATATATATATATATATATATATATATATATATATATATATATATATATATATATATATATATATATATATATATATATATATAAATGTGTGTGTGTACAGATCTATACATATATATACCTGGGTGAGAGGGAAAGACAGCACAGTAATACCTGGTTAAAGGTGAGAGATAGTACAGTAATACCTGGATAAAAGAGACAGTCACCATAGTAATACCTGAGTAAAAGGGACAGACAGAACAGTAATACTTGAATAAAAGGGACAGTCACCACAGTAATACCTGGTTAAAGGGGAAAGACAGCACAGTAATGCCTGGTTCAAGGAGACAGACAGCATAGTAATACCTGGATGAAAGGACAGACAGCACAGTAATACTTGGTTAAAGGTTATTTATCATACTTCATTTCAAGTACTCAAGACCATAAAAATATATCATTGAAAATGCTTTTCAGCCACCACAGTGATACCTGGATGAAAGGTACTGTCGCCATAGTAATACCTGGATAAAAGGGACAGACAGCACTGCAATACCCGGTTAAAGGTGACAGACAGCACAGTAATACCTGGATAAAAGGGACATTCACCACAGTAATACCTAGTTCAGGGAACTTTCACCACAGTAATATCTGGATAAAAGGGATATTCAGCACCAGTAACACCTGGATAAAAGGGACAGGCAGCACAGTAATACCTGTCAGTTCACCCACGACTGCTCAAAGGGTGAACATTCAAATGAAAATAGTAGAACTGTCAGTCAGACATGCAACACAAACCCCTCCCCCTCTACCTTCTCCCTCCCCTCCCTTCGCCCCTCTCCTTCCTTCTTCCCTGCCCCTGCCCCTCCCCTCATCCCTGGACCGTCATTCAGCGTTTTCCCAGGCAGCACCTGGTTGATCAGTTAAGTGTATATATATGTATATATATATGTGTGTGTGTCCTCCAAGCCCCCTTTGTCTCTCCTCCTTTGTTCAACACAAGGTAGAAAATTGTTATTCCAACTGACCAAGGAATCTTATACAAGTGATCACTGTATTACCTCACCCAATAGTAAGTCTGATTTGACAATAACTGCCAGTTCTCTTTCCCTTCAACTGAAACTCTCATTTTTCTTGTTCAAATTTTCCTCTTTTAAACAGTCTCTGGCTAAGAAACCCTAGTAAAAAATATCCCATTTATGAAACCATCTATTATGTACAATTATTGTTGTCTAGTGAAACCACATAACTTATGCTCCATGGTGTTAAAAGTATTATTCTTGACATAAGAATCATCCCCTTGTGATTAAGTAATGATGCGTGAGAGTTTCTGTAGTACAATCTTGTGCTACAGAAACTCTCACGCGTCATTACTTAATCACAAGGGGAACGTCTCCTCCAGAATTGTGTACAGCTTGGGCCTGAACAAAATCCTCTTTCTTGGAGAAGAATCTGCATCATCAGTACCAAGAGGCCTTAATTCAACATTCCTGGCAGTTAAATGCTTTATAAAGCATTTGAGATGCACTTAAATCTGTTGCGTTCATTTCGATGTTGCATGTAGGTATTTGCCGTAATTAGGACTAACATGCTGAGCTGCTATTAGCTCCTGTAAATAATCCATTTCATTTTATTTGCAGTAAGTTTGCTGAATTACTTCATGTAGTCATGAAATAAACCTCTATTCTTTGTTAACTAGTCTTCACCTGGCGACCTGATCTATTCAGTATAGCCTTAATTGACAGAATTACGTGGGTCTTAGGTAAAGCAAGGCAATATAAATCCAATTAACTAATTATTAAACTCATTAGCCAAATGACCCATGTAACAATATATATACAGTATATATATATATATATATATATATATATATATATATATATATATATATATATATATATATATATATATACTAGCTGACCAACCAGGGGCTGCCCGGAAAAACTGAATGAGTCTATGGGTAAGGGGAGGGAAAATGGAAAGGGGAGGGGGAGGGCAGGGAAGGGGAAAAGGAAGGGGAGGGGAAAGGGGAGGGGAGGGGAGGGGAGGGGAGGGAGAAGGGAGAGGGGGGAGGGGTTTGTGTTGACAATCCGACTGACAGTTCTACTATTTTTATTCGAATGTTCACCCTTTGAACAGTAGTGGGTGAACTGATAGGTATTACTGTGCTGTCTGTCCCCTTTATCCAGGTGTTACTGCGGTGGCCGTTCCTTTTATCTAGGTATTACTGTCACTTATATAATATATATATATATATATATATATATATATATATATATATATATATATATATATATATATATATGTACATATATATATATATATATATATATATATATATATATACATATATATATATATATATATATATATATATATATATATATATATATATATATATATATATACTAAAATATCAAACAAACATTGGTGGAATAAAGGACTAGTTTTAAAACTACTTTAATATGAGATACTTTAAGTTTTGGGATCATTTCTTGAATTTAAAATTTGTGACAGATTTACTTTTGTGTTGAAAGATATTTGATTATT
>JANJGK010000017.1:10823955-10888955 GCA_039081455.1 Macrobrachium rosenbergii | reverse complement strand
GCCTCGTGTTAATGTTCTCAGTACGATTCTGGCCTACCGTTGGCAAGGAAAAGAGCCATTCTGGCAGAAGTTTATTTCTGATTTTGTAAATCAAGAGGCATATATCGTAAAAGTACTTCTGCTCCATTCGCAGCCAATTCAGTTTTTCAAATATTGGAGTAACATGGTCATGTTTTCGGGCACCTCCAACGGCGACCTTTGCCGCAAAATTTTGTATTTTCTTGACCCTTTCCAACTGGGTTTTATTGGTCGAACCCCAGACCCGCAAACAGTAGTTCAGGACACTCAGTACCAACGACTGTACCACCATGACTCGACAGTCTGGCTCAAATCTATCACTCACTCTGTTAAGATATAACAGGATGCCAGTTACCTTTTTGCGTAGTTCGTCAATATGTGCATTAAAAGTCATGGTACAATCCATGAAAACTCCCAGGTTTTTAACTGTGTGTGACGGAACAAGTGTCACATTACCGAATTTTATGTTCGTGTTCTCCGGGATGCGAGAGATATACTGTCTTGATCCAAAGAAAATGACCTGGGTCTTGCCTTCGTTAAGTAATAGGCCGTTACTATTAAAATAATATTTTGCAGTAGTCAATATATTTTCGGCTCTCTTTATCAAATCATCGAGCTTTTTCAAGTCCCCAGTCAGCAAAATCTGTGTATCGTCAGCATAAATAACAAGAAGTCCATCCCGTATATGTTGTGGTAGATCATTGATATAGATCAAAAACAGCAATGGGCCCAGAATCGACCCCTGGGGTACACCAAAAGATATCTCCTCAGGAGAGGATAGGATTGATCCAACACGAACAGATTGGAAGCGATTGCTCACATAATTTTCGAACCAAAAAGAGTCGACATTGACTTTAGCTAATTTATTTATTAGAATCTGATGATTAACGCTGTCAAACGCTTTGGATAGATCCAATAATAACAGGAGAGATAATTTCTTATTTTCTATATTTTCATATATTTTATTGGTAACTGTAAGTAACGCAGTTTCTGTTGAAAGATTGGATCTAAAACCATGTTGCTCGTTAACTAGTAAATTATTTGAGTCAAGGTAAGACATCAGTTGAATGGCAATTATTTTCTCGAGTATTTTTGAGATGACAGGCAACAGAGATATTGGTCTATAATTTCCAACGTTTTCAGTGTCTCCACTTTTGTAAACGGGAACTACGTAAGGATGTTTCCAAAGGTCAGGGTAGTTACCTGTAACAATTGAGGTGTTGACAATAACAAGAATGTAGAATATTGTAACGGGCAGAGAGTCAATTAAAAATCGAAACGGAATTCCGTCAGAACCACAAGAGTTTTTGGGTTTCAGATGTTTTATTAGAAGAATCAGAGTGTCCATATCGACTGGCCGAGGTCGGAATTTATTTATTGTAAATAATGATGTAGAGGGCTGATCATAATGGAGTTGATTGTTATTGCAGATATTTTCTTGTGATCTGGCGTACGTTTCCCTTCCTATATTGGCAAAATATTGATTAAAATCATCTGCTCTCTTCTGAGCATCAATGTCTGTGGTTTCAAGTGATCCCCCAGGAGGAGACTTTTTGTTAGGAGGTATTATTTTATTGATGACATTCCATGTTCCCCTCATATTACCCTTACATTTGGAGAATTCTTCCTTATAATAGTTTTTCTTCTTATTAGACAGCATTGTCTTAACGTGTTTCTTTTCCCTTTTGTAACTACTTTCAACATTTAGGTCTTGTCTATTTATTTTAAGTTCCTTTAGTATATTGTCTCTAGATCTCATTGCATCTTTAATTTCGGTGTCGATCCAAGGAGCAGGCGGGTGTCTCATTACCTTCGTAATAAAAGGAGCACAGACGTCCAAACATTTCACAAAAGTAACGTTAAAAATATGGACCTGATAGTGTACATCATCAGTAAATAAAATTGTATTTAAGGAGCAGCAGTCATTTAAGAGAAGTTCACAGAGGTAATTCTGCGAATAATTCTTGAGACAACGAAATGTCTTAACAGTTGGAGGGCGCTTTTCTTTTCTGATATTTATATTTGTAGTTAAAAGTTCATGATCACCAACTGAACAAGGCAAGACATCAGAATGTACAACGAAATTAGGTCTATTGGTAATAATTAGATCCAAGAGAGTTGAGGAGGTCGCTGTAATACGAGTTGGTTTTGTTGCCAATTGGCTCAAGTGGAGGGTTTTAATAATGTTGCCCATTTTATTATTTGGGGAGAGGAGGTTATCATTGAAGTCACCTAGAATTAAGAGAGGTTTGTTTCTCAAGCACATGGATCCAAACACATCACAAAGATAATCATAGCTATCGTTTAGGGCATGGGGATGACGGTATACACAGCCTATGATAAAGGAGGGAAATTTATTATATTGAACTGACATCCAAAGATCCTCGATATGCCGTGGTCTCACGAGTTCAGGTGTCAGTAGCTTCACCCTCAAATGGCGTCTAACATAGACACACACTCCCCCACCTCTCCCGCCATCACTACGATAGATAGAGAACTCGGGGATTTCAATGAAATTGCTATGTATTTCAGGTAAAAGCCACGATTCACTTATACACATGATATCAACATTCCTGTTATTTGTTAAGAATTCGACATCATCAAAATTACCTAAGAGGGATTGTGCGTTTATATGCTCAACGGTAAGTCGATCTGTTGGAGTGTCATGATAGGGAGGAAGTAATTGCTATTCCCTATTTTGACATAATCTTGTTTTGTGTCCATACCCCTTACACCTGTCACATCTAATCCTACGATAAAACTGGCATTGAAAAAGAGCATGACCGAGTTCACCGCAGTTATAACAAGGGCGACGTCGCGACAGATCCACTGCTTCACCTGTCTGAGTTCGCCCATATTTATAACCGGCAAAATTAGTAGCTGAGTTTCTCAGCCACGCCTCATCCGAAGAAGAGCCGTGGCGACCATGATGATCACCCCCAATAGAAAATTGGCTATTTCTTCTTCCACTTCCACCTCGTTGTGCTGTAAAATGTCTTCGTGGATAATCCTGATAATTTTTTATGGTATTTTGGTAACTCAAGTCCGTGTTTCTGAATCTCGGCGCTCTGCTTCCCTCCATGTGTGTTTGGGAGTATCCTCTTTTGTTTGCAACACCTTGAGAGCCTTCAGAAAATGGGGCAATTACTTCTTGACGCGTAATAGTGTCCCAATTATCACTTAGTTTGAAGAAGGGACATTGTTTAGAGATGATATTTAGCAATCTGATGACCCCTAGCCTGTTGAGGAAATTTCCTTGGCTCCCACTGTTGACATGCAGGCACATTTGATCAATTTCACCTGTCCCAAGTCTAAATTGTAAATTTGTTTTGATCACCGATATCCCATTTTTTGCACTCCAAGCTGCAAGTTGATTGTTGAAGTTGTTTATAATTTCATCAAACTCTTGGACTCTCAGTACCGGTGCGAGTTCACATATGTGAATGACCATGTCCTCGTTTATCTGCTTCAGACTCGCAACAAGAGAACCAAGTCTATCAAAAATATCTTCTAGCTGGTTTTTATCCAGTATATCTTGAAGACCGCAGTAAAGAATGCAGTATCCTGGGGCCCACTGAAGTTTTTCCGAAATCCAACATCTGATGAGGTCGATGTTTGCTTCCTTTATGGTTCGGACTGAGCATTCAGTTTTCAAATCAGATGTTCGAATCGCAGTAAGGTTAGTATCTCCCAAAAGAAGGGTTCCCTCAGTTGGAGAACAGGTAGGTCCATGAAATGCATCTGGTGCCTGATGATCTGCAGCTGCTTTCTGAAATTGCTCCACCTTCTCTTCTAGCGATGAGAGGCGATCGTTCAGTTTATTGATCGTGACATGAGCAGCTTTAAGTAGCTCATTTAATTCATCAATTTCAAGGTCTCGAATATTTAGTCTCTCTCTAAGTTCCTCGACGCCCTTCGCAGCATCTCCTGATGTTATTTCATGGTTTGAGTCGTTGTTTTCAGAATTGATTGGTCGAGAAGACTGGTGTTTTTCCATTATCATATCGATCAACTTTTCTTTTGTGACCCAAACCTTTGTGATACCGATCTCACGACAGTGCTTCTGTAACTCCGCTTTCCTATAGTTTGAATGGAGGAACTCCCAAGTGGGATTGTTTAAAGACACCTGTTTATTTGAAGAGGACATTATAGTGTCAGAATTCTTCTGGGAATCTGTAGTGTTTCAGAACTTTCCGTATGTCTTCCGATTGGCAATATTCTTTGTAGTGAGTAATGACGTCAGCAATACGTCATAATACTCTTACTGCGCATGCGCAGAAAATAGAAAAATTGAGCAGGAGTCCTCGATTCCAGGAGAATACTTTCCAGTTAAAATATTACTAAGTCTACATAGTTAAAATAATAAGCAGCACTCAGATCAGATTGCACAACACTTCACTCAGGTCAGGGAGATTCACGAATATCAAAATGCTATCTGGGTAGCATATAAATGCACAAAATGTCAGGAGCGTTGTTGGTCTTGTTTGTTTACCACCCCTTAGGGAGAAGAAAAAGGCAATAATGAATTATTCCCTTATTATACTGAGTGCAATTTAATCTCCAAATTGGACATATAGGAGCCGTCCCAGTTTGATCTAAAGATTTGAAAGCGTTAAAAGGTTATTAAAAGAATGATCATGCCTTCATAGTTCCTATAAAGGTGAGGGAAGTATCACGAGAATGAGAATTCTCACAATTCATTCTTGAAATTATTTTTATATTATCATTTTTCACCATGCTAATGACAAGCAGAGTCAGCTATGATCAACTGAGCACAAAGAATGGATTATTTCGAAATTAATCTTCAAGAGTAGTTTGCCCATCTTTCCATTATAATCTGAATGAAAAGCTGTAGAACTCCAATTCATCGACTTTTCCTCGGTATATCCGCCCACTGTAAAATGACCTGCTACAAGTCAAGCGAAAAAAAAATATAATAATAATAATAATAATAATAATAATAATAATAATAATAATAATAATAATAATAACCAGGAAGGAGCCCCCCACTTACATGTTTTATTAAAGACAAAAGGCATCACTTGCCATTTCCATTCCTTTTGGATATAGATCCTTTATATATAGGCTACTTACAGGTGAGTAATTTTCTATGTCTCTTTTGCTGTTACAAAAGCGATTACAAAACTTTTATTCTTCCATAATAATAATAATAATAATAATAATAATAATAATAATAATAATAATAATAATAATAATAATTATTATTATTATTATTATTATTATTATTATTATTATTATTATTATTATTATTATTAACAGCCCTATGGCTCGTCACAGTAATGCGGGACTCCGGAGCGCAGGAGAAGAAGAGAGCGATAGAGAGAGAAAACAGAATAATACCAAAACTTGCGGATTGAATTTAGAAGGCTATGGGAGATGCCCATAATCGTCGGGGGCATTGGGCTCACTGCCAAAATCCCGGCAGGAAAGCTACTCGAAACACAACATATAATAAGAAAAGCGATGGACTCCCAGGGAAGCAAGTTGCAACCCAAAACCCTACACTACAAACCACAACTTATAATAATAATAATAATAATAATAATAATAATAATAATAATAATAATAATAATAATAATAATAATCAGTGTGTAACTCAACTGGTAAACAAATCCACGCTGGTGGAAGAATAAACATAATTTCGACACCCTGCTTGATTCACCTGATCAATTGGTCGTAATGTTGATGAAAAATAAAGCCTTCCGTACACATGCGAATACACACGAGGATAAACACTCACAGACAATTTTCACTCAGTCTACCCAGGACTACGTCATCTTCTATCATCATGTCCCTATTTGCAATTTGTATTCTCGGGCACCTTTGCCTATTATTTGTTCTATCATATCCTCTTCCACGTACGGCACTATTATCTTTTATTTATCTTATTCTCTTCTCTCTAGCTTTCTCATTAACATCATATTTATAATTTTCTCATACCTCTGCATGGCCTTGCGTGTCATGCAACTTCATGCAACTAAACCTTACTTAATGTTGTTTTGTCTTCTTCACTAAACCTCTCATTTCCTTACCCCACTGCTTATCACTATTTTTCTTCTTCCTACCTTCCTGTGTCCATAAGCATACCCTGTTAACTCTGTGATGCATCCATGGACTTTGCATATTCCTTGTGAACATCTTCCAATCTGCGTTCTTGAACTTGGCCTCTTGATTTTTATGTTTTTCATAATTACTTCTGATCAGACTCACCTAACTCTGAATATAATAAACTTCTGTCTATTAAAACATCTGTATCAATCAAATGGAGATGAGTTATACATACAGGATATCCCCTTTCTTATTAAATCAATCTAATCTACCGTCTTTTCCATGGACTCTACACAAGCACTATTTCTAACAAACCCAATTAAGCTCATTTCAAACATTTTCAGAAGACTCGGCCTTCTCTATTGGTCTATGAACTCCACATTTTCCAACAATTCCACCACTTCCTAAGTCGCCTACTTTAGCAATTATATCAACTGGCACACCCACCCTTTCATGTTCTATACAGCCAGTCAGTCTAATGTTCGCTTTCTCTGAATAACAGTTCCTTTTATTTTCCCTCACTGGACCGTGAACACCCACTATCACACATAGTCCACGAACTAATTTTTTCTTATATTTTTCAGATTCACAAAGTTTCTTTATTAATGCAAACATTAACCCTTCTCAAGCCTTGCATCACTCAACGACCCGAAAAACAATTACTTTATGTGTTTTCCTAATCTTGCACACACATGTTTGGTTGCATGTCTGTTTGTGCGTTTGGGTGGAAGCATTTTCAGTCGTATAAACTACATATTATGGGCAGATATATCAAAATTTCTTCTTGAAAATATATTGGATCTCTTGGCATTGCTACCATGATGCATTACCAATGTGCATGATAAATATGTAAAATAAGGAATTGCATCTTTGTCTTCTACCCTCATAGCCTTTCCAGAGTGGACATTGTTCTGAAGCAAATTTATAGTCGAAAATGATACGCGCTATTTTCCTAATGTTAAGAAAAAAATCAAATATCCCAGCAGATGCATCCTTCGTTTATATCTTCCAGCTAACTTGTGCGTCGATGATTCCTAAAAGCTGGTACATCGAAGAGAGACTCGTTTGCAAAGGTCAAAGAGTTTCCACATGCATATTATGTACTCTGAAGGAGAGAACCTTTAACGTTTTCTTCGCGAGGAATTGGTGTTGAGGCAAAACTGGGTAATCTGTGTTTAAAGGTTAAAGATTATGGGAATTCTATAGAATAGCTCAGCAGAGCTATCGTTTATGAATAAAACATTTTGACTGAAATATAGAGAAAAGGGTGTACGTAATGCAGCACAGGCGAGATCATTGAGAAATTTACCGTCTCATGTTTATGTCTTTGCATTCATCCCTAAGGGGCTGGTACTAAACACGGTGTTCCTCTCTACTCAAAAGATGTATTGTTTTTATATATCTTTTTAATTATGAAACAATCACGTGATATCAGAATCTACGGTTATACCTGAGAAAAAAAATGGGCATTATTTCACATGTGAAGAGTAATGATAATGAAAATAATCCGCAGTTTTGTTGAAGATAAAAACAAACAATTGTTGCATAGAACAACGTTCTAATTGAATTTCTAAACAGAATAACCTTATTGAAAGTGAAAGAAATTATTTTCCCAACGAGAGAATGACACCACAGATAAAGGGCAACGAGGGTACCATATCAACCATGCCGCTATGATTATCTGATTATATCTGAAGAACTTTTCATGCATTTACACCAAAACACACACACACACACACATACACAAACACTTACCTGACTGAAAGTATTGGAGAGAAGATACGGAGACTCTTTAAACACTTTTTACAAGGAGAGAAATTAGCCATTTATATGACCAAGGGTAAAGTTAAGAAGGAAAAATGGAGATTATCTAGACTGAACAATGATTCTTGATACTGCCTATGAAGAATGGAAGAGACTGCTGGAAGGCGGCAGGTTGGGTGCCAAAAACTGGAAAGTGACTTGGAATGTCAATGGAACCCCAGGCGGGAATATTTGTAGGGATTGTTGAACCAACTCTCCTTTATGGAAGTGAAGCTCAGATGAATGTAAATGAAAAACAAATCAGGTTTTGGCTTTTGAGGTGAATTACTTACATAACAATACGAGAAAAAAATACTAAACATGATGAAAGTTATCAATTTACCTATCAGTTAAAGCTGCCATCATTCAGCAATGAAAAAATAAAGAAATAAATAAAAAGATCCATGTTTAAGCTTGCATGACATTTCTGGGCAGAAGAACACTGAATCACTTGAGATTTACTTTTTGCGTAAACACATGTTCTGACAGACTGGAAATTCACATACAAACATCACGTCAGTATACATCTAATCTTCCCTGTCACGGGATTATGATACAGGAAATGGTTGGTCATGAAAGCTAAAGCCTGATTTATTGCAATGGTAAATAGTAATTTGTTGTTGCCAGTTACTCAAAAAGAAAGATGAACAAAGATTCCCATAAAGTCAGTTCTTTGGATACATTATTACCACTTCATTAGACTTATTTAATAATGAATAAAAGTGACTGTAAATATTATAATGGCATTATTAAATGATAGTGAAACTTACACGAAACTGAGGTCTGATCCTATACAGACAGTGACCTCTCATTTTAGTAAATAAATTAAATCCATTTTGGGGGCTCTGATCATTTAATTAAACAGTTTACCATTCAGCGCTCCTCCCTACCATATCTCTATGGTTTCATCAAGACACACAAAACCAATAATCCTATTAGACCAATCATTAGTCCAGTAGGCTTAGTTTCGTATAATTTATTTTAATGGCTTGTAAAAATTCTTACACCTTTGGCATGAAACATTTCTGACACGAATGTAAAAAACAATATCGACTTCATGAGCAAATTAAATATTTTGAATTTGAATTTTGATTTTAATATGGTTAGTTTTGATGTCGTCGCTTTATTTACAAAAGTTCCTGTAGATGATTTACTTGAGTTTTTGGAGGGAGAATTAGAAAGTTATTTAACTGTAGCAAACCTCACTGATCTTATGCGGTTGTTTTAATGGTGAATTTTAATGGTGAATTTTTTGTACAAAAGTTCTGCATGGCCATGGGTAATCCCTTATCTCCTGTCCTTAGCAATATTCACATTGAATACTTTGAGACAAAATTCTTACCAAGAATTTTGCCCCGAACAGTTATATGGTTTAGGTATGTGGATGATATTTTCTATATTTGGCCAGTTCACGAAAATCTTCAGGAATTTCTGATCATGCTAAATAATTTAGTGTCTTCTATAAGATTTACCGTAGAGGAAGAAAGAAATTATTATTTGAATTTTCTTGATGTACTGTCCATTTACATGATAGAAATTTCACCTTTTCAGTCTTTCGAAAATCAATTAACATTGCCTCTTTTGTTCATTATTATTCCAGTCATCATCAGAATGTTAAATTCTGTTTTTTTTTTTCTGGGATGTTCTTAAGGGCTCTTCGCATCTGTAGCCCGCAGTTCATTGATGCTGGGATTAAAACTATTTATGATACTGCCTTGAAACTTAAATACACAAGGACTTTTGTAGATGTAGCATCGAAAAGAGTCAGGAAAACATTTTATTCAACAATAACAAACTTGAATTTAATAAGCATAATATTTTCAAATTACCGTACAATGAAAGGTTTTAAGAAATACCTAGAATTCTAAAGCTTTTCAACACAAATGCTGTTTTCAGTAATTTTCATATAAAGAGTTTAGTAATAAAAAATTCTCCTAAAGATGTTTCTCGCTGTACATATTAATTCCTGGTAAAAAGTGAAATAAAATATATAACGGACAAACTGGAAAATCACTATCACAGCGAATCAAACAGCATCAATATTCTGCGAGAACTGGCTAAATATCGAATGCATATTTCGTACATATGAGAGATTCAGATCATCCTATTAACTGGAGTGAAGCACGGTCCTTGGTCCCGTGTAACGACACAGTTAAAATGAATATCACTGAATCTTGTTCTGTCAAGTCAAATAATCGAAGTGTTCTAAATTTATGTCTTGGTGTGTTTAAACTCGATACCTTCGTAATTAAAAAAAAAGTTGTTGATAAAAATAAGCAACAAAATTAGTATTCAGTTTCATAGGTGTTTTGGGATTTTTTATGGCTACGCTTCCGTATCTCTTATGGTTAAGTGTATGGTTTTAGTTTGTGACCCTGTGATCCCGGATTATCCTGGATTATCTCTCTGTTTATTACCCTTTTGACAGTTAACCATCTGGTATTCTTGTTCATTTTGTTTACCTTGTAACTTTCTTTTCAACTGTCTCATTTGTGCCCCGAAGATGCGTGAATAAACACGTGAAAGCGCTTCTTACTGAACTTCTGCCCGTCATTTTCCTGTGGTACTCACTAATATATATATATATATATATATATATATATATATATATATATATATATATATATATATATATATATATATATATATATATATATATATATATATATATATATATATATATATCACACATTACCACAGGTGAAAAATAAGAAACGGGGTGTAGGTCCTGACCGGTTTCGACTTTATTTCCAAGCCATTGACGAAGGACTGATACAGTGTGAGAAGTCACAAATATATATACTACAAGAACAGTACTGACGAACATACACAACCGTTAGAGGCTCCATATCCCCACTCAGGCCGGTGTCGAGGTAGGAGTGGCCTTTAAAACTCATTTGGCTAAAAATCACAATAGACTCTCAGGGGACATTGCTGATAAACAGACCATACCCCACCTCAGATCCACACCTGACAGGTGTCATGGAGGCGGAGTTTGGAAACTCATTAACATTACTACCCTCGTACTGTGTTTACAAATATGATAATCCTATTTTCATATATCTCTACTGCCTACCTTAAAGTTTAAACAATTTACAAATTTCTGTTGATATTAAAGGATCAAGTTTATACATCCCTTGACTGATATTCATATTATGGTTGTAACTTTGTTTTATGAAGCTAGATTCAATGATGTTCCTTTCCAGTGCATTATTAGAATATACAATCCTTTTTGCCCCTTCCCAGTTGATAGCATGATTGTTCTCACTAACATGTACAAATATACCACTGTTCCCTTGCGGCAAAAAAGACTATGTATCAAAACCAGAAAGAACCTTACAACACAAAAAATTTGCTTGTTCTGCCTTATAATAATAGTATGAAAGATATCCCTCACCTTCTTAAGAATTTTGGTGTTAATGTCGCATTTAAGAACAATACAACAATGAAAAATGTACTTATCAAGAACTCCCCAGACAATATTAAAGGGTGTGTATATAAAATTCCGTGTAAGTCTTGTGACAACTTTTATATTGGCCAAACCGGGAAAGCACTGGAAAAAAGAATTGAACAACATAAGAAATGTGTGAGATATGCACAAGGGAACAGTGGTATATTTGTACATGTTAGTGAGAACAATCATGCTATCAACTGGGAAGGGGCAAAAAGGATTGTATATTCTAATAATGCACTGGAAACGAACATCATTGAATCTAGCTTCATAAAACAAAGTTACAACCATAATATGAATATCAGTCAAGGGATGTATAAACTTGATCCTTTAATATCAACAGAAATTTGTAAATTGTTTAAACTTTAAGGTAGGCAGTAGAGATATATGAAAATAGGATTATCATATTTGTAAACACAGCACGAGGGTAGTAATGTTAATGAGTTTCCAAACTCCGCCTCCATGACACCTGTCAGGTGTGGATCTGAGGTGGGGTATGGTCTGTTTATCAGCAATGTCCCCTGAGAGTCTATTGTGATTTTTAGCCAAATGAGTTTTAAAGGCCACTCCTACCTCGACACCGGCCTGAGTGGGGATATGGAGCCTCTAACGGTTGTGTATGTTCGTCAGTACTGTTCTTGTAGTATATATATTTGTGACTTCTCACACTCTGTATCAGTCCTTCGTCAATGGCTTGGAAATAAAGTCGAAACCGGTCAGGACCTACACCCCGTTTCTTATTTTTCACCTGTGGTAATGTGTGATAAATGAATCACGTACAAAAGTGATAATAATCATATATATATATATATATATATATATATATATATATATATATATATATATGCATACACAGATAGATTGATAGATAGATAGATAGATACAGATATAGTGCACTACAACTCTGGAATCGTTTACCCAAAAGGAAAATTGTAAGTCAGATTCGAACTGCAGCCTGATTGATGAACAACAAAAATACAGTAACTTTGTTATACTCTCTTGATAGTTCAGTAGTCAAAGTCACTGTACTCTAGATATTTCTGAACCAGGTGGCAATTCCAATCCCACTGTTGACAAAGCACTTATCACTCGTAATTCCACTTGGAAGTAAGTAATTCCCCAGCTATAGTAAACTGAGTGTTAGCTCAATATATACATACACACACACGTGTATATATATATATATATATATATATATATATATATATATATATATATATATATTTATTATATGTGTCTGTGTTTTCTGTGTGCTTGTAATGTATATATAATAACGTAAGTATTAACACAATCACAAAAACACATAAATAGAAGTGCGAGTTTTAAAAGGAAATTACGACAGGCAAGAATTACAGCAGATTCCCTCCATCTCTCGAAAACAAAATTCCTGGAATTCCTAAAGGAAGAAAGAGGGAGAGAAATGAATGAACCTTGTGAGCGTAAAATGTAAACAGATTAAATGACGGAATTGGGCTGGGAAAATGGACCGGGTCGTTCTGATTGCAGTTGGTGATGATGGCGACAGAGGAAGGCTCATCTTTGTCCAAGTTAATGTTTAGAGAATAATGGAATGATATGGGAAAAAGATCAAGAAAGACATTTGACTGTGATGCAGTATATATATATATATATATATATATATATATATATATATATATATATATATATATATATATATATATATATATATATATATATATATATATATGTATATATACATATACGATTTTTTTCAACGATGTAGATTCACAATTATAAAATTAGCTTATATTGGCATAGACACACCTTAAACGATATGACTACCGTGAAAATTTCTGGAATACGATATAGACATTATTCATTTTTAAACTGGGCTAGTTTTCGTTGAGATATTTGTGGACAAAACCAACTGTCTTATACATTCACTTCCAGTGTGTGAGAGATATAAAATATACAGCAGAAGAAAATAGCACGTGAAACGTCACCCGCAAACTTAGTTTATTTTTAATAAAAGAACACAGATTTTCTCTATCGGTAAATGGTTTCCTTCGGTATTTTTTCGACATAAAATACAAAGTTTGAATTAGAAAACTGAAGCTGTTCTTAAAAAGGACAACGACATTCAACGAGATGGAGATTATATGTGTATATATTAACAGAGAAAATATCCATCAATTGCGTCACCATGACGGACCCCAACCACCAATTTGAAAAAAAAAAAAGTCCAGTAATACATTTTAAAATCATACAAGGCTCTGTTTGACGTTATTAATAAGCCACATTATCGCATGGAATTTGCTTTCATGAATCCACATAAAATTTGTGGTACGCTTTCACGTGAGCCATGAAAACCCAGTTGGAGTTCGGGAAGTCTGTGTGAGAGTTCAACACGCTGGAAAATGGAATAACATTTTTCCAGCCATTAACTCCATAGGTGGGGACACATAGGCTACATATTTTCATAATCATTTTAATTCGCAGAATCACTTCATTAACATCAAATGGTTCACTGTTATAGTGTGAGGCTGTAGAGACAAATGATTTGATATTTTTTTTGGGGGGAGGGCAGAAAAGTATTCTTATCTATAATATTTACACTGTGAATATAATAATTGCAAACAGGAGGAAGACATGATGATGTGCACATACACAGGCACACATATGCACCCACACACACACACTATATATATATATATATATATATATATATATATATATATATATATATATATATATATATATATATATATATATGCGTGTATATATACAGTATATATATGCGTGTAGGCTATGTGTACAATAAAATAAAACCTACAAAATTTGGACTAGTTAATTGATATTATAGGATGTTCATGTCAGGAGGAGTTATTCTTTGTATTCTATACTGACTAATAAGTGATCAGGTCTTAATCTGAAAACGCCAATCTGTCTAATTCTCCTTATAAAGAGTCTAATAAAAATATCTAATTTACATTACCATAAATACAACTGATTTTCCTTTGCATAAAGGGAAGAGAATTAAGCATCCATTGGGAAATTAAAGGTTATCAGTTCTTCAAAGAAGGGAGATAATTTAATCTATCTTTAATTACGAGCAATTAAGATCACTTGTCTTGAGATATCAGCAAAGGCAATAGCATTTTGAGGTAGCATCGCCATTAATAATCTCTTGAAGAGAAAATAAAAAAGGAGTAATTTTTGTGTTCTCAAGAACGTAATCAGAAGTATTTACTCATTTCATAATAAAAAAAACACAGTTTTGAAATAAACTGATCAAATGAGTAAACTTAAAGTTCCGTGACCTATTGCTTACGTCGATAACAAAACTAGCGAGTGATAATAATCCATAATCACTGGGAGGTTCAAATGGAATGAGGAAAACCACTTTAACGTCAAAAATAAAAAAAAAAGTGCCGCAAAAATACTATTTGGTTTTGTCCACTAACTCATCGGCTTAGGAAGACCCTGGCCTGTGTCCTGTGCCTCATTCGTCTCATATCCGAGTTTAGTTAAGACAAAAAAATTAATTTACTGCCTTCATATTCCTACCACATTCACGTTTAATTAAGACCAACATAATGCATTGAAGATATTCATAGAACAACTTAACATAGACCATAAGGGTATTCATTTTTATAGTGCCTCAAGGAGTTAAAGAGGAACATTTCTTTTAATATGAGGTTTTAATTACAACTATTGTGAGGAAGCTATCTTTGTTGTCAACTCGCTCTGTAGCTTGAGGACATCATTAAAGCATATCATTAACTGCTTACCTGGCCGTACCTGGTTTTGTCCCAATTAAGATTTTGTGTGTGTGTGTGTGTGTGTGTCTTCTTACTTTTGACATTTTCATCCTGGAACATGTTAGAATCGACAGAGCCCTGTTCCGTTAGTGGTATTTAAATATTTCGTATTCCCTTCACACTATTTTTATGTTTTTTAGCACTTTTAATAATGATCACATGGTTGCGTATTCGTCCCCTTACCTTTTGTTGCATGCATGCATGTTATATATATATATATATATATATATATATATATATATATATATATATATATATATATATATATATGTATAACTGAATCACGAAAATATGGAACGTGATGAATATATAAATAAAGATAAAATCCACGAAGGAAACGGAAACACTGGAGTGCTGCGAGGCCTTTCGACACTAGTCTGCTAGGTAAAGGACTAGTGTCGAAAGACCTCGCAGCACTACAGTGTTTCCGTTTCCTTCGTGGATTTTATCTTTATATATATATATATATATATATATATATATATATATATATATAATTCATAGGGTGCATGATCCTAAGCAATAAATATTAAAAGATATATATAAATAAAATGGCAGACATATTCCCTCTCTCCAAAGCAACCATGAATTTTTTCCCATAAAAAAAAACGAAAATCTGCATATTCACAAACACTGCTAATATGCATTTCCATATGCATCATGAGCCAAAGAGACTTGGAGACGTCTCACCAGTTGTATTCCACAACTTCAAAGCCTCACGTAACTTCAACTTTCGTTAACTAAAAGGAAAAGTAAACATATACACACACCTGTAGCTGAATCCGAATCAAAGCTGCAAACTAGCTTTCGTTGGACTGTGGAAATATTTTCCCTGAGGATGTTGCTCAACTAAAACCTCAAAAGTTCAAGATATGACGCAATGCATCACAACACCAGAACAATTCAACTTATACTTTGGAATTTCCATTCGTTCTGTATTCCTATTACCTTCTGGAATCTCTTTCAAATGAACACCATATTCTTCGGAAGCTTAAATTGCAAGTCAATGGATCCTCCTGGCTTCTTCCATATGGATGGGGATTATCTTCCAAATAATAATAATAATAATAATAATAATAATAATAATAATAATAATAATAATAATAATAATAATAATAATAATAACACGGCAATGGCTACAGAGGGGAGGACTCAAGAAGGAAACAGAAGGAATGCTAACAGCGGCACAAGATCAGGCCCTAAGAACCAGATATGTCCAAAGAACAATAGATAGAAATAACATCTCACCCATATGCAGGAAGTGGAATAGGAAAGACAAGACCATAAACCACATAGCAAGCCAATGTCCGGAGCTTGCACAGAACCAGTACAAAAAGAGGTATGATTCAGTAGCATAAACCCTCCACTGGAGCCTGTGCAAGAAACACCAGCTAGTTTGCAGTAATAAGTGGTACGAACACCAACCTGAGGGAGTGATGGAAAACGATCAGGCCAAGATCCTCTGGGACTATGGTGTCAGAACAGATAGGGTGATACGTGCCAGTAGACCAGACGTGACGTTGATTGACAAAATCAAGAAGAAAGTATCACTCATTGATGTCGCAATACCATGGGACACCAGGGTAGATGAGAGAGAAAGAGAAAATACTGATAAGCATCAAGACCTGAAAATCGAAATAAGAAGGATATGGAATATGCCAGTGGAAAACGTACCAATTATCAAAGGAACACTAGGCACGATCCCAAGATCCCTGAAAAGGAATCTGGAAAAACTAGATGCCGAAGTAGCTCCAGGACTCATGCAGAAAAGTGTGCTACTAGAAACAGAGCAAATAGCGAGAAAAGTGATGGACTCCTAAGGAGGCATGATGCAACCCGGAACCCCACACCATAAAAACCACTCAGTCGAATAGGATGACTGTGACAGACAAAATAATAATAATAATAATAATAATAATAATAATAATAATAATAATAATAATAATAATAACACGGCAATGGCTACAGAGGGGAGGACTCAAGAAGGAAACAGAAGGAATGCTAACAGCGGCACAAGATCAGGCCCTAAGAACCAGATATGTCCAAAGAACAATAGATAGAAATAACATCTCACCCATATGCAGGAAGTGGAATAGGAAAGACAAGACCATAAACCACATAGCAAGCCAATGTCCGGAGCTTGCACAGAACCAGTACAAAAAGAGGTATGATTCAGTAGCATAAACCCTCCACTGGAGCCTGTGCAAGAAACACCAGCTAGTTTGCAGTAATAAGTGGTACGAACACCAACCTGAGGGAGTGATGGAAAACGATCAGGCCAAGATCCTCTGGGACTATGGTGTCAGAACAGATAGGGTGATACGTGCCAGTAGACCAGACGTGACGTTGATTGACAAAATCAAGAAGAAAGTATCACTCATTGATGTCGCAATACCATGGGACACCAGGGTAGATGAGAGAGAAAGAGAAAATACTGATAAGCATCAAGACCTGAAAATCGAAATAAGAAGGATATGGAATATGCCAGTGGAAAACGTACCAATTATCAAAGGAACACTAGGCACGATCCCAAGATCCCTGAAAAGGAATCTGGAAAAACTAGATGCCGAAGTAGCTCCAGGACTCATGCAGAAAAGTGTGCTACTAGAAACAGAGCAAATAGCGAGAAAAGTGATGGACTCCTAAGGAGGCATGATGCAACCCGGAACCCCACACCATAAAAACCACTCAGTCGAATAGGATGACTGTGACAGACAAAATAATAATAATAATAATAATAATAATAATAATAATAATAATAATAATAATAATAATAATAATAATAATAATAATAATTGCGTTTCAATTCGAGCTCTCGTAAGGATTTCCGGACTCTAATGCTCATAAGGGGAAGAAAATATTCGCATATATACGGACAGTTATTTTCATCAATTCAAAATTTAGATCTAGCGATGAAATTAGATAAAAAAATCCTCCTGGAAAAAATTTTTAAATCTGTGTAAGTTTCCAAGAATTGCATTTAGATTGTGATCATAATAAATAATTTCAATTAGAAATTTCGTCGAGACCTGTAAGAAATTAAATTTTTAATGAAAAGTGAGAAAAAATGACTTTTGTGTAATATGCCAAAAAATCGAATTTACCCCAATGAATAATACTAAAAAGTAGCAAAACAAAGATACACATTCCAAAGGCTAAAATGAAGAAATACTTAAATACGAAGAAAACCTAAACCATTTTTATTTTTTTCTGGGATGGGAGAAGGTACGACTCGGTCATGTGGAGAGAACTGATGATGGAGGACGGCATCTTGGTGTAAGAATGCATAAACGACTGGAATTAGGAAGAACAATGACAGGAATACCTAAAAGTTACTGGATGGAGGGGCCTTATCATTTTGGAATCTATAAAGTAACTAAAGATGAAGGTGAATAGCGCATTGTGACCGTTGGTGTGAGGGTTAAAAGTTTGGAAAAACGTTGTTCCCAGTTCGTGAATTATGTTATCAAAACAGCTGGCCGAAACTAATTTGCCAAAACTGATATTAAAATCGGCTTATGACGCACAGTGGTCAAAAGCCCCTAAATTTGTATATTCAGATAAACGAGTAGTATTATGAAGGTATTTTTATGCATCTCGTTTATGTAATTAAATATATTAGACTGAAATGAAAATGAATTTACTATGTTGATCATTTGGTTACAATCAATATTTTTTCTCCCATTATTGATAATAGGAGTAACTTCATTTTTTTTATTTCCTTCTGCATGAAATAAAAAAAAAACAAACGCAAACCTACTTTCAACGACTATCGTGGCTTTTCATTTGCAACATTTTTCCACCTTGATAAGTTTCTTACTCCAAAGCTAGCGGCTAGACATACAAACAGACAGACCGACAGAGTCAAAGGAGAGACTGGCTGCATCTGTAGTGTTTTGTGATGGGGAGTCCTAATGCTATGTTCTCTGCATAAGGCTGCAATTAACTATGTTCGGTAAACTTCGGATCTCTATTTGCTGCTTTGTTCATGTTGACCAAAGAAGCAAATAGAGCTCAGAAGTTTACCGAACATTAACTATATATATATATATATATATATATATATATATATATATATATATATATATATATATATATACATATATATATATATGTATGTATGTATATATATATATATATATATGTATATATATATATATATATATATATATATATATATATATATATATATATATATATATATATATATATACTTGACCACCTACACTTTTTGTGATGAAAAAAGTACCGTAGTATTTCCATACCTCAGTATATACATCATGGCATCCTGACACCGCTCCGTCACATATTTGCTTAGTCCGTTGGGTCACTTTTTCATTGTGATGAAAAAAGTAGCATTTTCATACCTTCGTACATTCATCATGGCTTCTTAAAACCCTTCAATCATATATCTTGTTACGACCACCTGTGGTGCGTTGGGTTACTTTTTCATTTCCTTGCTCGCATGTTTCTTCTTAGCCATATTAAGTACGATAAATCATAAGGAAATTATTCAATGAGCGATTGGAAACTCTGGCAACAAACGGCACAGACAGATGCAAAGTTCGTAAGCAGTTCCATAATTTACAGTATATACCACTTTACTTACAAAGTCTACGGGCAGCACCAGCACGGTTTACGCGGGAGGGACGGAGGAAAGTGTCAGGGGGAAGGGAAAAGGGAGGGGAGGAGAGGGGAAAGAAGAGTGAAGGGGAAGAGGAAGGGGAAGGTAAAGTAAGTATAGCTTAGTTTTACCAGACCACTGAGCTGATTAACAGCTCTCCTAGGGCTGGCCCGAAGGATAAGTGGTGATGGTGGAGAGGGAAGGGAGAGGAGGAAGGGGGAGGGGAGGGGGAAGGGGGTGAGAGAGGGAAGGGGAGGTTGGAAGGGAGGTTGGAAGGGGAAGGGGAGGTTGGAAGGGGAGGAGAGGGGAAGGAGAGATGAATGGAAGATGGAAGGAGAGAAAGATTGAAGGGGAGTGGGAAAGGGAGGGGATGGGAGGAGGAAGGGGATGGGAGACGGGAGGGGGAGGGGGAGTAGAAGGGGAGGGGAGGGGAGGGAGGGAAAGGTGAAGGGGAAAGGCGAAGGAGAAGGGAAGAGGAAAGGGGAAGGGGAGGGATAGGGAGGGGAGAGGAGGAAGAGGGAGGGGAGGGAGATGGGGTGGGAAGGGGAGGGGTAAAGGGGAGGGGAATGGAAGAGGGAATGGGAGGAAGAGTGGATGGGAGAGGGAGGGAGGAAGGGGAGGGGAGGGGAAGAAGGGAATGGAAAGGGGAGGGGAAGGGACGGGTAGGGGGAGGAAGAGTTGATGGGAGGAGGAGGGAGGGAGGAAGGGGTAGGGACGGGTAGGGAATGGAAAGGAGAGGGGAAGGGGAGGGTAGAGGGGACGGTGAGGGGGAAGGGAACAGGAAGAGGAAAGGGCAGGCAAGAGAGAAGAGGAGGGGAGCGGGACGGGAGGGAAGGGGAGGGGAAAGGGGAGGGGAGGAGAGGGGGAAGGAGATGGGGAGGAGGGGGATGGGAGGGGAGGAGGGGGATGGGAGGGGAGGAGGAGAGGGGGAAGGGGTGGGAGCAGCAGGGGATGGGGAAGGTGGTAGAGAAAGGGAGGGAAGGAAGAAGGGGAGGGGGAAGGAAGGGAAAGGAGAGGGGGATGGGGAAGCGGAAGGAATGAGAATGGAAGAGGGAAAGGGAGGGGGAGGGGGAAAGGTAGGGGAGGGAAGAGGAAAGGTGAAGGGAGGGGAAGAGGAATGGGGAAGAGAGGGGGAAGGGGAGAGGGATGGGAGGGGGAAGGGAGGAACGGGGAGGGGAAAGGGAGAGGGAAGAGGAAAGGTGAAGGAAGGGGATGAGGAATGAGGGATGAGAGGGGGAATGGTAGAGGGATGGGAGGGGGAAGGGAGGGAACGGGGAAGGGAAAGGGGGGAAGGGGATGGAAGAGGGGACGGGGAGCGGAAAGGGAGGGGAGGGGGAAGAGGATGGAAGAGGGGATAGGGGGATGGGAGGGAAAAGGTGAGGGGAAGAGGATACAAGAGGGAAGGGTAGGGAAGAGGGAATGGGAGGGGGACGGAAAGGGGGATGGGAGGGAGCAGGGGAGGGGGAGAAGGGGAGAGGAAAGGTGAGGGGAGGGGAGGAGATGGGGAGGGGAGGAGAAGATGGAGGACGGAGGAGGTGGGAGGAGGGATGGGGAGTGATGTGACATTCTCTCGGTGAGACGTAATCGTTCATGGTCTGGATAATCTACCCGATAATACGCGTCTTACATACAATTAGCGAATGAAATATAGCTAAAAGTGTTCGTGAACTATCGGTGATTAGCTTAATATCAGATTAGAGCGAAAAACCGTCTAATAAGTTGTCTACGAGTGAATTAATAAAATCAGAAAATCATGGAGGAATCAGCCAACAGTGGCAAAAGGTGGCGAAATCTAGCTTGCATCGGTGATATTCAATACGATGAATTGGCAGGAAGGGAACTTGGTTTGCTGATCATGGAGATTAATTGCAACATTGACCAAAAAGATGTGAAATCATTCACAGACATATTGAAAGGATACGATCCTTCAAGCTGGAGCAAATCTGTAGAAAATATAATGAAAATAATAGAAGAGATACCAATGAAAGTTCAAGTTATCAAAAGACTTATAAAGAAAATCTACAAAAATCAACACATTCCATCAAAGAAAATAAGTAAGGTGGAATTAGTGAATATATTGATTGATGCAATAGGCAAACGGATGCCTAAAGCATGTAAACTATGTAGAGTGTGGTATAGCATTGTAAATCCACAAAACCTGATTAGGAAATGCTATGCTTGCCACGTACCGACACACCCGTCATGTGCTGAAGTTGAGCAAAATAGAAATAAGGACACAAAAATATTTTGCTCAACATGTCTAGTATGGATAGACAAGGTCATTAAATCAAGACTTAATGTACAGATTGTGGAGGATGAAGAAGATGAAGAAGATGAAGAAGAGGAAGAAGAGGAAAATAGAGAAGAAAATAAGACTGAAGAGAGAGAAAAGATTAATGAAAACAAAGAACAGGATAATAGTATGGATGCAGAGAAACTCATAGATTCTACATATGAGGCAATACAGCAACATACATATGAAGAAATAAATTATGACCTGATAAATCAAAATAAAATCCCAAAGAGGTTGTACCCGGATCTCCATACTGAGGGGAATGAACAAGAAAAAAAAAAAGAAAAGAAAGACACAGTATGCACCCTTTTGAAAAGAGGGAATTGCAGGTTTGGTGAAAGATGTTATTACAAACATCCCAAGATATGTCACAATTATGAGATCTATGGCAAATGTGCATATCTAGATGGCTATGAAGAGGAATGCAGAGATCTACATCCAAAAATATGTAGAAACTGGAAAGAAGGAAATGGATGTAGGTTTAATAAGAAATGTAGGTACATGCATCCTGTAGCCATGAAAGACCAAAATCAAAATCAAAAAAATCAAATACATATAAAAAACCAAGGAAAAAATGAAACAAATAAAGAAAAGAACAAAGATCATGTGATGAAGGCAAAAAGCAAGCCAACAACACATTATGAAAAGTCAGCACCACGATATGAGCCATCAGCACCTAGATATAGCACAAGGAACAAGCAATGTATCTATGATGCAAGGGGATGGTGCAGATATGGAGATAAGTGCAGGTTTATGCACAAAGTGAATAAAAATGAAGCTGGAAGAACAAATATAATGGAAAAGTTGGATTTTTTAATGTACGAATTTCTGGAAATGAAAAAAAGATCAACATATCAGAACAGGAAAGAGACATGGGAAAATCCTTATTATTACCCATATTAGATAATGGAGATAATATGCAAACAATCATAGTGATGAACGCGCAGGGTCTAGTTTCGAGTAACTCAAAAAGAAAGATAGAGTTCTTAGAAGAACTAACCCAAAATGAAAAAATAGAAATATTGAATATAAGTGAAACCTGGTATTCCCAAGAGACTGGTAATGATGACCAGATAAAGGGTTTCCAAACTTATAGATCAGATAGAAAAAATAGAAATCAAGGGGGAACCGCGATATATGGGAGAGATGCCAATCAAGGAAAAATCTGTGAGAAATATAGTAACACAGAATGTGAATTAATAGCGGTAGAATTTGAATCTGAAAAATTAGTGAACATTGTAATATATAGACCCCCTAATACTAAAGAGTTTGACATAATAATTGAAAAATTGGATGAAATATGTAGAAATCACAAGGACTGGACTATACTCCTAACCGGAGACTTTAACTTTCCTTTTGTAGAATGGAAAGAACGAATTGGAGACTGTGGTTGTATTTATACATATAAAAAAGAGAGCAATAGTAGTGCAGAAGATAAGAGGCAATTTGAAAAGCTATTAGATATGCTACTAGAACATAACATTCAGCAAATAAATCACCTACCAACAAGAAAGGATAATATTTTAGACCTAGTATTTGTGAATGAGGTGAACTATGTTAAAGAAATAATAGTATATAACACGAGTATTTCGGACCATAATGTCATAGAACTAACAGTCCGTTCCAGAACATACGAAAACAAAGAAAAGCAAGAGACGAAAAAATGGGAAGGATATGGAAAATACAATTTCTATAGTAAGAATATAAATTGGTCAAAAATAAATGAAGAATTAAACAAAGAATGGGAAAACATATTTGTAAGTGATGATATACAGGTAAATACCGATATATTATATAAAATATTAGAGGAAATAGTGGAAAAATATATACCGAAGAAAAAAAGTAAGCATCAGTCACGAATTCCAAGAGACAGAAGGATCTTGTTCCAGAAAATTAGAAAGTGGAAAAAAGCTCTAGCAAAAGAAAAGAATGCATGGAAAGTGATGGAACTAAAAAGTAAGATAGAAAATGCAGAACAAAAGATTATACAATCAAAAGAAAATGAAAAATGGAACCTAGAAGAAATGACACTACAAAATATCAAGCAAAACCCTAAAATTTTTTATTCATATGCAAAAAAGATGAATAAAATAAGAGTAGAAATAGGCCCTCTAAGAATTGAAGGGCGATTAACGAATGAAAAAAAGGAAATATGTAACATATTAGCAGAAAGATATAAGAGTGAATTTACACCTAGAATTGACAATGAAGATAATGATACAGAAATAAGAGATGAAAATACTGAATACTTATCAGATATAGATATTACAGAAGCCGATATTGTGCAGGCTATTAATGAAATTAAAAATGGATCAGCAGCAGGACCAGATGGAGTACCTGCCATATTGTTAAAGAAAGTGGTTCATTCAATCGCAAAGCCGCTAGCAATATTATTAAGGCAAAGTATAGATACAGGCAAGATTTATGATGAGCATAAATTAGCATATATTACTCCTACTTTCAAAAGTGGTTCAAGACTAGAGGCAAGTAATTATAGGCCTGTGAGTCTGACATCTCATATTATGAAAGTATATGAAAGGGTAATGAAAAAAAATATAATGAAACATTTAATGAAAAATAGATTGTTCAATATAGGACAACATGGTTTTGTACCCGGAAAAAGTACACAAACCCAACTGTTAGTCCACCATGAAAGCATATATAAAAATATGATAAATGAAAAAGATACAGATGTGGTTTACCTAGACTTTGCAAAAGCTTTTGACAAGGTAGATCATAATATATTAGCGAAAAAAATTAGAAAACATAACATTGTTGACAAAGTAGGAAGATGGATAAAAGAATTTTTGCAAAATAGAAAACAGATAGTGATTGCAAACGATGAGAAATCGGATGAAGCTACGGTAATATCCGGTGTACCACAGGGTACGGTGTTAGCTGCATTGCTGTTTGTGATTATGATTGCAGACATAGACAGTAATGTTAAGGACTCAGTAGTAAGAAGTTTCGCAGATGACACAAGAATAAGTAGAGAAATTGCTTGTGATGAAGATAGGAACTCGCTACAAAGAGACCTAAACAAAATATATAAATGGGCAGAGATAAATAGGATGGTATTTAACTCTGATAAATTTGAATCAATGAACTATGGTGATAAAGTAGGAATGCTATATGCATATAAAGGACCTAATAATGAGACAATCACAAACAAGGAAGCAGTTAAAGACCTTGGTGTGATGTTGAATAGGAATATGTTATGCAATGATCAAATAGCAATTCTATTGGCAAAATGCAAAGCAAAAATGGGAATGTTGTTCCGGCACTTCAAAACTAGAAAAGCTGAACACATGATTATGCTTTATAAAACGTACGTACGTAGTCCACTTGAATATTGCAATATAATATGGTACCCACACTACCAAAAGGATATTGCACAAATAGAGAGTGTACAAAGGTCATTTACAGCTAGAATAGAAGAAGTTAAGGACCTTGACTACTGGGAAAGACTACAATTCTTAAATTTATATAGTCTTGAAAGGAGAAGAGAACGCTACATGGTAATTCAAGCATGGAAACAGATAGAAGGAATTACCGAAAACATCATGGAACTAAAATTATCAAAAAGAGCAAGCAGAGGTAGATTAATAGTGCCAAAAACTATACCAGGAAAATTAAGGAAAGCACACAGGACATTAATCCACCACGCACCAGCATCGATAATGCAGTGTCTATTCAATGCGCTACCAGCTCATCTGAGGAACATAACAGGAGTGAGCGTAGATGTGTTTAAGAATAAGCTCGACAAATATCTAAGATGCATCCCAGACCATCCAAGACTGGAAGATGCAAAATATACCGGAAGATGCGTTAGCAACTCTCTGGTAGACATCAAAGGTGCCTCACACTGAGGGACCTGGGGCAACCCGAACGAATTGTAAGGTCTGTAAGGTCTGTAAGGTAAGGGGGAGAGAGGCGGAAGGGAGGGGAGGGGAGGGGAGGGGAGGGAAGAGGGAAGGTGATGGGGAGGGTAGAGGGAAGGTGAGAGTGAGGGGATGAGGAAGGGGAGGAGAGGGGGAAGGGGAGTGGGATAAGAGGGGAGGTGAGGAGGAAGGGTGAGGGGAGGGAAAGGGCAGGGGAAGGGGAGGGGGAGGGGAGAAGTAGGGTAGGGGAGGGGGATGGAAGAGGAAAGGTGGAGGGGGACGGAAAAAGGAAGGGGAGGGAAAGGGGGAGGGGAGGGAAGAGGGAAGGGGGAAGGGGAGGGTGATGACATAGCTAAATTAACACTTGACCATGTGCTTTAGTGTGCAAACAAGCAAATGTTTCAGTTTTAGTAATATATATATATATATATATATATATATATATATATATATATATATATATATATATATATATATATATATATATATATATGTGTGTGTGTGTGTGTGTGTGTGTGTGTGTGTGTGTGTGTGTGTAATGCAGAACAGCAAAGATGGCCCGGTTTTAAAAATGCTAAGCAGCGCATGTTTAACACTTGAGCGTAATTCATTAGTGGTTTGCCTGGGAGGGGAAATAATTGATTAAACGTGGGTCACCTCGCCTGAAGCCCGGGAGCGCTGAGTGGATATCTGTCGGTGTTGAAATTCCCTGGAAGCACAGTAAACTGCTGCTTACTGGGAACACCTGAATGTTGATCGCTTATCATCATTTCGTTATCTGACTATTTGCCCTTCTCTTGAATTCATCCAGCGATTCTCAACGCTGTTTTGTTAATGCATAAGGGCTAATATACATTATACAGAACATATTCATTACTAGTTTTTTGCTTTCGATTTTAACAGTTCCTTGTATTTACGAGCGTTATTTAAAGTTTTATCTGTATTCATAACACCTTTCCTGTTTTAATATGTAATCATAAAAACGCAATCTTTTATCATTTCGTTTTGATATGAATAAACTCTTGGAAAATAATTTTAACCTAATTTTGTTCATAGACAGAGAATGGTATATAATAGCGTTTGGAGGCAATGATAACTTAAGAACGGAGCACTCAGTTCTTCATGAGGCAATGTTAAGGAACAAATATCGTATCTTAAAATATGATTGGTTGTGGCTGTTTACTTTGACCTTTGGAAAAAATACTGAATGAAAGAGATTTAAGATTTAATCAATGAGGAACTGAGCCACAAACACATATGCATCCACCCACCGACCCACCCACACACACACACACACACACACACACACACACACACACACACACACACACAAGCACATGAACGGACATGCACGCAGAGAAAAAAGAGCGAGGACAGCAGGTATTGGCCCGGTAAGGTAGGAAGAGGGGAAAGTGATGAATACGGTTGATTAGAGACAAGTGAGGGGGAATGAAGACGTAAGGAGAATCTCTCTCTCAGGGAGAGAGATGATAATAATCTGTAGGATTAAAAGGAACGGAAGGAATTGCATTAGAATAACCCATGCGGAAAATGCTCAATACTAAGCGGGTACATATATTACTGAAGAATGGCAACTTTACAATCCGTATACTCTTAACTCACTCCCATGACGAGAATTTTCAAAAAGGTTGTGAAATGCCTCAATTAATTAACATTAACATTTTCGACTTATAAAATGCTAAACTGTAATATTTACTCTTATAAGATCTTCAAAGGAGAGAGAGAGGGCGGGGGACGCGGGGGTCCGGTGATATTGGCATAACAGAAGAAGCGAGATCGCAACAAAACACTATGAAAGAAGTTCAGTCAAAAAGACCACTAATGACACGCATTCCCGGGCAAGTCTTGCGTCACTTCAGCAATAAGAAAGACCCGCATCGTGAGGAGAAAATTAGGCAACTAATAGAGGGACTGAAACCCTCAATGAGAGAGGAATGACCTACCTGTGAAACTGCACAGTTGCCAGACCGCTTCCTTTTGAATGTCGCGCCTTGGAACTGAATCGGTTGAATACCTGGAATTAATGAAGGTCAGGTTGAGCATGTTGGTTCCAGTAATATGACGAAACATTTAATGTTATCTGCCTAGAAAAAGCAATGAAAGTTCATTGTTTTAAATAATTAAATGTAACGTAAAGGATACTTCATTGAAAAAAAAATGTGAGATCATAATCATTAATAACAAGAAATATCAGTTTAATTTAATAAACATCAAAAGGAAACAACGAAATGTAGTCACGAACTCCAAACGAGATTCATGAATAAACGAAATAATGACAATTCTGAAATATATTTACTCGCATTCATACAAAATCTACAAAAATAAATAATGTATTTTTATAATTGATTTAATGACGTTTATATATACTGTGCATTATATATATATACACACACACTATATATATATACATGCGTATATATATTTTTTTCCAACAACCATACTCAGCACGTAACCCGACCTAAAGGAGAATTCTGTGAGATAGAAATTAAACTAAAGTAAATTAAATTCCTCAGTGCATCCAGCAGTGGAAGATAATTATGATGAAGATGTGAAAGATGAAGTTTCGTTGCAATGACAACGAAGGTCGTGGATGGGATGAATGATGATGAAAAAATACATGAAGGGTTGTTGGGGGGGGGGGGCGTTAATGAAAGTGTGGAGGCCATCTTAAGGAAGAGGTCAGTCACCCGTAAGATGATTACACATTTTAATATTGGATTGCAAGGTATCCTATTAACTGTTGTTCAGTAAGCAGCACATACTTATCATTTCAAACCCTCGAGTAAAGCCTCCATATCAAAAGTAATGTAATATGGATAATAAAAACCAATAATGAAAGGCACATCGTAGCAAGACAGTAACTGCTCTCTTTGATATTATTACTATTGCAATATGAGCAAATTGCCTTTATACATTTAAAAAGAACTACAGGTGTTCGTGAAACGCAGTGCCCAAGATAACATACAGCGTGTGTTGGATGTTTGTGCAGGCTATACATACGTGCGTGCGTAGTCCAGAACAATAGGCCTACACACGTTAGAAAGCAGACCTATGGATAAATGAATTGGCAAATAACATTCAAAAATTAAACATCTCTGCCGTGAAGACACACACACACACACACACACACACACACACACACACACACACAGAGTGAGAGAGAGAGAGAGAGAGAGAGAGAGAGAGAGAGAGAGAGAGAGAGAGAGAGAGAGAGAATCTTCAGTGTCCAAGACAGTATATAAGCGTTTGCAGAGTAGGTCTATATACTCGTGTAGGAAATTGGCTTCCTTATCCCAAATACACACAACGTAAGCACACAAGGATCCAGAAAAGAAGGCCTACACACGTAGCCCTATAGACACATGAATAGGCAAAAAACGAGTCTGAAAAAAATCTCTGACGTGTAGAAACAGACTTCACTGTGTCCTGACACCATATAAAAAAAATAAAAAAAATAAAAAAAAAATAAAAAAAAAAATAATACAGTTGGGGAACATGAGCCCGGCCCGGGGCAACATACAAGCATGTGCTGGAAGTTTGCGTGTTCGAGCGTGTCGAGTATAGGCCTATTAACTTCTGGAAGACCCGGGCATCTTAACACAAAATGACACAATGTACACGTGTAAGGAACCCGAACAGTACACTCATTAGCAAAGAGAGAGAGAGAGAGAGAGAGAGATATCCTAGTTGATAAACAACAAACTACCACCACTGTAAAATGCTTCATTGGGTCCGGTTTACATAACCGGGACAGAGAGGGGTATTATGGGAAATTGCCAGGTGATGAATACGGTTTAACGATACAAAATACCTTCTCAATCTGATATTAGAGGATCTGGCAACCGTATGTTTTTGTGAATTACAAAGAACAAAATCATAAGCGTTGTATTAACGAAATTTCGGCATTCTGAGAAATTAACTGATACAATGCCAGATGCCGCTAGAGCGGAAATCTTGCTACCTCCTGGTTAAGGCCTAACTATTTTTTTTATTTCTGATGATTCAAGTACATATAGTTTTAGTATAACACAAACACCTTTTTGTTTCTCTCTAGGTATTCTCAGTCATCTGCCACTCTCTACATGGCAGTCCCCACTTTCCTATAATCAGAATGAAACGCAAACCCCGATGACAATGATTGTATTATACAATATTATTGGTACATCAATTACAAAATGTTACGAAGTCAATGATTGTATTATACAATATTATTGGTACATCAATTACAAAATGTTACGAAGTCAAACACAATATATAAACGGACCTAAATGATATCAGAAAAATGGTCTATCTAGTAGATAACCCACAAATAAAGGATACCAGAGTAAATTATCTCTCTCTCTCTCTCTCTCTCTCTCTCTCTCTCTCTCTCTCACACACACACACACACACACACGAGCGCACGCGCGGAGATATTAACTGAACAATATAGGAAAGGGTGTACATGATACAGCAAGGGTGAGATAACTGGAAAAATCTACCGAAATAATGTGAGAAATTTACAGCCTTTTGATTATTGTTTTTTCTTTACGTTAATAGCCGAAGGTCTAGTACTAACCAAGGCGTACCGTTGAGCTTTTCTGCATAAAAGCATAAGACAGCAAATTTCTCACCTTATTTCGGTAAATTGTTCAAGTTATCTCACTTGTACGGCCTGCATTGCTGCAGTATAGCCTACGCACCGGTTTTATATCGTTAAGTAAAAAAATGTCATTAATAACCAGTATCACCGTACGGAGCTCTTCCTAGAATGACCAGATGTTGTTCTCGACTTCTCTGCTTCACATTCTTTTTCAAGCAGTAGGTGGTCGCTAGTCGTCACAGCACAGAGGCTTAGTCCTAGCCCTTTGTTTGGTGAGAAAATGTGCTCATTCCCGTATGCATCAAGAGAACTGGTCAGAAATACTTAATCTGTTCTATCATTTGGATGCCTTACCTACTGTCATCCACGTAAGATTTCATAAGGACGAAGCATCAGAAAAACAAACACTCAAAACACTATTAGGCCTATTTAAAAGAATCGTCTTCGAAAAACATTGAGACTGATTTTGTTGCTGTATTCTTCTTGTATTCTCCTTATAAATTGATATTTCCAGGGCTATTTTATGGAAATGAACGGAAAGTTACTGATGGTGACAACACACCAACACTGTAGCCTAAGCCATGGCTGAGCAGTGATGGTGGCTCAGTGTTGGCCACACGCTGTGTCAAACATATGAGGAATACGAAGTATTCATCTTAATCTCCCGAGGGATGAGTATGAACACCGCGAAAACATATCGGCGTTTTTCATGCCGTTTGTCACAAGGCTAAAAATAAACATTAACGCCGGCCGTAAGTGTTGAAACGCCGCGTAACGACTACCTTGAAACTTCAACGGGACTGACTTTTCCCTTCCAGCCCGTGACGTCATCACAAACCAGGCGAGCATCAGCGCCATCTGTTGGCGCTCTGAAGAAACACAAGTAGAACACGCTTGCTCATGTCTTGCTGCGATGTTTTATTGAATTTTTACATAAACTGATTATAATTATTACGATACACTAATGCATTCAAGTTAAAAGAATCCAAGAAGTTAACTGTGTGACTAAAACACAACCATAATGAATGAATCCAGGTTTAGAATAATATAATATCAGGTAAAAGACTAGATATTTATAGCCTAATATCCCTAAAGTAGGGATATTTCGCTGACGATCTGATGTTATGAAAATTATATTATATATATATATATATATATATATATATATATATATATATATATATATATATATATATATATATATATATATCATACATACATACATACGCGCGTGTGTGTATTTCCCGGTTATTTGGTTTATACATGAAGCCCAGGTAATAAAGGTGATCGTAGCCGGTTGAACCCGTGGCTCTCTGCCAAACTTTCATATTAATTGCTATTAAGAGCCACTGCCAGCTAAGTTCTGTTTAGTACAGGCATTTCTACAAACTATCAATAAGAATTCAACATACAGAACAATGCTGCATGCAGCCTAAAGTATGTGGAAAATAGCTTTTAATGCAAAGCGTTGTCAGCCTAACGCGAGTGACAGCCTGCCATGTTTCGGGAGCGCCGTTGTAAAGGCGTTTTATTTATACGAGAAAATTATGCTCTGGGCCAGCCAATCAGCAATTTTCGTTATTGTTTATGTTTGAGGTGATCGGCGTTCGGAGTCCGCAACATATAATTGATTTTATTGTTATTATTGCCGGTATTATTAATCACCAAGCGTTAGTATTCACGATATAATAAGCTTGGGCAACGTTCTTTCTATGAAGTGTGCGAAGTGGCCGGGCCTTCCCCGGATACTGTGAAAAAGAGCAATTAGTGAAATATCTCTGTGCATCGTGTCTTTCATGGCAATGGCAAAGGTATTTTTGGGTGTTTCGAGTTCATATGGTAGTGATATTTTGATTCATGAAAATTCGGCCATTCATGGCTTAAGATCGTGAAAAGGAGTGTGGTGGATATACAGAAAGAAGGACAAGGGAAAATGGGACTGAGGCAGAGTCAAAGACTAAAAAGGGAGTCCAACTAGGCTGAGTGCTGAAGGGACGTTTCATACATCCTCCAGTGATAATGATAGCGACGGTGGTAAGCCTATTCCAGTAATAGATCTTGGTGACATTGTTGTCTTCGAGCAAGACAGTGTCATAATAAACGAGGGTAAAAAGAACAGGAATGATATTGAAGAGAAGAATGGAAAGGAAAAGGTAAAAGTAAGATTATTAGTGAAACTTTAGTTTACGAGTGGGCTGTGTCTCCATAAGAGTAATAGTGATACACAATGTGATGATCCGCTCCCTTGTGCCACTACCAGGTCCATGCGTGTTGGCAAGTGTACCACCCCCGTTAGTTTACAATACAGCACCAGTGGCAGCTCCACCACCTGAAGTGGTCCCCAACCTGTGGAACTTTTTATTTTTGAGGCGCGAATAAGAATAAAAGGTGCAGAATAAATAAATACATCTGTACAGTTCAATGAATTATTGCAACTGGCAACTCTACAAAACTAGTAAGCAAGACAAGAACTCAAATTTTGGTGAGTAAAACAATTTTTTGCTATTATCCGTCGTTTTCATACATTTCATCCATTATCAATTATTTTTCTTATGCACTTATCACTATTATCTTCAAAATCAGTCGGTATTCATAGGTATGTTAGGATTATTATTAACACAGCTATGTTTACTGATGTTTACTAACTGTGTAACAATACCAATTTTTTTAAAATTTTCATTTACTTGTTTGTATTAATTAATTATCATTATCATTAACCATTATTCACAGGTTAGTTAGAATTATTATTAACGTACGTCATGTTAATTGATGATTTTTAACTAAGTGTGACATCATTAATTTTCGTAACTTTTGTTCATTGTTTTCATTAATTACCATCGTCTTCATCATTAACAATCATCCACAGTGTTTTACAATTATTAATGTATTCCACGTTCACTGATATGTATTGATTATGTGTAACAGATTAATTTTTGAAGTGTTGGTTATTTGTTTGCATTAATCACCATTATCATTAACCACTATTCACAGATTTGTTGGAATCATTATTAACATATATACTCTATGTTTATTGATGTTTATTAACTATGTATTGCATATAATCAGCTTTTATAATCCTGTCTTTGTTTACATTAGTACCATTACCTTCATCATAAACACTTATAAAGAGGTTTGTTAGAATTATTAACACACTCCATGTTCATTGATGTTTATTAAATGTGTCATTTTTGTTGGGGGGAGGGAATGTTTGTTACTTCTTTGCATTAGTCACCATTATTATTATCTTGAACCATTATTTACAGGCTAGTTGAATTATTATTAACGCAATACACGTTTCCTGATGTTTATGAGTTGTGTTGCAATATTAGTTTTTGATATGTTTGTTATATACTTGTTTACATTAATTACCTTTACATTCATCTTAAACAGTTATTAACAGTTTTTTATCATTACCATACTCCATTTTTTTATAATTATCATCTCTTTGTGAAGATAAGAATATTTGGAAGGTTTGTAACTTTTTTGTATTAATCACCAGTACCTTCATCGCTAACATTTATTCACAGTTTTGTTAGGAATCATTATGATTATACTGTTTGTCTGTTGATGTTTATTAACTTTGTTTGACAATATCATTTTTGCTTTGGAAATCTTTTTATTTTATTTTGCTTTAATCACCATTATCTTCATCATTGATCATTATTCACAGGTTTTTTTTTATATATTTATCAACATACCATGACATGTTTGTTAATGTTTTGTTATGCTTGTTAGCTATGCGCAGCCTTATTTTTGGAACTGTTTGGAAATTGTTTTGGAAACGACAAAATTTACGGGCGATTAAAGAGATTTTTTTTATTATGAAACAACACAGTGAAACCACAAAGGTTAACAAAACATGCAATATTTTGGAGATTTTATATCATAAAAACGCGATAAAAAAACATTATGGTGCATGAATGTGGGATTTGCAGCTCCAAAAATACGACACCCCCAAAACATTTTTGTAAATATGTAAACCAAAAAAACTAAGAAGTGTTTTTCAAAATTATTATATAGGCATGATTTGCTATGTGTGTGTAAGTATGTATATAGCCTATATCGATATATATATATATATATGTATATATATATATATATATATATATATATATATATATATATATATATATATATATATATATATATATATATATATATATATATATACATATATATATATGTGTGTGTGTGTATAATGTACGGTCTCAGATATAAATGACTTTGCTCAAATTTTTTGGGCTGAAATTATGTTATGGAAATAAACCACGATATGAAACTAGTTCAGAATTCCTAAACTTATAAGAATAGTTTTATGAAAAATGAATTATCATTTCAAGCAAAAGATATTTGCATTTCGAAACCTCTCTACCCACCTCACCCCAGGAGATTTGCTTTTGATCCTCTTCGAAGGACAAAATAAACAGTATCCTATGCCATCAGGTCACGGGCAGGTGGTGATGCCCAGCACCCGCAAACTGGATTCGAGAACGAGACCTCCTTCTCCAAGTTCGGTCCGATATTCAATACTCTCGTCTGAATATCTACAGATAAGATTTAAGCAGCGCATTCAGAGCGTATCGAATAGTATTACCAACCAACGCGTGTCGGTGAACCGAGAATATTGGAAGATATTTTAAATGGGGGCAGGAAATTCTGCCTGTATACGATCTGTCAGCTCCAGTAAATCTTTCCTTAACAAAAGATCATGGACTTCGAGTTCATAGTTAGATAGTCCTTAGGTAACTGAATGCCAAGAAAGAAAGAATGAATCAAGTACTGATGGGAATTAAGACGTGAATCAGCTGATTTGAACATTTTTTAGATAAATGTGGAGGTGTCAGTCGATGTTGTAAGAATTACTAGGCAAAAATACGTTACCATCACCAACGAAGTATATCCTAATATACTTCGTTGGTGATGTTAACGTAAATTTTTTTAAATCATAATATACGGGTAATATTGGAATGATAGGATTTTCAAAAATAACAGAAAAATACACATTTTTTTATATATAAATGAAAAAAGATCCTACATAGCAAAGAAAATAACATTCCGTAGAATCAAAATTGACAGTTCTGAAAAATAGTCGACGTTCCTCCTTTCTTACATTAAAACTGCCGTTGTCAGATAATCAGTGTTAAAAAAATAATTAGCAACTAGTGAATGAATGAGACCAGTTATCAAACGAAGCGAGGATCGAAAAAAAAATAAATATTCGAAAAGCGATTGATTTCCACACTGAATCGTGGTGGCCATTACCGAAAGGAGTCGACGACCGCAGATTCAGCTGAGAGGTTCCGACTTTCGGAATGACTGATCTCTCTCTCTCTCTCTCTCTCTCTCTCTCTCTCTCTCTCTCTCTCTCTCTCTCTCTCTCTCTCTCTCTCTGTTAGTTAACAGCGAATTGCCTGTGTATATATATACTGTACATATACCCAAAACTAATTTTAAAATACGGAAATCTAAATAGGTAAATCTTCGTTATATCTTCTCAACTGATTTTTTGGATCTCCTTAAAAATAAAATAATATTCGTGAATTTGGATATGAATAATGCCAATAACGCATGACACCGTTCGTACGTGCATAGACACAAACACACGCCTACATAATTATTGGAAAATCTTACAAGTCTACATTCCCCAGATTGTGCAAGTTCAACACTTGAATCATGGTTCCGTTTTGTAAATACAGGTTGGCTATTATGACCAAAGACTAGAAAGGAAAAGGATTAGCTTTTCCCTTCTCTCACATTCAGGCAAGAAATGAAGAATATATATATTTTTTGTCCATTATAAGAAAAAAAATTGTTATTAAATAAAATAATGATCATAGCCAGGCCTATGGCGACACCAAAGTCTTTACTACAGACTCTGTTCATTTATGTATTTGCAGGTGATCTTTAATAATGTGCTTAAAATTTTTCCACTCTTACAAGTGAGCCATTCCTGCAATATCGTGTAGTAATGCTAAGCCGCCCGCCCCCACTCTCTCTCTCTCTCTCTCTCTCTCTCTCTCTCTCTCTCTCTCTCTCTCTCTCTCTCTCTCTCTCTCTCTCTCTCTCTCTCCAGTAACTGCGCGTCCTTTACGTATCCTAAGCCCTCGTTGAAATCTGAGGCAAATGAAAGCCCTCGGTTCGTTTGTATTCAGTGGATAAGAGAAAAATCAGTTTTCTGAATGTTAGTCAACGGACACCTTTATTGCCGATAACAGTTATATCCTCTGCCTTGTTTTTGCCTTGGAGGGAAACATCGGTAACAGACTCTCTCTCTCTCTCTCTCTCTCTCTCTCTCTCTCTCTCTATCATAAGATGATTTCAGTGTGAGGGATATAAAGTAAAAAAATGATCCTTGTAAAGGAATTGAAACTCAAATTAATTTTTGGAACTGAAAGAGAACATCGTTTTTTTCACGAGTTTTCTCGACCATTCCCTTTCCTGTCACCCCTTTCTCTCTCTCTCTCTCTCTCTCTCTCTCTCTCTCTCTCTCTCTCTCTCTCTCTCTCTCTCTCTCTCTCTCTCTCTCTCTCTCTTTTGTATGTATGTATATATGTAGGTGCATAGTCAAATGAACAATTCACTAAATGGGGAAAGCATTTCCTTATTACAGCAATTCCGTGGCATCTTTATTTATCCTATTTCTCATTTCTCAGACTCATGAGATGACACCATGCGAAAAGTTATTTCTAAACATCTGCGTCCAATAATTACTTGACTCATCACAACACTGATTGTTATGATGAACGCAGTCAGGAAAGGGAGAAAAATAAATGATTTTTAAATTAACCTGGGGACTGTTTCATGTCGGATTAATTCTTATATTCTTTTTGAGTAATTCTTTTGCTGGTGTGCTTGCAAAATACGGGCACATGCCTAAGCAGTGAGAGCATTATTACAGTATTAACTCTTTATAATATGCATATATATATATGTGTGTATATATATATATATATATATATATATATATATATATATATATATATATATATATATATATATATATATATATATATATATATATTATAGTATCTTTACCTAATTCTTATGAGATGTACTTATTTTTAACAGCGAAGTTGTAAGTAACTAGGAACTGCAATGCGGATGAATACCTCTGGCACATTAAACTTTAAAATAAAAACAAAGATTCGTAAACACATTCCCTCACAAATTAATCTTTAAACAAACAGCGTTCAGGTCTCCCAGCGTTTATCAGTCCAACCCGATCCCATCAGTGGATTTGACGGGCAAACCCACTGACGGGCATACATGATTGGCATTTTGAACTTTATTGATACAATAACACTTTTGGTAATGGTCGTAGTTTAATGTATCGGCGAGGGTCATCGTTTAGCAGATTGGGATAGACAGAATAATTTTTTCCCTTTTTTATGTCATTCACGTACTAAATGTTGTAGGATATAAGTCGGCCAGCGAACAAAAAGAAGATGTAAATTAATAAATGGAAGTTCTGGTGAAGTTTTCTTGGGAAAATGAGGGTGTGGTTATTATGTTATGACTGGGTTGACCAATGAGTTCACTGCTTCTGAACTGTTTCCTCTGTAACTTGAACTGGTTATATACCTCAAGGATTGCCATGTGTGAATGCAGTTTTACTGTGGTTAGATATATTTATTTTATTATGGCATTAATTACTGGGTTATTTGTCGTCATGTTTGGCCTTTCTATTTCCGAAATCGTTAATTGTATGGGAAAGGAACACGAAAAGTTAAATAAGGATCCCACAACACTATATGTTGAGAAACAGCGCATTCTCCTTTCTCCTACTTTAGCAGCCTTTTAATCTCATATTACATTGCGGAGATTCAGAGCTCCTGGATGTCTCAAGCATTAAATTGCAAAGAAACCTCTCATATTTCCTAATAAAATCAGTGATATCCATTAAATCATCTTGCTTTGATAATTGGAATGACTGAATCTAGCAAACGCTGCATCCTTTCGTCATCTTTTTATATAACGATTTAAAAAAAAGGAAGAAATGATTTTTTGGATATTAAAGGAAGCCATCCAGGCTTGCGTGCTCTAGAGCGAACAGTGTGGGCATCGCCAGCTGACATCTTAAACGCGACTCCATTGGCCCAAGAATGCGATGTCGCGAAACACGAATTTAGGGCCAATGCACGCCGCGTTGGTCACGAAAGGAATAAGGCGTGCTTTAACTCATGGATGCCTGGAAACTAAGATTTTGAAAATTATCTGGTAAACAAGGCGCAGATCAGTTGGCTTACAAGAATTAATTACTTTCCTCTCACGAGGAAAGTAATTAATCGCGAGGATTTCTAGTAAATATCAGACAAAGGTATTCGTCATTTCATTTTCAACCAATGAACTCGAGAACAGATGGCTAAGGCTATTTTCCCTTACTAATGACACGCTAAAAAATTTTAAACCCACAAGTTAAGCGGTCATTTATGACCAAAGCACAGGTTTTGCTTGTAAGCTGGCTTGGCCCTGGAATCACCCTTTCTCTCTCCTGGACTTCAAATCAACGTAACTGACTCTTGCTTCTGCGGCGGACAATTTCTTGGTCACATAAATAATGCTCAAGTTTTATTTTTTTTTACCAATTGTGTTAGCTACCTCTTACAATTATTAATATTACAAATAAAATTTCATAGGCATGTTTGTTAGGTTTAACGGAATCATAGCTGAGAAAGAAAGCAACCGATGCATTGTTTGTCCCATTAGTTTGTTCGGTTCGGCGGTCCACACCAGGCCTCTTATATTCTTTAACAACTTACCACAATGACCAGGGCTGCGTTGACACAGGGGAAATAATTACATTTTTGGTAAAGGTTTTCCTTTGTTGTTCACTTGTGAAATGTAGTTATATATTTCATATTTCTTTTCTCATGGTGAATACAGTGGCAAGAACTGAAAACCTAACTTGGCCAGATATATATATATATATATATATATATATATATATATATATATATATATATATATATATATATATATATATATATCTATATATATCTATATCTATCTATCTATATATATATATATATATATATATATATATATATATATATATATATATATATATATATATATATATATATATATATATATATTATATTTACATGCATGTATATATATACATACCGTATATATATGTATATATATAATGTATATATATGTGTATATTTATATACATTTATATAGATATTGATATAGAAGCATGCATGCATGTAGCCTATGTATGTAAACTCTATTCGATGGGTCATAGATGTGAAACTTTAATAAAGACTTTGATCGTTATATTGTTAAGTGGTATATGTTGCTACATGTCTTGTTAAGTAATTTATAAAGAAGACAGTAATGGTTAACTTTGAATAGAATCTTTGGTATGTTATGGAAACAAAAAAATATAATACAGTGCACAAGGTTCCAGAAGTCACATATCTATTGAAATTCATTTATAAAATCAGATGTATTGTCTTTTATTGAGACATTTATTCCTAGTGGTCTGCTTATGGCCATTCCTTAACAATATGCAAATCTTCTTCATCCCCATCTCTGTCTTAAGCTAAGGGGTCAGTTGACTTCATATTCTTTCTCCAAATATTTCTTTTATCAAAAGCATCCTCCTTTGTTAAACGACCCTCTTCCAGTCTTCCCTTGCTTTATCACGCTGTGAAATCTTTTGCCTTCCCGTCGAACTTTTACCCCTAACATGTTTCACCCAAGCCCTCTCCACTACTTCCTCTTCACTCATCCTTACCACATGTCCAAACCATCTCTCGATTTCTCCAACTTCTCACTTAGTGACATCTCCAGAATCCATCTCAGCATCCTCATCTCGATTGTCTTGAGCTTCTGAAGAGCAAATGATAAGCTTGATGTCGAAAATCCCTTCGCTTAATACAAGATCTTCATCTAAATACAGCTCCAGGTGTTAATATATTGTTTTCTTCTTTCTTGTATAAACTATGTGTGTGAGGTCATGTTATTTACAGAAACACTTATTTAGTAATAAGCTTGTCTGATATGGTTTAAAGATGAGTATCTTATTTTTGTTTTTATCTTTCACGTTCTGGAAATACCACATTGTTTAAAGGAATTCCAGTTTTAACATTGCTTTTGCAACGAACCATTTACGTCAGCCTTGGAAGTACGCACAAAAGATTCCCGGTTTTATTATACATGAAGATGGAAAAATTTCAATTTAGAAACTTTATTGCAGTTCTGTACAAATTTCAGAGGCAGCGAGTAGTCGCTTTACTTTGTGCATTTATTTTTTTCTTTCTTATTTTGTCTTTCTCATTAGCATCAACTTTAGAAAAGATATTGTTTTATACTTCTCTCTCTCTCTCTCTCTCTCTCTCTCTCTCTCTCTCTCTCTCTCTCTCTCTCTCTCTCTCTCTCTCTCTCTCTCTCTCCTGCCATGAATAACTGCTGTAGGAAACTAGAAGAATGATTTTCTCAATCAGGTGTGAGTTGAATAATACACTTCTAATGCTCAGTTCAGTACCTTAATGCTTAGAAAATCCTTTCTTTGTTAACGATGACATATATATATATACGCTTTAAGAACCGAAATGTTTTGGTTTTGTCAGTGCCTTTGTGTAGCCAACGAAGTTGAATAATCATGTAAATAAAACAAGACATGGAAACAATGGTGGACAATTGCCATTACGTAACGATTTTTTTCCAGAACTGCTGTCCTTTTATTGTGAAATATTCTGGTCGAAGCTGAGCTAATATGATGTAAATGATTCATAATAAGCTAATATATACATAATGAGATGAAGACCGGATGCTATTTACATACTTATTCAGTTATAACTCCTTACGTAACTGGATACCATTACTATAATTATTATAATTCTTCCATAATAACTTATTACAAAGTTGGATGAAGCCTTTAATACTGATGCAATTTTTTCAATAATAATGAGTTACATAAAAGGTATTGAAAAACTGGCTAATGATAAAAATTCTATATTTTATATATCTCCGGGTTTGAAGCAGTATATAGATGGCCAACACGTTTCATAATCGTTCTGTTTGAAATTGCCATTTGAGATATATTTCGTGACTTCATCCTTATAAATTCAGTTAATATTTCCTTTTTTTCTAATTTAAAACTTTTGCGATATTTTACTTATTTACTTACTTTTCTAATTTCAAACTGTTGCGGTATTTTACTTAGGCTATTTACCTATTTTTCAAATTTCAAACTGTTGCGATAATTTACCTATTTATTTATTTTTCTCATTTCAAACTGTTGCGATATTTTACATATTTACTTATTCTTCTAGCATCAAACGGGGCGGGGGTTGGGGGGAGATATACTAGAGAAAAAATGTTCGCAGGGAAAGCTGAGTTTAGTTTATATTATGAATCAGATGTTGGTTGTTCAACTACAATAGCACCTCAGCTTAACAGACACTTTGGGGGTCTGACCTTAAATCTTTACTAGAGATCTTACAGCTAACAGCAATTCCACATAGTTCCTAACCTAAACTAACCCTAGTTTAAACTTAATATTCAGTTTAATTAAGATATGTATCTAAAAATGATTCATCTGAAATGGTAGCTTATGGAAAAATGATCATAATACAGTAGTTGATAAGTACAGAAGTCCGCTAATTTGGGGTTCGTTTTGTTGAGGTATTACTTTAATGCGAGTGTTGCTGGAGGGAAAACTGTTCAGGGAAAGGACATCAGTTATAGGAATGGTGGTTTGGTCTCCCCACGATTTTTCAGCCTTTTATTCATTTCACTCTCGTTAAAGTCAGTTTAAATTTTGTTCGATAATATCAATTCATGATCACTCGTCTAGAATTAGAATATGTATTTTAGCGTATTTATATATCTCCAACTCAAAGTATTGCAGAGAATGCCTATGCTTGTTTTTTACCGATTACATAAACGGCAATGTTCATGTTTTTTGGACTTACTGATCTTTGTAATTATACGAAGCTGAGTCTGGTGTGCTCTTGGACAGGTGGGCTCATGTGACGGGGAAAGAGAGAGAAAGAGAGAGAACTGATAAACCATAAAGTCTAGAGCAGAAATAGCCTTAAATTACTTGGTAATTCCTCGTGATTATTATTTGAGGTTTCTGCTTAAGGTAAGCGTAGCAGTACTTCTTCAATACTACATAATTTAATTGATTGTAGCTCACCAGTCACGAATGGATAACTCATTCTTCAAATGATGCAAAAGCCAGTCAGTAGGGTTACCGCACAACCTCACGGGTTATTTATCCATTACCAGTATGTGCGTGCCCCTCTTGAATAATATACCTTCGACCTGTTGTGCAGTTCTCAAACAAGGCTTCATTCATTGTCATTCACAAACACATAGGTACATATGCACAAACGCCACATGAATTATCTTTGTACCACCAATCTTTTAACTGTTATAACAGTAATTTTCATATAACGATTTCTGACAGTTCACATTCCTTTTGGATTAGGAATAGTATTCATACATTGTATATCGGGAATTCTCTGCTTCCCTTTTACATTTATACGTTTTTTATCTATTACTCGTGTATTTATTAAAATTTGTCTCTTAATGTAGCTAAACAAAGTAAATAACCGATTTTTTAAACATTTTTATTATCATTATTACTATTACATATGACTGAAGAAACATGCTTTATACGGAGTAACAGTAGAATAATTATACCTGTTAAAAAATTGTAATACTTTGCTTTGTCAGATACACTACTAGTTTCTTCATAGTCAAAAACTATTTTCAACATCTTACTCCATTTACAAGACTGTCTGTAGCGTAATAAAATGTTTCTTGACACAACCTCAAAAATACGCACAAACACTTGGTATAGATGGTTTCCATTTACTTGCCTATCGTAACTTAAACGTGGTGGTAATTATGATACAGTAAAATAAACTAAGGTGCTCTCGAAAGTTATGACATAAAGGAGCAGCACAGATCATATTTATGACATATGATTCTATAAATATGATAAAAACTGAATCCTTACTTATTCGATAAGTCAACAAGACTTGATGTTTAACCTCTTGAAAGAGGTGCTGAATATGTTACACGAGAGCTGTTTTTTTTATTACTTACAATAACATTACTAAAATCAACAGGAATGTATTGTCACAAGTGCCTAGGAACAAGCACTCGCATGCACACACTTCGTATATATATACATATATATATATATATATATATATATATATATATATATTATATATTTATATATATTATATATATATATATATATATATATATATATATATATATATATATATATATATATATATATATATATATATGTGAGAGAGAGAGAGAGAGAGAAGTGATTTTTTTATATTATGCACATAAGAACTTAGAAATAGTAGTAACAATAGGACTACAGCTGCCGGTTTTATTATAGTGTGAAGACACCGGACCCAAATAACGCCCCCGAGTACAGAAAATAAAACTAAACATTATAGTTCGTAGAAAATAGTTCATAAAATGTTGCAGTTGATCGAACGCCTTCCATGAAGCACAATATACAGCATCCACTATATTTCATGAAGTGTGACGTCTACTTTCCATTATACAATTCTATCGACGTCTCAAAACTGCCGTGTCGCTATTGACCCCAGAGCACTACACATCAGTTATGGATGCTTAATCCTTGAGGTCAGTAGTGAAAAGCATGGAATTTCACATGTGAAGCCATATGAATTAGTTATCCTCAATGCTCGACTGATCGATGAGCTAAACAAGGCTGAATGATATGTGTTACAAGAACAGAATCAACACTTTTTTGAAAGTGTACGTAACGTGATCTAGCGATCTTTCTTCAGGAAAAAGGCGTGAAAAGGTTCACTCATGGAAACACACATTTTTTTCTTCCCCTCTCTCTCTCTCTCTCTCTCTCTCTCCGGGTATCGACTCTCTGTCATTTACCAAAGCTCACCCACCCTAATCTCACTCATTCTCACCAAAGCAATTAAATGGACTATTTAAAGAAACACAATAGTTTCTTACAAAAATAGGTTTATTATTCGAATAACCCAACAAGAAATGAATAAAACAAAGCAAAGATTAAAATGCATAATAAATGAATTATCGAGTCAGATAACTAAACTCTAAACTGCAAAACACTTCTGATTAAAGAAGTCTCATTATGGCTAATAGCCTGGAAATATCCAAAATCACACATACTCCCCAAATCAATAACTAAAGTCATGTCAAAAAAAAAAACAGTCTACCACATAAAGAGATTGACATTGCAAATGACTTGCATGTCCTTTTTCTCAAACTCCCAAGTCCACAGACATCTGTCGAAAGAATTAAACATGATAGAAAACTCCCAAAAATATATGAAATGCAAAACACAATAATGGAAAGTGTAAAATGCATAGCCAAGATATGGCAAACGTAACATGACAAAATAATAATATAAAAGAGGTATGAATATTCATATTAAATCTCCCACACCAGTTCAAAAGTTCATAATGATCAGAAAGTCATGGTAAAAATCACAAGTTCAATTTTCTCCCATAAAAACAGAGATTTGAGACTCTACCTTATCTGCCGATTTTCAAAGCCTGGATCCTCTCCAAAGCTACGTCTAGACAACTGCAGTTCTATCACGTTAATGAACGATCAAACTCACTTTTAGGGCAGATTTTGGCATAATCTAGATCAAAGTAACGCACGTACTCACGAATATACATAACGCTTGGAAGATCACCTGGCTGCCAATATTGCTGAGGTTCTCACGCAGATAGCTGAGGAATCAAACTATTTGCTGAATACAAAGATTTTGCAACTGACGGCTCTGTCGGTACCATCTCACTCCAAAAATTCTTTCATCACATCTTAAAGCATTGAAGCTATGAAATGCATATATGTGTCCTTTAAATAGAGCTCGGCCACCACATAAGAGCGTCTCGCTCTCCTTAACGGCAAACTAAAACAAAAGCATATGTATAAAACATAACAAAATAGAGCTATGCTCAATTAGCAATGTCTACTGCACTACAGCTTTAAGGACTGCTCTCATGATGCAGTTCCAAAGTCACTGGGGTTGTGTTCTTAGAGCCTTTACATGTAATCTTACAAACACGAACAAGCTTTACTACCCCCACAACAAGAATTATCAGTAAAATAGCTATTAAGACAATTAAAATTGTCGGCATAATATATTCCTGATACTCAAACATCACGGAATTGTCGATGTCTTTCAACGGTGGAACCGTCATTGGCACCTTGGTTGTAGGTACCGCCACTACCAAATGCTCGTTATGCGTATGACGCATAATTATCTTCTCGGAACTGTTGAATACAGCACGGCTAAGTACGAGAAAGTCCGTAGACATCACACGGCATGCAGCATCAAACAGATTGGATCCTTGAAGAACGAATGACGTCGACTTGTTGTCCTGGCACATCATTGTAACTGCATACTCCTTGCAAAACACGGCAGGAAGAGTACTGGTGGACTCAATGTGGTAATCTCGCAGGAACTGTCTAAAGTCACATTCTGTCGGAGTCTGTCCATGAATTAGGCTAATGATAATTCACAACCACCCACAGACACAACTCGCAACTGGAAAATACTACTGTCACACACACACTTCTCTCTAACTAAAGTACAACTTGTCTTACAATCAGCTCCCGAACCTTGATATTGATCTCCCAAAATGAACATGGTCTCTAATCTATCCCATGTCACTACTGAGTCTCCCAAAAGCACTCGAAAAAGGTCTAATAACAAAAAGGTTTCATGTTACTGAACCAAACAAAACTACTAATGCAAAAGTCAAACACTCTTAATGTGAACTAATTCCAAGTTTGTATCTCAGAATAATCACAGTCAACTCACTACTAAACACAATAACTCTACGGAACTCACTCATAAAAAAAACTATCCAACAAAAAAAAAATACTCGAGAATCCTATCCAAACACCAAAAGGTATCATATCTCGTAAAAGACATGAAAGTTCTACTCCGGTTAGCAAATATTTCGCAACATCTGACTAATTCTCAACAAAATAGCAATTGACGTAATGGCAATCGCTCCCACGATCTTAACAATTACAACTACTCACAATACGGCTCCCTTCATTTAAAAAAAAAAGAAACTGAAAAAAAAATCCAAATACTCAAATTCGATCTCCCAACCCGAAAAAAAAGATCAGACGCGTACGGTCCGATATACTAAGTACCTCCCCCAAAAAAAAAATCCTAAACAACACACACATTGCGTCAGATGACAAAATTCATCATAACACCATAACACACTAACACACGGGTCAAATCTCGTATGAAATTAGCCCATGTCTCAATTCCCAAAATCATTCGAAAACAAATGATTAAGAACTTCAACATCCAAAATGGACAAGAGACAAAAAAAAAAAAAATAAATAAATATCATATATATACAAACATCAACCCACCTATCCCTCTAACTATATACAAACGTTCCATTACATGACTATACAAATGTTCCATTACATCCCAACTTTCTTTAACTTCGAAATATGGGTCAATTTCGTCACTCCAGTGTTTACATCTTTAACTACAAATCTATTCCCTCTTTTGATCTCTACAATCTCAAAAGGTCCGTGGAACTTCGGACTTAATTTATAATTCAGATCATTCCGAACATTCACTTTAACAAACACTCTATCACCCATCGAAAAAGCTACTCCCCTCGATTTTGCGTTACTTTTCTCTACCATTGCGCGCGAACTAAGTTCAAGTTCTTTACTGATACGTGCAAATCTTTCTCTCGCTGTATTTATCAACGAAGTGACCGTAACATCACCCTGAACTCGCTCTGCTAACAAATCAAAAGGTCCTTTCGACTTGTACCCATACAAAGCTTCTGCTGGAGATATCTTAATTGTGTCATTCATCATAGTATTGATACTATTTCGCACTTCATCCAACGATCTGTCCCAATGTGTATCAGAACCACCCACCGTCATGCGCAAAGCTTCGATTACTTTCTGATTCGCCCTCTCACATAACCCATTCGCTTCAGGTCTATATGGGATTATAGATACTTTCTTTATACCCAGCAAATTAGCAAGACCGTCTAAAGTCTTATTAATAAACTCCCTACCATTGTCTGTGATCAGACATTCAGGAACACCATATCGACAAATTATCCCCTTAAAGAACGCTATAGCAACTTCCTCAGCTGATTTGTATTTCAGTGGGAAAATCTCGACAAAGTGAGTCAACTCATCAACAACTACTAATAAATGTCTATAACCATAGGCGGACTCTGAGAAGTTACCCAGAATATCCATATGCACTCTCTGAAACGGCCTATGTGGTATGGGATATGAACCCAAACGACACGACACTGTCGTCGCTGGCTTATTCGCATTGCAAATAGCGCACTTCTTCACAAAGGCTTCTACTGCGGAAAACATATTTTTCCAAAAGAACTTTGACCTGACGTTTTCATACGTCTTGTCCACACCTAAATGAGGCGAACCAAATTTACAATGTACAATGTCTAGAACTTGTGGTACTAGACTCTCTGGCACGATGATTTGTGTAATCTCACCCATGCTTCGAGTACTTTGCAAGTTATACTTTCCTCACCAATAAATTATTCTCCAACTCTAGACCAGAAAAAGGCAACTTATACCCTTTCTTCGGTGAAACTCCCCTAAGAAATGCCTTAGCATCTGACAACAATTTGTCTTCATCTTGCTTTTGTTCGAGCAAGCCTATGTCCCAAGTGACATTTTCACCCGTAATATAACACACTGCGTTACTCTCACTATCACGAATAACAATCTCTCCCGAGACTGCCGACTCACTATTTCTCCCCGAAGTATGCACTGTAGAAACGTGTATGTCCTCTACATGCGATATCTCAGAACTACTAATATCAGAGACATTAGACACCAAATATTTACTCTCTTCTCCCACACAGGATTCGGTGTGTATTTCCTCATCCTCAACCGGAAATTATCTGCTCAATGCATCTGCAACTACATTATGCTTACCTTCAATGTATTTGAGGTTTGCATCAAAATCTCTCAATGTTAGGAACCAACGTGCTCTCTTGGGCGACAAATTTGGCTTATTAAAAAGCTCTAACAACGGTTGATGATCTGTAAAAATCTCAACTTTATTTCCCAACAACAACATCTTAAAATGAACAAGGCTAGAGACGACTGCGGAAGCCTCCTTGTCCACAACTGACATCAGCCTTTCGTTACTACCACGCGTTTTGAACTTTCTGCTATAAAATGCAATTGGGTGTAATTTCCCCTCAAATTTCTGCATCAAACACGCACCTATACCTTCCTGACTCGCGTCAGTCACTAAGGTGAATGGTTGACTAAAATCTGGAAACTTCAAAACTGGTGGGTTCACCAAAGCGTTCTTAAGCTTCTCAAAAGCTAATTGTTGACTATCACCCCAAACAAACTTAACGTCTTCTAAAACAAATCTGTCAATGGCGACGCTATTGTAGAAAAATTCCGCACAAAACGGCGAAAGAAACCCGACATACCTAGGAACGAACGAATCTGTTTCCTGGTTTTGGGAACTGGAAAATTCACAATGGCTTTAACTTTCTCATCATTCACTCTAACTCCCTCTTTAGAGATAACATGTCCTAAATAGACAATTTTTCTCTTCAGAAACTCACATTTGGCCAATTTGACCTTTAATCCAGCGAACCGTAATCGCTTGAGGACTTCTTTTAACACCTTTAGATGTTCTTCAATTGTATCTGTGCATATGAGAATGTCATCCATGTACACAAACACCGACTTTCCTAACAAGCCATGAAGTACTGTGTTAACCAGTCTAGTAAATGTTATTGGGGACCCTTGTAATCCAAAAGGCATCCTATTAAACTCGTAATATCCCTTTGGTACCGAAAATGCTGTATATTTATGGCTACTCTCGCTAAGGGGAACCTGTAAAAACCCTTGCATAAGATCTATAGATGAATATATATTCTTGCCACCGATCTCAACAAACAAATCAGGCAAACAAGCTACCGGATATCTATCTGGGCATGTTTTTTCATTCTATTTACGAAAATCTACACAAACTCTGATACTACCGTCTTTCTTCGGAACTGCAAGCAAAGGAAAATTAAACGGAGAATTGGACGGTCTGATAATGCCTTCCGACTCCCACCTCTGAACCTCTTTTTCTACTTCTTCTCTGATCTTAAAAGGAATTCGATATGCTGGAATATATATGGGATTTGTACCCTTTTCTAGGCGGATTGAATGTTCTAAAACATCTGTAACTCCTAATTTATCTCCCTTCAAAGCAATGATATCTAGATATTCTTTCAACACTTTCTCTACTTTATCTGAATACTCAGGATAATCAACTTTAGCCAAGTGTTCATGCAGAACCTGACTTCGGAACTGTTGCTCCTCGTTAGGAAACATATTCCCGTCTCCACAAAAACTCACTAGTTTATGTTCTTCATTAAACTCTTCAAAATCAATTACATAAGTACCCTTGTGATATTTTTTCACTGAGTCTTGATAGCTAACTAATTCTACTGAAGTCACGCCTGCGACTGTAACTTCATTTACTGACACCGTACTCACAACTTCTTTGAATTTCTCGGTTCCCTCAACAACGCACACTTGAGAAGGTAAATTCTTCTCTTTCAGCGACACTTTAACCAATGTAGGAACTCGCGGTTGCAATTCAATATCTTCCAACAAAAATCCTTTGAAAGATCTTTGCGGAATATCTTCACTCTCTAATGAATGTGTTACACATGTCTCCGACTGTGTCTTAGGTTTCTCACAAGTTTTTTTCCTGTGTATATATGGAACAAAACAACCTGACTCACCTATTGTAATCCCCTGAACTCCCGTAAGAATGTTGATGTTATGTCGCATACAAGAAGGGTGTCCTAGCAAAACCATTTCACCTAAGGCTAATCCTTCTATGACCAAAAATGTTTCTACTATTGTCTTTCCGCCGATACAAAGCGTAAGAAATGACTAACCTAAAATATTCAGTTTCCTCGCTTGTACATCACACACTGTCTCACTAGAAGGGACTAATTTACACTCTGGAAACTTCGAGTGAAAAAGGTCAGCATTTACTAAGTTAACTGAGCTACCAGAATCAATGAAAATAAAAATTTCATTGCCATTAGAGAATCCACGTACAATCGGCCTAGGTTCTGTTGACTCTAAGACCTGATTAGTCATTATCCTGTGTCCGTTTTCGAACTTATCTTGTGAAAATTCTGCTGTTCCTTTGTGTATCTAGAACTTGCATCATGTAGAATTCTCCTGTCATATCTAGAAAAACCTCCCCGTGACTTCCCTGAATAATCTCTATTCTTTGTGGCTGGGCAAAATCTCCATCCATGATCTGAAGATTTGCAAACTGAACAATATCTCACTCTGCAATTTGATTTACTATGTCCTATTTTATCACAATTAAAACAACGTATCGTTGTGACTGATCTCTCTGGAATTTTCCTCGATTCTACTCGTGCACATGTCTTCGCTGTTGCATCATTTTCCGAATGCAAGCGACTATCATTATTCTGTGGTTTGGAAACCGCAGCTGACATCTTTGCACCTCCCTGTACAAAACTACTGTCCAGTGTCGGGCATTTTGATAGATTTTTATTAATTTGTGCAAACAAAAAGGATTCGTCTGTATCCTGATCAATTCTCTTATCAAAACTATCTACAATTACATCTGGGACCGACGTTAAAAGGCAAGCAAAGTGTAACAATCTTTCAAAATTATCTAAAGAGATATTATTTCCAGTTACCCATGGAGAGCCTATTATAGATTTCTTTAACTCACCTACTGCATCAAATAAATTCGCACTGTATGTGACTAGTGAATCATTGCCTTTCTTTATTTTGAGAAACTCTCGCAAATTCCGAACTGCGCATTCACGTTGAACTCCGCCATAAGTAGCTCGTAGAAATTTCTGCAGTTCATTCCAAGTTTTACACCTTCTGAACCCGAAACTGCGTGCTCGTTTCCCAATATCTCCTTTATCTAAATCCAGAAATGATTTAGCCTCTGTTAAAGCTTCAGCGCCATTCATAATTTTCTTAAAATTCAAATAATTGTTCACTGACTCAATGAAAGTTTCTATATTTTGGGTTGGCTTCCCGTCAACTAACCCTTTAAAATTACTAATTCCCGCGCTAACGCTCGTCACTTTATGCACCACAACTGATTGGGATGTGCTTGCTGCATCGTCCGGCATTTTGTGAGTGATCACACGCCCTGAGCGTAACAACAAAAAAAAAAAACCAAAAAGAACACTAGAGAAAGGTAAAAGTTACCCCCTCTAAAAGAAGAATAAAAAACGGAGTTCTGCGCAACTTACGACAATGGGGTACTTACCAATTTGAACAGAAAACGGAGCACCTATCTCTCGACTTGCTAACCTGTGACGTCACCCACTCGAAGACGAAGCAGAAAAACACCCGCGTGATTATTGTTTAATCATCACTTTGCGTAATTAACTCACAATCGCCACTATTCACACTTATTTGGGTATTTTGTTAATCCCAAAATTGCTCTAGAGATCATCCAGATCTATTTCACAACTCCCCACTCCCAGTACTCGAATAGAGACGGAAAAAAAAAAGATTCCCCGTATTAGCGCGTAATCACCCGTGTATACACGTAATCACGACCCACTTAGTCATTCAACACTGACTCGTCGGCTTGGGTGAGGTCGCCTATGCCTTGGGCATCAACGTTACCAATTAGTCTATTAGCAATCTCCCTCTTTCGCCACCATTAAAGACATTAAAATCATGAGTTACCGCTGCCACCATTTAATTCTGTTACAAGAACAGAAGCAACACTTTTTTGAAAGTGTACGTAACGTGATCTAGCGATCTTTCTTCAGGAAAAAGGCGTGAAAAGGTTCACTCATGGAAACACTCACATTTTTTTCTTCCTCTCTCTCTCTCTCTCTCTCTCTCTCTCTCCGGGTATCGACTCTCTCTCTCTCATTTACCAAAGCTCACCCACCCTAATCTCACTCATTCTCACCAAAGCAATTAAATGGACTATTTAAAGAAACACAATAGTTTCTTACAAAAATAGGTTTATTATTCGAATAACCCAACAAGAAATGAATAAAACAAAGCAAAGATTAAAATGCATAATAAATGAATTATCGAGTCAGATAACTAAACTCTAAACTGCAAAACACTTCTGATTAAAGAAGTCTCATTATGGCTGATAGCCTGGAAATATCCAAAATCACACATACTCCCCAAATCAATAACTAAAGTCATGTCAAAAAAAAAACAGTCTACCACATAAAGAGATTGACATTGCAAATGACTTGCATGTCCTTTTTCTCAAACTCCCAAGTCCACAGACATCTGTCGAAAGAATTAAACATAATAGAAAACTCCCAAAAATATATGAAATGCAAAACACAATAATGGAAAGTGTAAAATGCATAGCCAAGATATGGCAAACGTAACATGACAAAATAATAATATAAAAGAGGTATGAATATTCATATTCAATCTCCCACACCAGTTCAAAAGTTCATAATGATCAGAAAGTTATGGTAAAAATCACAAGTTCAATTTTCTCCCATAAAAACAGAGATTTGAGACACTACCTTATCTGCCGATTTTCAAAGCCTGGATCCTCTCCAAAGCTACGTCTAGACAACTGCAGTTCTATCACGTTAATGAACGATCAAACTCACTTTTAGGGCAGATTTTGGCATAATCTAGATCAAAGTAACGCACGTACTCACGAATATACATAACGCTTGGAAGATCACCTGACTGCCAATATTGCTGAGGTTCTCACGCAGATAGCTGAGGAATCAAACTATTTGCTGAATACAAAGATTTTGCAACTCACGGCTCTGTCAGTACCATCTCACTCCAAAAATTCTTTCATCACATCTTAAAGCATTGAAGCTATGAAATGCATATATGTGTCCTTTAAATATATGTACTACGTGGGACAGTTTTTCTTTCTTATTATTCGACTGAATGTGTTTCTGGAAATTTTATATTTTATAGTATCTATCGCTCTCCTATATAGCCATATACAGGCATATCACAAACTTTCAAAATCATACAAATGCAAACGCAGTAACAGCTCTGTATACATATATATATATACATATAATATATATATATATATATATATATATATATATATATATATATATATATATATATATATATATATATATGTGTGTGTGTGTGGGTGTGTGTGTGTGTGCGTGTGTTTATATATATACATATATATATATATATATATATATATATATATATATATATATATATATATATATATATATATATATATATATATATATAAAACGGCTTTGGAGAGGTGCTGCAAAACATTTATGGACACAGTATAAAATAAAGTGAGATTTGTACTCCTATGTTGGGAGAGAAGGAGAGAGAGAACGATCAAAGTGATGTATCCCCCTTCATCAGAGGCGATAAAATATTTCTTTTCATTCCACTTCTTCGCACTAATGAAGAATCTTAGTCGCATGTATCACTAATATGTTGTCATCTCATTTTGAACTTGTCCTGAGGTTTAGAATTACTGGTGTATCTCTAATCACTCTTCACAGTCCGGTTCTGTGAAGGCTCAAAGTGATGCGTTGTAGGTATAAAGAAAGAAACATGGGACTGCAACACTTGGATGCGAAGTATAAAAAAATGCATGATTATAACTTACCTATTTCCATTATGTGTCATATGTAAATATGGATTTTATATATCTATATGTCTATCTGTCTCTCTGTCTATCTATCTAATATGCACATATATATATATATATATATATATATATATATATATATATATATATATATATATGTATATATATATATATATATATATATGTAATTCTGCAAATGTCATTTAATATCCGATTCCCTCACCTTGGAAATAATACCAAGGGAATCATAACTGATAAATAATAGTCACACACATTTATATATATATATATATATATATATATATATATATATATATATATATATATATATATATATATATATATATATATATATATATATATATATATAATGTGTGTGTGTGTGTATAGCCATTATAGTCTGTTGCTAGGCTTTCTGTTTTTTGGTCTTGAATATTCATATCCTAAAATTATATCTGAGTATTGTTATAGAAAGATATAGAACGTAATTTCCCAATATCAAAATAGAGACTCTTGTATCTTGTGCCAACTGAACTTGCGTTGGTTGATTCCTAAGAAATAAATATTTGTATTTTATTTCTAATAAGTATATTAAATCGGATCTTTATAATATTCGAATCACTCAGTATCATACATACATTGTATTACATTCGCTGTATATTAGAAAGAGTCTCTCTCTCTCTCTCTCTCTCTCTCTCTCTCTCTCTCTCTCTCTCTCTCTCTCTCTCTCTCTCTCTCTCTCTCTCGTACGGGCACGCACACCCGAGAATTTGAGAGAATACTGTAACAAAATTAATGTCTGCGACTTGATGACTATGTGCGTGTTAGAGCGCTATAACGGTACCTGTAAATATGAATAAAGGTAATTGATTATCAATTTTTGATGAAATATCGTGCCATCACAGATAACTTTTTTTTTTCTCTCTCTCTCAGGATATAAAAAAATATTTATAATGTCTTTAGTAAGTGACTGAATTTCGATTATCCATTTACTTCATCAAATAAGTATAGTTCGTTGTTCGCTCTGCGAAGTTAGGTAACATGATTCAGGCCATTACTTGAATAGGTGACAGCCATGAGGAAAAAAAATGTATGGAAAAATAGTCGTTGCACAGAGCGAATATGGAGCGGTGGATTTGCCTGTTGTAATATTGGAGAAATTAGTCAGGGGTACGAAAGTATGGAGAGAATTACGAAGACTTTTTGCTATAGAAATAATTTGTAATTGAATATTCATTATGGATAGAATTATGGAGTTTTTTTCAAGTAAAGAAGTATTAACATAGAAATATGAGTAGAATGAATAGGAAGAAACTCTTACATTTATTTTGAAAATGTCATTCCCAAGAATAGATCATTTCAATAGCCATAATTCATTGGCCAAGACAGAAATGAGGCTATACAAAGTCATATCTTACCTCCGTATGTCCTTGTTCGTAAACAGTGTCCATCCCCCCTTTTTCAACCCCTCACTCTTTTTCCCCTCCCCTTCTCCCCTCCCTTAGTTCCCCTTTGTTCAGTTTGCTTTTTTACACACACAAGTTATCTCTCAAATCTGACATCATCCCCCCAATCCCCAGTTTTATATCCTCATTTTTAAACGTCCCGTGTATGAAGCAACGCTGTTTATATCCTGCAGCTCTTCATTGTTCATTTAATCAAGAATATTTTTCATAGATCTGAACGGTGACCTCATGCGATATCTCAAGGAAACAAAAAAAAAAAAGGAAAAAAGAATATTTTGTTTCCTGTGAAATTGAGGCAACTTTATAATGCATATTATGGTGCCTATGAAATACTGAGAGAGAGAGAGAGAGAGAGAGAGAGAGAGAGAGAGAGAGAGAGAGAGAAATTTTTACTGAATAACTGTTACTTGTTAACTTGTTAGGAACCAAACTTTAATATCCTTCGCTTGAAAGAGAAACTGGAAATTTTTTTCGAAGTTATCTTGACAATCAGTTATTATTGAACAAGATTCTTTTTTTTTTTTATCTTTTTTAACCTGGTTCTGATATGCTTTACAGCCATCACGACTGATGGCACAAAGCAGCTTATGTTCGGAATGTCAACAAGGAGGCTTCTATAATTAAGAGTTATTGATTTGGCATGTTATTAAATTACAACATATTTAACGTAGGCATGTATCAAATATTAAACAACGATATTAGAACCAATAATTATTGATGAATATTAGGAATATATCTTTCCGCCCCAAATAATTCAACAAGATGACGCTTAACCGCATTTAATAAGCAATGAATAATTATGTATTCCCTATTACACCTACTATTTCCTGTCCCCCTCCTCTAGATGGGCTTATTAATGCTCAGGGAAGTAGAAATTATCCTCGTTAATCAACATTATTTCTGCGCGCTTGCGTTGTAGGCAGTAGTGCTAACACATAGGGTGGATTAATACAAATTCCCTCCAGCGCACGAGGAGATTAATTCTGGTCTAAGAAAGATAGTATAGGAAGTCTGGAGCGCCTGGCTCGGGTTAGTAAACGTACGGAAAAATGATTGGAGCCCTGAAATTTTGTCACATTTTGTTTCTGAGGCAGTTCTGGAAGGAAAATTCTTGGAAGAAAGTATTATGGTGTTAGTAAGTCGATGCAGAGATGATTGATCATATATGTTTATAGCTGAGCATGGAAAGGTCGTCGGCCTGTACTACGAAAATCATGATACTTTTGTTTTTCGGCAAACCAGCCATTTCTAGTTTTGAATTCTCTTTCTTTATCGTCAGTTCTAAAAGTTCGGAATTAAGGAAAAGGCTGTGTTGAGGTTAATGTATATGTGGAGAGAAAAGCAATTACAAACACAAATAAATTTCGAAAATGTCTGCCTTGTATGATAAATAGAATTAAGGGCACCAGTAATTGTGCTTTATGTCATATTACGATAGTATACCGAAAGAGTGGCGAATTTATGAATTCACAGCATTTTATTTAAACGTAATATGTGATGACAGTACCATTGCTATTACAACAATAGTTACTGCGCCAACCCCTGAATTTGACTCTAAAAATAAGTTTAAGAGTAAACTTTATTTCCAATACCATTATGTTTATTGGAGAGTAAATTTCTTCCAGCTTCTTAAATCATTCTTCGAATGGCCCATACCACATTCACTGCACAAAAACCCCGAGTGTGAATGCATGTTTTTCCTATGAAATCTTGACAGTTTTACTCAAGTTTTCTGACTGATTCTTCAAGGAAAAACAAGACTGGAAATAATTCCTGTTTCAAAAAACGTAGGTACTTAGTTTGCTCAGCAATAAAGAACTCTGATTCCATTCAGTCTTTATAAACAAATTAAATTTCTTCTGACCTTTGGTACAAGTCTTTGATCTGACACTTCTGCTAAAAAGAAGGAGTTTTCCAAGGAACCTTTTCATTCCGATTGGGGATCGTTGCAACGGTTCTTACTTCTTCAGCTTAATCGTCGAGGGTCTGTCATCCGGTTTTATTTCACGAGTCTAAGGTTCTTAAGACCACGTTACAGCCAAAAAAGTTGATTTAATAATTTTGCATCTTTTGCTACCACATTTTTTTTCACTTTACTTCTCAATTTCAGCCTTTTGGCTTAATTTTAGGCCTTTTAGTCTATTTTATGATAAAATAGACGATAATTTATCAAGGCGTTCCTCGTATTATATTTAACAGTATGTCATGTTTAAAATCCAGGCAGTCCTGTTTCATTTCCAAATATCCATTTATCACTCCCTGTGACAAGTGATTAGCATGATGTATATATGAAAAGGCGAATGACTTTGCTATAAACAAGGGTATTCAGCCAAAACCAAGGGTTTCTGTCAGGCGTTGGTCGGGAAGCGATTCTTGCTGTCATATTTCGGAAAGAGGCCTCCAAGTCCTAAGATGAATTGATTTTCAAGAGCATTTCTAAAAATGGAAATACTATTTGTTTAGAATAAGAACGAGAACAATAAAAGTGAGAGCTGCTGTTGCTGATGATATTTTTAGTCTTTTTAAAGGAGACGACACGCGGCTGCAACAGTTGGTTGACTTGCCAACAGCATCGCATCATCTATTAAATTTACTGTTGAATTGGAGGAAGACAATAAACTTGCATTTTTGGATGTTTTGGTTATTAGAGGTAACGTAAGTAATAGATTTAAATTTTCCATGTTTCGTAAGAGCATTAATGCTGAGGGGTAGCCTATATTCATTTCTTTTGTTTTCACTCGTTGAGAATAAAAATTAATATTATTGTCAACTCCCGTCTTAGAGCCCCTCGTATTTGTGATGTTGAATTTTTAGAACTCGAGCTTCAACATATCTTGAATGTTTTTAAGGGTTTGAAGTATCCCGCTCACATTACAGAACGAGCTGTCTCCAAAGCAAAACGAACATATCACGGTACGAGTGCAACAGGTGATCATAATATGGTCAAAAGTACCATTGCTTATAATCGGAAATTGGAAAAATAAATGTTATCTTGCAAACAGTTATCAAAAAGATATTTAAATCGCCTTTAAATTTAAGAATACAATTAGAAATAGGCTAGTGTGTAATAATAATAATAATAATAATAATAATAATAATAATAATAATAATAATAATAACAACAATAATAATAATAAAAGGAAAACACCTTGTGTTTACCAAATCCCCTGTGCCAATTGCCCTCAAAAATATTATGGAGAAAGTGGGCGGAGTTTGGACGTAAGACTCTCTAAACATCATAGGCCTACGAGCTCCATGCAGCGCATGATGCCCTAGTTTCTCATTCGTTCGTTCCAGGTCACAACATCAACTGGAATGGTGCCTCTGTCATATTTAAGAGTGGAGATGTTGGTGTTCGTCGCTTAGTGGAAGGGGCTGCTATAGGAAAGGGGGATGCTGTTGAAAGGAACAAAATCTTCACTGATGAGGATAATTTTGTTAAATCGCTAATTATTGGCCACTTTGTCGACGATTTTAAGATTCATGTTTCTGGTGATTGTGAGGCCTCTGATGCTGCTCCCACCTCTCTTTTATCCCAGAGGACTGATGTTGCTATAGTTGAGAGTCGTGGCACCGATGGAGTCTCAGGTGAGCTGGAATCACCAGTACGACCACTTCGTCATTCCAACCGCCTCGCCACAGAAACAATCGAACAGGGGTTACTTGACCAACGCTGTTAGAAGAATCCGCTTTGTACCAGTTTCCTGCGTCGCGTCGCGTCGCGTCGGTGTCTTAACACTCCCTCCACTCTTTTACCGCTTAGTAGGACTGATGAGGGATGCGGATTAGTATCAGAAAGTCTCTCCTTATCATTTCTAACTATTTTTAACATTATTGTGGCTTTCAATTCTCGATATTATAGCCTCGTTACAGGGTCTCCTTGTTTCAATAATAATAATAGTAACAGCAATTCTCATTATTATTATTATTATTATTATTATTATTATTATTATTATTATTATTATTATTATTATTATTATTATTCAGTGGATGTCATAGGTGTTTACGAAAAGTGGTTCAAATCAAAACCAAGCGATTTAAGATGGAGGACATCCCGAATTCATGGTCATACAGATGGCCAAGGTCATTGATATAGAAATCAGTGTGAAGTCAAGTTGTCTGGGAAAGTCGAGGTCATCAAATTCTAAGAGGGCGGAAGGAAAAATGATTGACAGAAGACGGACAAAATCAAGGGAATTAATCTAAACCAAACCGTGTATGATAAATCTTTACTGTATCTGATCATGTTTGCATTGAATAAATATTAATTGTATATTTAACTTCACCATAAGATATTTTCCTCCTTCCACTTTTAATTTTATTAATTCTACAGTTTTTTCTTAAACTCTATTCTCCCATGTGTGTCCTCTCCATGTTTACAAAACTTCTCAACGTACAGTAAGAATAATACATCACAGAAAACGAAAATAAAATGGCATAGAAAACGTGGTTGATCGCCAAAGCAATTATTGCTTATGGTTTTTATTACAGACGCAAGGCTTCCCCATATTTTAAAGGGATCTTCTCCCCTCCCTGTTGAGAGCACGTTAAAGAGAGCAATTAATGAGAGCCATTCAGAGAAACCGGTGTAATAATGCTTAGAATTGTGGGAAGGGTAAGACCAGTATGTACTGTACCTCTTGATATTTATTTACATCACTTTTTTATGTTTGAGTAGAAATAAGAATTCCGAAATGAAGTGACTATTTACATCGAGCTAAAGAGGCACTCATTACGTAAGAATATGAAAGAAGAATATTTCATTCTCTTCAGTACAGAAGTTGCGAATAGACATATTTCAAATTAAGATATTCTGAGTAATTTTGTGATAGGGATTATGCTAATCAGGAAATGCATCATATATATATATATATATATATATATATATATATATATATATATATATATATATATATATATATATATATATATATATAAATTCTTTAAGTCCACAAATTTGTACTTAGGATTTTCACTTAGTGTTTGGGCGCACAGAAATTCTATAAGTCTACAAATCAGACTTAGGGCCTTTTACTGTCACTTCACAAAATCTCACACTCTAGCCTGTCTTTGTTCCCTGTTCTCACTGCTGTCTGTTTCAACAGCTCTCCTATACAAGGAATCTCTCTGAGAGTGCGAATTGTGGCCATGTCTTCTATCAATTTCTCGAGTTTTTTTGTGTGGGTTCTTTCCCATTAATATTTACGTTCACTTTCTCTTTTCTTTTAGTTCAATGAGTCGTTATTGAGATTAATGTCGCCAACGTGTCCGCCGAACATATGAATCGGGGGGCCTTCAGACATCCCTTTTTCCCAATTAACATTTGACCCTTGGTGATAGACTCACTAAAATGCTTACTTTATATATTTTCACAATTCACAATACACAACTCCCCTTCATTAGGGGCTGCGATGGGAAAGAATTTCATTTATAATTTCGGTGTTTGCTAAGATGTTGTTTTGGGGAGATATTCATTTTAACTTGTTATATGTTAGACTCACAAAATAAACTATTTTTTGTACACATGGTTTAATTTCCATATATATATATATAATATATAATATATATATATATATATATATATATATATATATATATATATATATATATATATATATATATACATACATACATATATATATATATATATATATATATATATATATATATATATATATATATATATATATATGTGTGTGTGTGTGTGTGTGTGTGTGTGTATAGATCCATACAAATATGTAGACAGATAGATAAATGGATAATCCTGTTAAGCACTTTACCTATGCCTTAGTACTCTCTAATATATGAACAATAACTTTGTACCACACACACCAACACACTTCGTTATTAAGTTCACTGTGCCACCAAAGCAAATCTGATGCCCTGCTGGCCACGTAAAAGTCACTTTGATGGGACAGATTTCGTGTATTAGCTTAATTTTGAATTCCGCTCTCACTTACACTAATGGTGGCCATTACTTCAGTAATCAAGCGAGTGCTCAGGGAAATCTCATTAGCGTCATCCCTTTCTGAAGCGAGAGGAACTACTTTTTTTTTTTTTAAGTCATGTTCTCTGGAATGAGGGAGGGAGATGGAAGCCGACCGACAGTGATTAGGTAAGTGGGACAACTATGAATAATTCCCTGTAGGGGGTAGTGCCGTCAGCGCACCTCACGCACGGTGCATTGTAGGCATTATTTAAGGTTCTTTGCAGCGTCCCTTCGGCCCCTAGCTGCAACCCCTTTCACTCCTTTTGCTGTACCTCTATTCATATTCTTTCTTCCAAATTAATTTCCACCCTCTTCTAACAATAATTTTGTAGTGCAACTGCGAAGTTTTCCTCCTGTTACGTCTTTGTAACCTTTTATTCTGGATTTTTCGTTCACCGCTGAATGACCTCATATGTCCTAGCTCTTGGCCTTCGGCCTAGATTGTAGTATTCTATGCTATTCTCATTAATAATAGTCTCCTTTTGTGACCTCTAGGGAGGGGTGGCATTAAGGGTTGCCATCATGAGGATAACGTAGGGCCCATTTCCTTGAGTTCTAGATCTTTGTAAATCATTAGGAATTCATTCAAAATCTTTCAGGTTTACGAGGACTGCTAACAATAAGGACAAAAGTTGTCGCTAAGCTTAAAGATTTTATGCACATTTATGAGAATCTTTAGCATTTAGACTCAAGAAAAGGATCTCATTTTTCCTCAAGTTGGAAATTCCTAATACCACCATTCCTAGAGGTGTCAAGGGAAATGAATATTACTCACGACTATTATTCATGAAGAGTCCCGCCTACCTAATCACCGTCGATTTCTTTAGTTGGTTATAACTTATCAGCTATGTGGACACGCCTACAACAGCACAGGGTCAGTGCATCACAGTATAAAGATTAAATCAAGGTAGGGAACTCGGTGTCTAAAATCAGGGTTTGAAATCGTGAATACCGAGGATGAAATTTAATCAGCCAATTATAGTCAGGCAGTTTCACCTGATCTATGGACATGTATACATTGAAGCACTATTATGTCTGAAGATATATATATATATATATATATATATATATATATATATATATATATATATATATATATATATATATATATATATATATATATATATATATATGTGTGTGTGTGTGTGCATATCTATATCTATATATATACATATGTATTATATATATATATATATATATATATATATATGTATGTATATATATATATATATATATATATATATATATATATATATATATATATATATATATATATATATATATATATATATATATATATATATGTAACACCCTTTGGAAACAGATAAAAATATTCCGTGTAGGAATATTACGTAACGCTGCCTTTAGCAATCTACCTTCAGGAACGGCATGGAATTTCGACCCTGTTCTCCCCTTGAACACTCAACCCAAAGGTCCCACACCCCTTCAGCGAGTATTTCACACGCCTCTCTCTCTCTCTCTCTCTCTCTCTCTCTCTCTCTCTCTCTCTCTCTCTCTCTCTCTCTCTCTCTCTCTCTCTCGGCACTCACTTCGTCTCACGCATTCCACATTAAAGAAATGAAATGGGTCATCTAAGGAAACGCAATCTTTCCTATAAAAATAGATTTATTATTTAAAGCAACCCAACAAGCAATGAATAAACAAAGCAAAGATTAAAGTGCATCATAAATGAAATTATCAAGTAAGAAAACATCTAACTCAAGATTTAGTCTCAGTCCAACTAAAAATCTGATTACGGCTGATAGCCTGCAATTCAAAAATTCTCACATATTCCATTATAGACTTTGTAAGGTCTAGTCTCAAGTCTCAAAGTCTCCCACATAAAAATTATAGACATTGAAAAGGTTTTGCATCTGTCTTTCTCTATGTCACACCAACATGATAACATCATGTTCCTCTCACTATATTCTCATCACACCACCATCACCACCACCGACATCTGTCGAAAAAATTAAGCACAAATAATACTCTCCCAAAAATATGCAAGTGCAAAACATAATAATGAAAAGTCTAAAATGCATGAGTAAATACTGGAAAAACAGAACACAGTAAAATAGAATATTGAAATGGTAAAAGACTACATCCACTTCCCACACAAGTTCAAAAATGTCTTGAAACATGGTAAAAAACATAAGTTCACACTTCACACAGAAAAACGAAGAGTCTGAACTGTACCTTATTCTGGCAATTCTAAGAGCTTGCAGCACTCAAAGATAATGTCTTCATGATCTCGCTCTAGCTCCGCTAATGAATGATTGAACTAATTTTTGGGCAGAATTAGACACAAAATCTAGATTTCTAATGTACGAACTCGTGTACGCACATACCAACTCGGTCATATGACTCGGCCAATATTGTGTGTTCATCAAATTAACTGTTGAGACGAACAACTATTTGCTGAATACAACGATTCTGCAAGTGACGGGTTGCCCCAGTTCCATCTCACAGCTCTTTCATCACACTATATAACATAGTAATATTAAACCGACCGTATTTTCTGAAATAGTTATATATATATATATATATATATATATATATATATATATATATATATATATATATATATATATATATATATATATATATATACGGCATGCAAGGCACGGCGTCCACTGCATTTGGCAATATGCATGAACCCATAGAACTGTGGCAGGCGAAATGATACAGCCATGGTAAATTCGTAAGTGCAATAATTCAGAAAAGGGTTTCTGAGCCGTACGCCAGCAAAATTATGCCCCTCGATGGGTCCTTAACTTATGTTTCTGTCACATTGCTTATACAGATATAGTAAGTGTCATTGCATATTGAATATGGGGTAAGTACAGTAGGAGTCCGTCACATATACTGAAGTTTGTTTGTGGTAAAAGAATCTTTCTAAATTAAGTGAAGCTATGAAGGTATTTTACTTTGTCTTAAAATTTTTTTTACAGTACTGGTATAAAGAGAAATGAAGCTTACCTAGTGAGTTTCTGAATGTCCTATTTTCAGATATACAGAGAAATGTGTTTAAAAATTGCGGACATTACAAATTTTATGCACCTGTATCATACTGGGTTGAACTGACTCTGCACGAACTGGTACTTTTGCATATTTATGTACACACCTAAAAATCCACATGCTTTCTTTCTCATAAATACTATTTATTTATAAACCTTTCTATAATCTGGGTTTATGTACCGCTGTACATTACTGAACCACATCAACATCCTATATAGCTTATCATAATTAGCTATACATATTTACATATATATATATATATATATATATATATATATATATATATATATATATATATATATATATATATATATATAAAATTACCGAACACCTTTTAA
>JANJGK010000017.1:10801455-10818955 GCA_039081455.1 Macrobrachium rosenbergii | reverse complement strand
TACATTTCATAACTAGAGACTATAACATACATGCATTTAAGGTACATTTCATAACTAGAGACTATAAATGTAACAAATTTTTCTTGCCACAGGGGAAGTTGGACAGTTACTGTCAAATATCATTTTCATCTCTTAATTATTCAGCTTCATATTTAGAATGTGGACAACTCTCAAAGCAACTTTAGGTATAACGGCTTTCATGTTCCCAATTAAATAGTTCACTCTGCCACTTAAGGACTACGTCATTTACTGTGTAGTTCATTTTATCATCATTACCTGCGAAAACGAGGTTGCAAGTTTGTTATGCCCGTGTGTGTTAACGGAATATGTTGGGAATGGGTAAATGAACTTCTAAGAATCAAGGTTTGATCATTGGCTCTTCATCGAACTGTTATAGCTTTCAAATTGCAATGGCATTTCAACGGCTGTAAATGAAACATGTATTTTTATGACACATGACGAAAATCTCAAAATAAATACACAAGGAAGTATAATATTTCAGTGTATTACATATGGAATGCGGATTGAAGTATAATATTGCAGTGGATTACATATGGAATGCGGATTTTATTTTCCTTATAGATTGTTGTATTTTTTTATGATTAATCTTAGAACTCTTAACATAAAAATACCAGGAAGTTTATATAATATTACTTGTATTGAATGATTTTCTACTTTTCCTCGTAGGCAACTATGGCATTCTACTGGTATTAAAGTTTAGCCTGGAATGAATATCGCTCTCCAATGCTCTCTTTATTAGCATGAAGTAATAAACGTTCCATAGAGAGAGAGAGAGAGAGAGAGAGAGAGAGAGAGAGAGAGAGAGAGAGAGAGAGAGAGAGAGAGAGAGAGAGAGAGAGAGAGAGAGCAATGTACGATGTTACGTTGTTTTCAAGGCAGATTTAATAAGGCCTATGAATATAAATACAAGTTATTCTAACCAGCGTTTTGTTGTGGAGATACTTAATAAAGATCTTAGATCTGATATATTATATTGGCAGTAAAACTGAGACTTCGTGTTGCAAACGATGTTCCAGAGTAACGCAGCCTGTCTGCCTCAAGACTCATTTTTAGTCAAGTCCCTCTACCCCTACTCAGTATGCTAAAGACATAACGCCCATATGCCTTGGCACCATATGGTTTTTAGGCGGCTCAGGCCGTGTAAAAGGCTTTCCCTTCGGCACATAATATGTTAAACCACCGATAAAATTATAGCTAGATTTTATAGACATGCGATTCAAGACCGCATATATTAACTTTTTTTTTACTCATTCATTCTTCTAGACATTTTTTGTTTAGGTAAACATTCGTATATACGAACTATAGTAAGTATTATACTGAAAATGAATGGAGAAGTTATTTTATTCTATGGTGGTTTAAATATAGTCTCTTCTGATGTACAGGTCATCGCACTCAAAGGACAAGGAAAAAATTTTTTTATATCACAATTAAGTTATTATAAGATATAGCACATTGAACTAAAAAATAAATAAACAATACTTTTCCTCTCTAATTTGAAGATTTCATATTTAGTAGATTGCTGTAAAATATTATTTCATTATGAGCAAAAATTCTACAGAAATAGTTCGCAGTTACTAACGTATATATATATATATATATATATATATATATATATATATATATATATATATATATATATATATATATATATATATAATCTTCATTAGAATACATTAAAGTGTGACTGCACACATACATTAATTTCATAAAGAAACTCACATCTGGGTCAAATTTCTTGAAATCCAGTAGCCAGCCTCCCTTGTGGAAAGGCTGGGAAGCATTTCAAGTACTATATTCTTGTGACGGCAAGTCAGTAGGTGTTTGAAAATTGTCATTAAGTATTGACTTATGGCCTCGAACTTGAAGCTTAAAATATTTTCAGTAGTCAGAGTAGAAGAATCTCACCAAATGAATTGAGAGAGTTAGTATAAAAGTTCAATTTGCCAATTAATGCAGAGAAAATTTTTGGTGTAAGTGTTAATGGGAGTGAAGTATTAGGAAAGGTCTAGACAAATTTTTATTAGATAAGCTAAGCGGATTAAAGACAGCATATGAACGTGCTGATTTCCTATACATTTTTCAACATTGCTGATTATATATATCAACTCATAGATATCATGTGCTTATGATTTCTTCATGTTTATGTGAAATGAAGGCGTATGTAATGTGGAAACTTGAACAACAATAAGATAAAAATTTCCATCACCTCTTTCTCTATGTAGGCTGTGTTAAACGTTTATTGTCAGGAGAGATAAATAAATGTTGAGGTAAAAGTTCTAAACACTACTTGACTATGCCGCTACCAACAGCTCCCCCATGATTAATACAAAACTAAAAAATGATAGGAAAGTCGATCTCATTCCCAACATCACATCCTATAAATAGCAGACTGATGTAAAATACGGTCCGCTTCAACTTTGCAACGCGATAGAAAATCGGATTATAGGCATTAGCTTATAAATGATCGTGGACACTGCATCAAATATTTAGGATCAAAGGAAGAGTAGGTTAAAAAGAGCTTTTATCCAACCAACGACCTTAATGTCGTAACTTCGTTAGAAAAAAACTGAAAAGTTCCAAGAGAAGCAAAAAAATTGTGATGTAATTAATATCTGAAGCCTTTTCATATCATCTGAAAAAACAAAGAAGAGATCAGCAAAAAAAAAAAATGCTAGGCTCTGGAAAAGACACCGTTTTCCTTTCTCTTCTTCGTAAACTTCCTTCATCTTGTCATCTCCTTCTTCTATGTTCTCCTTCCTTCAAACAAGTAAATCTGTAAGAAAGAGAAACGTCATAAGATAAGGAGCTTCTGCTTCCTGACCTGACAACGGAAAGACTTCTCAGGTAATGGATGTACTAGTTATTTTCATCTTTACCTTTTGTGCAGATGCGTGCCATTATTTTTTCCCAGTTTTCACAATGCGGGAATGTAAGCACGGAAGTAGTCGTTCAGGTAACCATATATATATATATATATATATATATATATATATATATATATATATATATATATATATAAATACATACTATACATTCATATATATATATATATATATATATATATATATATATATATATATATATATATATATATATATATATATATATATATATATATATATATATATATATATATACAAACATCTCACACGTCTCGAACTCTCGCCATACCCGCGCAATAACTTCTCGCTGCTGGTAAGAAATGGCGTTGGGTCGGGTATGATACATGAAACATACGCTACCGGGGTCTAAGCGATGTCAGGCAGGGCAGCCGATCGAGACCACAGGTCTACCCCAAAGCCAAATCAAAAAGTCCTTCAAAAGAAGGCATCGTGCTTACCCCATACAAAAATGGAAAAAAGCACGTTAAAAGAAGAAGAAGAAGATATATATATATATATATATATATATATATATATATATATATATATATATATATATATATATATATATATATATATATATATATATATATATATATATATATATATGTATATATATATATATATATATCATTGCAATTTTTTAAGTATTCTTCTACTGCTGCTAATACTATTATATGAAATTACATTCAGATCATTTTATTGAACTAGCAGTTATAAATTTCGTATTTACTGACGTACTATCTTCCGTTTGACTTATAGACGTTTGCCTTTCAGTATGGATATCTGATAATATTTCGTATTAACGTTTCGATATCCCTCGTGATGAAATGAGAATGTAATGCTGATGAAATGAGAATATAATGCTACCAGTGAAACGGTTTGCCTTTCAGCATGGATATCTGATAATATTTCGTATTAACGTTTCGATATCCCTCGTAATGAAATGAGAATATAATGCTACAAGTGAAACGGTTGAATTATTTTCTGTTAATTTTAGTTTATGAAGCTACTTTTGTACCATATTAATTATTGTTTCTTTTGCAAAAACTCCAGAGTCAATGTATTAGTCATCTTCAATTTCTTCATTGACTAGCACCTCGAAATATTTTTTTATAGATCAACAAATAACGATTTCAAAAAAGCACACTGACCTTAGAACAGTACTTTGTTTGTCTTTTTTTTATTATGTAAAGAAATTAATAAAGAAAGCTTTTTAGTTCTGCAAACTGACCCAATTTTATTTCTTTTTTTTTTGTGAAGGGCAAGGAAAATATTTTATCCCAAAAGAAGGAATTGAGAAGCTTCCTGGAATTTAGAACAATTCGAAAAATGGGTAAACATGTTATGGCTGAATTTTTTACCTTTCATAATTTCAGTAAAGTCAAGGACTGAGCAAAGCCAACAATGGTGCCGTCCTCATATTGTGTTTGAGTTTCTATTGCTATCTCTCAAGAATACTTTTAAAAAAATCTGGGGCAAATCTTTTTATACTTATCGGAGGACAGTTCAGAGGAGGCTTACTAAAAATGAATTTTCAGTCCATAATATAGGAATTTTATGTTAAATGGCATAGCGATGAAATTTATTTTATAGCTTAGGCCAATCCCAAGTACTAAACTTTAAATCTAATTAAATTTCTATCGTTCTGTAAAATATAAATTTTACTGAAGGAAAAAAAATGCATTAAGAGCAAGTTATATTTTAGACTCACGAATTCCGTAATTCTGGGATATACTCTTATAAGCCCTATATTTGTGAATAGCAAAAAAATGTACTTTTGTTCTTAATTTTAGGCCTAAAACTGTTTTGACATAAATTTTTAACCGTTATATTTTCTTTCTGAATTTGGTCGCCTTTACCCTTTTAACCTATGATACTTAACTCCAAGAATGGACTAAGTAAAATGGAGTAATGAGAAATATGAGAATTACAGGGACAGGAGGAAGACAATCATTTATCTATAGGCGGAAATGTCGGTGGAATTTATTGCAAAATCTCTAACCCAACCCGTCCATAGCGTTTGCAGGCCTTTCAGGCTTTGAGCTTAATACTAGAAAGGGTTGTCACCATTTACTTAGTACTAGATAAACTCGGACATTGGAAAATACGTTATTGGTTCTGGTCTTGTATACACACACACACACACACACACACACACACACATATATATATATATATATATATATATATATATATATATATATATATATATATATATATATATATATATATATATATATATATATGTATATATATATATATATATGTGTGTGTAAGTGTATATATATATGAAATTTTTATCACACCGTTATTTAAATACCTCTCTTGATGGCTCAGTGGGTAGACCGTCGACTGGAGTCTTTGGAAGGTTACTGTGTCGAGGGATGGAGACCCAGCAGTACCGATCCATTTATCACTTATAATTCTCCTTCGGTAATAATTCCCCATCGGGGATATTCCCGAGGTAGCGTGAATTGGATATTAAACGACATTTGTAGCTTCATGATTATATATATATATATATATATATATATATATATATATATATATATATATATATATATATATATATATATATATTATATACACACACGCTATTTACTGGTGAATGACTGAGTCTTTCGAAATATGTCTCACTTGCTAGAAGACCGAGCAGCTTCGAGTTGTTACTCACTTGGGAAAAGGAAAAGATTGCAATTGTCATAAGACAGAGACATAAAACTAAATTTGGATACGACATACACAGCCATTGTTTAACAAAAATGACTGAGATTATTAAAAGAAACTTTCCGGAAAGTGATGCTAGTATTCTTTTAAATACATGTTGAATATACACTTTGGAAAGTGATAATGCATCATTTTAAATTTTCCAGAGGCCTGTATCATCCACTCCCTGATGAGATAAAATATGTAAGACAGACGGAAAAAGTTCATTATAAGAAGAACTATTGCTTTGTCGCATTAAAATATTTTCCAAGATTCCTGCACTTCGCACATCATCCTTAATCCACAGCAAATACCGTTAATTATGTATTCATCATAATTCTTGCTCTTCATGCTTCATCCTGTAAACCTAAGCCGCCTAGTTTTATCTCAGCTACCTCAGTGACACTTATTCCCCCAAGACTCGACTCCACAAGACAAAAACTCGGAATGAATAGCCAGACACTGTGCCGAGGTATTTAAGAAGTGATTTATGGAACAACTATGAGGTCTGTTTTTGAGGTGACTTTCCTTCCGGGGCCAACGGCCAGATAACGAAAATCCATCCGCGTTTCTCGAGAACTTACCTCCGTAAACAAGATTGAAATTCAAGAAGATTTTGTGGAAAGAAAAGTTCGAGAGTTTTTGGGAGTATCGGTGATTTATTACCAACAGGATGATGAAGTACGAGTTACGTAAACAAAGGAGTTTTCCATGCAATGAAGGGGCTTACATTTTCTATTGAAATTATATTGTTACGATTATTCCTTTCATTCATATGTATTGTCATTTTCTAGAAAATCTCATATGATAAATATTTTGATTAATAAGATCTTTAGTATTAGTATTACATAAATTTAGTGTCAATACTTAATGCAAGTAATAAGAAAATATTTCCGTTGTATACATGTTATACGTGTAAATGTTTTGCATTTCCATTCTGTTCCCTCACGAACTGAACCAAATAAAACCTTATGTACGTTGGGCATGAGTGAAGCAAATGTGTTTCTCCTTTCTTGACTTAAGCAATTAAATATTTGTCACTTCTTAGAATCTGCAATTAGATATTTATAACTTCTTAGTTTCTGCGATTAAAGATCTATGATTTTTATCTTCAGTGAAAAATATTTATCATTTCTTAATTTTTTTGATTAAAAATTAAATGAAAGTAAATTTAGAGACATTAGTAGAATACAATAAAAAGTAAATTAAACCTGCAGAATATATACACAAAAAATATATGTATATAATACACACACACACACACACACACACAACCACACACATATATATATATATATATATATATATATATATAATATATATATATATATATATATATATATATATATATATATATTTATATATATATATATATATATATATATATATATATATATATATATATATATATATATATATATATATATATATATATAAAGGAGTATATATTCCTTACTTTACATCCAACGAAAATCATGGGACAAAACAGATTCCATTATCTACATCATTTCGCCTCATGGAAGCTGTTGTAATAGACAACGCAATTGTATGAACAAAAAATAAAGAATAAAATGGCAGATAAACAACTGTAATTGCCGACAAGGTGTAGACCTAAAAACAGAAGTTCGAAAAGCCTAGACCTTCACGAATTTCCTGAAAAGAAAAAAAAAATCTGCTTCTAGTTATTCAGATCATTAGGCAGCTCGAGTATCAGCTGTAACAGAAGGCGGAAGCTGCAAAGAGCGCTGGGAGTTTTATCGGAGTCTTAAAATGAAAATAATCTTACGATGTTCGAGGGGAGAACTTGAATTCAAATTGTGCTTTTGAACAGTTGGGCTTCTGTCGAAGAGTCAGTTTACCTCTTTCCCTCCAGGTCATTTAGCAAAAGACCCTGACATCAATGGCATCAGTTTTTATTGGGTTAGGAAATAGTGGAAGGTGGATTAAGTTCGCTATACAGTAGATCTAATGAACATATGCACATTAATACGGCCACAGATAAAACCCACAAACGTGTAAGCATGTACATGCGTGCGCGCTATGTATGTATGTATGTATGTATATATATATATATATATATATATATATATATATATATATATATATATATATATATATATATATATATATATATATATAGATTGTATTTAATGTATTGTATGTTTTCATTTGCTATGTCATTCAGCGACAAAGAGGGCCACATCGATATCTCCGCTATCAGTATGACCCTTTTATATCACTGAATGACCTAGCGAATGAAAACATATAATGCACACTATATGGCTGAGTGGGTATGGAAGTAAAAGAGTAATTTTTATGTAAAAAAAAATCTGCAGATCTCAAAGTTATATGATAACAGTCACGGGCAGTGCTACAGTCGCTCTAATTATACAAAATGTTACAACGCTAGGCACCAAAAAGTTTACTTACATGAAAGTAAATTGGGTCAGTGAAAAACTAAAACATTTCACTAGGGTACAAGAGATTTTTTTTCATGGCGCAGTTTTTCTATTCTATTTTCCAAAGGTCAATTGTTGTTAAGGTGAAATTTCGTTTGTTATTCATTTCGTCATTGGTCACTTTTATCTAAACGCCATTTACTTTCATTTTGGTTTAGCTTTAATTTATGAACGCACTTACATCGGAGTGTGAGAGAGAGAGAGAGAGAGATACGCACTACACACAAACACACACACATACACGCGCGCGCGCATGCTCATACAAACATTCACACACGCGTGCGCACGCACACGCACACATATATGCACATAAAAACACACACATGTACTTTAATTTATGAGTGTGTTCGAAAGTGTAAGTTATGCTCGGGTATCGGTGTGGTTTAATAATGGGGAAGAATAAACACATCTTGGAAAGCCAACATTCTTGAGTTTCACAGTGGTTTGGCAATTAGGTATTATTTGTCATTGGTTATAATTCCGGAAACGCCATGAAATTTCAAATTTATTTATTCCGTAGTTATTAAAAATGTTTTAAAACATTTTATAAACACAGACATGTATAGTTCACTTATTGTATCTAGTCATTCAACTTTCCTTTTGTAATTGCCGTTGTCATTGCGCTACAAAGCTACGTTGTATCGCATCAGGATTGTACGTTCACACATACAGACAAAGAATGCAGGGTCATAAACACTTCCTCGTGCTGGCCAGCGCACAGATATGAGACAAGGTTACAACTATGATATTCAACTTCTTTTCCCTCTCATTAAACATTATCTGCTGTACCAGGAAAGGAAACCTCTCTGGGTCGCCCTAATTACCAGAAAGACTATGAAATTTTTCACGACTCCATTAGGGTAAGGTTTAGTGTCGGCAGTTCTCGAGGGAAAGTAAGACCATATGCGGCCTCGTTGTTTACATTTTCGCTGACTGGAGCTAAATGGACGAGTTTACGATAGCCAATTAAGTTTACTCCCCTTAAATAATGCCGGAGAAAACGCATGATACGTCAAATGAGGAAGGTTTACGGCAGCAACTTGGAAGGAGCGCCCTCGGTAAGCTTCGAAATGCGCTGTAAACAGGGGGAAAATTTCTCTCATAATTCTTTCTTCACGTCCTAAGCCCTCCCATTCACCCACCCACCCACCCACCCGCACTCTTGCATAGATCGAGAAGGAAGTCGAGAAATATTGTTATTATTATTCTAGGTGTATCACCTCAGTCTTCGTCTGCTTATTCTATGTCTATGTATAATTGATCTTGTACTTCTGTATGTTCCTCAGTAAAACGATTCATATCAACATTATTATAAATGTTTCGAAAGGCAGTATTTTGAGACCATAATGACGGTTGAGATTTTATTTCCAAGTTCCTTTATAGAAATGATAAAAATCACCCTCCAAATGATAAATTGTAAGGTTTGTTTTTACCGCATTAAAAGCACGACAATACAAATAGTTAACAAAATACAGATTTCAGTATCTTCATTCCAGATTTCGCATCGTTTACTTCGATGCGAGAGAGAGACAGGAAACAGATACACATGGTTTCATTCAACAACAAGAACTCTTAAACAGAATAAAAAGCTACACACGTACACACAATTTATATATATATATATATATATATATATATATATATATATATATATATATATATATATATATATATACAGTATATATATATATATATATATATATATATATATATATATATATACAGTATATATATATATATATATATATATATATATATATATATATATATATATATATATATATATATATATATATATATATATATATATATGAATGTCTTTTACTGTAATACAACAGTATAATATGAAGGTAAAAAGGTCCATAAAACACTGTATGAATGTTGCAACCATATATTTCGAGCACTTCCTTCTGTGCCCCTGTTCACTGGTAAGATATGGACAGATGATAGATACAAGGGTATATATGCTAATCATATGTAGGTGTGGCAGTAAGTCTCGTTGGCACGCAGGTGGCCATTGACCCAGGAAGGATGGAAATTTAGGTATTCCCTTGTGATTTTTGGCTTCGTTATCTCCCGTCTGGCGATGCGTCTGGTGGTCGTGTTTTCTGAAACACCTTCTTAAGAAGAGGCCTGAGGATTAACCCGTCGATGTCATCCGATTTCCAATGTCCTCCTGACAGGTTCATATTGTTGGTTTGATTGATGATAGCAGATTCTAGCATTTTCCTTGTGTACAGACAGCTACTATTGAACACCAGCTCTGCCCCTCTCGAGTTTATGATATGGGCTTTCTCTCTAATATGTAGGGAAATCTCCGAACTCTCTGAATCTTTTGTACTCTGTTATTCTTTACGAGATGGACCTACCCTTCTCCCCCACGTAAATCCCATTACACTTGCTGCACGGAATCTTGTAAACTCCCGCTTCTTCCCCTTTTTTATTTAAGTATACGTTAATGGGCGAGCTCCCGGTGGATTACGGATAATGGAAAATAAAAGGATTACAAGACCTGAGATGTTCTGTAGTTTTTTGGATGTTTTCGTCGTATGGAAGTTTTATTTTGTCGTTAAAATCTATTTGCCTGTTGTGAATTGGACCTCTGTAGTATATTTTATTCGCTTTGTTAATAGCCTTCTCGAAATGTGTGGTGGATAGAGCAGTTGCATTAGATGTTGGCGGATTGTGTTGAATTCTTTGTCTAGGTATCCATTTGACCATATTCTAAGTCCTCCGAGGAATAGGTTGTACCCTACCATGATCTTTACGGAGACATCATGGTAGCTAAGGAAATGAATGTAAGAAACAACGGAAGTGGGTTTCCTATATATTGTGAAATCATACCTATTCTGCTCTCTTATGATTAGTACATCTAGGAACGGCAATTTTCCGTCCTTTTCCCATATATAAATTCTCTAGCAGAACCGCCTTTTAAGAGGAAAAAGAAGGATGAAAGCGAAATAGGTGCGTTCTAAAAAAGGAGTCTTACTTTGAGAATGAAAGTCATGGTTGAAATGAAGGCTGAGAGTGAAAGAATGAGGAAAAGGCGTTTCAGTTCACTCAGGGGAAACCAACTGAAAGTGAAGGAAAAATGACACCTGGAAATGAAGCGTTCATGTCTTTTATGGAGAGACACCCAGCTCTATCCCATGATCTCTCTCTCTCTCTCTCTCTCTCTCTCTCTCTCTCTCTCTCTCTCTCTCTCTCTCTCTCTCTCATCAAAGGAAACGGGGTGAAATTAGATATGAACAGATTGCATTATTTGATTAGAATCTCACCTCGCGCCTGCCATTAGAAACGGGAGCTAAATTCATTATGTCGCATCTTCTGTCATTAAAGGACTGCGATATTCAATTTGCAACGAACTGTTCGAATGGTCATTCGCATTATGCATTAAGAATAAAAAAAAAACTTTTGCACGTCTTCATAAAACCAATTAAACTTTGCAGCATTTCAGTGTCCGCAGCTGATCACATTTACACAGACAATGTATTGTCAAGAACGCTTATTCAAAACTATGATGTTTAGACATATAACACTTCATAACATTTTGATAGAAATTATCGCACTCAGATTAAGCTTCATAAGAACAAGAAAACGTTTACTCTAAGATTTCCAACCACCATCGGTATAAAAGCAAAGTGTAGAAATATTGTGATATGGTATTCGTCTTTATTATATGTAATTAATAGTTGCCCGTTCTCTGTTGATTTTAATGCTATCCTAATGTGAAGAAGTTCAAGTTTTTAGTACCTCGTAAAATAATGATAGTACTACAATGTTGCTCTCTCTCTCTCTCTCTCTCTCTCTCTCTCTCTCTCTCTCTCTCTCTCAGCAAACACTCATCATATGCATACAAAGATAGAAAAAAAAGGTCACATGAATCTGTATATATTTTTTATCCTGCGGTTTTTTCATTAAAAGCGTATGTGTACTCCAAAATGTACTTTATAAAACTTTATTCGAAACTAAGTGCCCTTTTTTGTGTTTGTACGTATTAGCAAAAATTCTACCTCGTGACACACAGACACACACATGGCTCGCAAGAAGCAAATGCCAATAGATTATATTTATCTTAAGATCAGTATTGTCTGCCATTGCTTAGCAAGTTTTCACCCGTTTCCTCATCATTTTAAGCATGTCTCAGACTCCTTTGCAATTTTTGCATGTATTGGTAGTTTAGCTGCTGTCATTCTGTCTCCGTTAATTTTTTAACGGAAAGTTACGTCACAGGTGTTTATAGGCCTCTAAAGTTTCTGTACTCAAAGAAAATTGTTCTTTCATTTAGTTCTGCAGATACTCGGTGTTATCGTAACTGGGCAATTCTAGGTATATTGTTAAGCCACCTTTGTAACAACTATGTTTACTGACTTCATATTTTCAGTAATGCTGAGATGCAAATTCTTAACAAAAATAGACCGGAATTCTATTCATTTCATATTAAGTGAAAAGAAAGAGAGTTGCAAAGAAATTGAACAGTTAGAAGCGTCTCTACCATATCCGTCCAGTCAAAAATATCTGAGCAATAACAGAGAATTTCGATGTTAACACAGTAAGAAATAAGAAATATCTGGCCTTTAACGAGAATGACATTTTTGAAAATATAACCAATCGATGTCAAATAAGTTGTGGTATTTTCGCCATGGGTTACCGGACAACTTTCACTTTTTGGCAATTTAGTTTTCCTCGAGGCTCACTGCTCGTACCTACAGGGAAAATAAGGAACTTGCCGAAATTAGATGAAGTGTTTTACCCGGCCGTGTGAAAAGCTGGAGTTTCCTGGACGTAGGTAATAATAGTCGGAATTCCTTCATTTGACTGCTGAGAATGTGATTTAAAGTGTATTTGGAGATTTGATGTTTATTTCTCGCTTTAAAGTATTTACTTTTTATATATAGGATTTCTAGCTGCAAAGAATTTCACATTGATTTAGTAACTCGATTAACATTGTGTTCTGGAATAACTTTTCATGGGTCTTCTTCAGTATAGAGGATCAGTATCTTCTGTGATGAATTTGTCTATCACTAACATATTGTGTAATTATATATATATATATATATATATATATATATATATATATATATATATATATATATATATATATATATATATATATATATAAAGCTATAATCCACGAAAGATAGGGAAACACTGGAGTGCTGCACTCCAGTGTTTCCCTTTCCTTCGTGGATTTTATCTTTATTTATATATTCATCACGTTCCATATTTTCGTGTTTCAGTTATACACACACACACACACACACACACACACACACACACACACATATATATATATATATATATATATATATATATATATATATATATATATATATATATATATATATGATATTACAGAAAGGAACAGACTTAGCATTGTATTTGTTACGTAAGGAGAACAATAAAACTGACGGTTATTATCATGTTAAATAAAAACAAGGTGGAACCTTTACGAAGTTAATGATTGACTTCTCTAATACATTTGCAGCACGTCTGGACAAAGGAGAGTATTAAAAAGCGTATCCATGTAACGGAAAAGGGATCTGTAATTTAGAATAAAGAAGGGAACAAAGTATCAGCAAAAAAAATAAAGAAATAATAATAATAATATTCCAAGGGAGAGCATAATGAAACAAATATGACTCTAAAAGTTGATATATATAAAACACACTAACTTTTTGTATGTATCCCTTTATCAAAGTGAGATCTACTGAAACGACACTATAAAATGCAATTACCGAAGTGGGAAGCAAAAAAGCGTCTTAACAAAGAAGTGTTTTTGTCTCGCTCTGCACTGATCAAAAGATGTGAGGAGCTATGACCGGAAAGGAAATAAAGTGGATTTGTAAAATTTCAGCCAGCGCTTCCATAACGCAAATACCAATAGCACAATGGATTGGCTAACTCCCAGGGAGTCTCCCTATTTCTATTGCCAGCGAGTGGGAATATTTAAAAGAAAATAAAAGAGAGGAATTAGGACGCTAAAAAATGACAAGGAATATATTTGCCTTTTCGAGACCTGTAAAATTCCTGAATAACAGATTTTGTGGTATGTTAATAAACATCGATAGACTGAGAAGTAGGAAGGATATTAATAATTCTGCCTCACCATATTTATAAGTACTCTAATTTAAAGTAAGAGATGGTTTAATGTGTCTTTTACAAAATGTAATTTCCGTTATAGCCTAGGTTTAATTAATAACGTGCCAATATGTAGAATATATATATATATATATATATATATATATATATATATATATACATACATATATATATATATATATATATATATATATATATATATATATATATATACATATATATATATATATATATATATATATATATATATATATATACATATATAACATAAAACGTTACTAATAGTTTTTCTAACACCAAGCAGCAGTTTCAGTGCCTAATTATACAGTTTTATTGTCGGCCTCAGATCGGTGTTCAGCCAAGACTCACACCCGTACGGAATGGCAGACATTAAAGCAGCATCAAAGACTCTCTTCTTGACAACAAATGGGGTGTCATTGTATGTCGTTGTTTTTACTTAGAAACGACACAGAGTTACTGACATGTGCATGAGCCATAACCAAAGATGACACGGAGCCACCAGCAGTAAAAATTGAGCCCAAATATGTGTACTGACTGCACAGCTCCACCACAAGATCTTCGACCTCAGTTGTTTCTTGATCCTGTTGTGTCCCGTTGATAACAAAAAACTTAGTTTTAGCTGCATTGATTTTCATACCATAATTATTACAATATTGTTTCAGTAAAGATAATTTATTTACAATGCTTATTCTGCTTGTGGCAAGAATGACTGTATCATCCATCAAAACTAGTAAATGCAGCCATGACAAAAAGCCATCAGGGGTACAGTTTCCTTTAAGAAGCTTAATAAGGTCATTCTTGTGCAAAATAAAAGCAAGCAGGATGTGTGACTACCCTGACGAACTCCAACTGAAGTTGTCAGAAAAGCTGTTCCAGTAATGCTGTTCGTTATCTTATATACTGCGACACACCCCAAGCGCTTCAAGACCCTGAATAACATTTTTCTTTTCAGCCAGGTCAATCAATAATCTCAATGCTACAATATGATCCGTACAACCATGGCCCCTCTGTGCACCTGCTTGTTCCCTTAAACCATTTCTCAGGTCGTGAACACAAAACCATATCATATAATTTTGCCAAATAATTGATCACTGCTGTACCTCTGTAATTTTTTGGGTTCTTGCTTACCACCTCTCTTAAAATTTGTAAACATTTGGCGAAGGACCACAAACCAGGATATGAGCAGACATAAATACAACAACAAACAGTGCATTAAGAGTGATCATCCCCTGCACTGGGAGCAATTTTAGAACACCAGGAGAAACACCGTCAGGACCAGAAGTTTAGTCTGGTTTATTATTTTCAATTTGAGACTCAACTTCCTCCGGGGTTATTCGCTCACCCAGTACGGGGATACTCACACATAAACGATTTATAATCCATTAGTGCTACCTCCACTGGGTTTAATATTTCTTCGAAAGAATTCCTTAAATTCCTGATCCGTGAGACAAACATCTGTTTTAGTCTTACTTTGGAGCCTACCCTTCCAGTCAATAGCTTTCCAAACCCGTGAATCATCATGTTTTTTAAGGAGGCGCTCCCAGCAGTCAGTGTACTTCCCCTCCACATTTTCACTAGAATTTCTTGGTTCTCTACAACACGCCTTAGAGCTGCTGTACAATACTTCAGATACATTAGAGGCGAGGTCATTCATGTTGTCATCATAATTATCGATATCCAAGTTCCTGTCTAAAATGAGATTGGAAAACATTTCAGGGCCAATACCATTCAATTTTACTGGTTTTTTCACCAAGTTTCCCCTCTCCTCAAGCCCAATCAGTGATGCATGGCCACCCAAGGTGGAGGCACTTTTTAACACATAATCCAAATTAACGTTACTTATAAACATTTGCAGGGATATTGGAGCATGATCAGATGGCAAAGTCAGCATCTGGTGCACCTGGAATAAGTCTATATTTACAACCAAATCTGGTGATCCTATGCACACATCTGACTCAGATACCCAGCTACTCCCCTGTTTATAAATCATATTACTAGCAAAGTATTTTTTCGCAAGTTTTTAAGTTATTGATAACAATTGAATAAGTGCCTTTACAAATTGTTGCCAAAACATAAGCATTATCATTAAGGGTAGTTACTTTATCAGGTATATGTGGGTAGGTATAAGCATCACTGATGGCTGTCCTGCGTACACTTCTGCCAAACCTTGCATTCATATCACCTAATATCAGATTGATGTATCCTTGTCACTATCAATAAGCTTCACCTGCATGTGCAAATTCCTCATGAGTGAAATAAGTTGGGTCACTCGGTTGAACATAGCAGGCCCAAACACTACCTTAGGTACAATCTGCAACTGGAACCACACCTGATCAGGAACATTTGTGTCCATAGCAGTCACCTCCTGAGAAAGGGCAATTTTTCAACAACTGTGGCACCACCACGCCATGGTGGGAACAGTCCTTGTTATAATTCATATAAGAGACATATCCCGGCAAATACACAGGCAAAGACATTTTGACCTCACTCAGTGCTATGTCATACTCTAAAAGAAATTCCTGAACATTTTCTTTCCTAATTTTGTTCTGCAGCCTCCAATATTCCAAGATACTATTCTCAGTGCTTGAGCATTATGTTGTGGTGGATTTAAAAAACCAGCAGACTCCATTTATCAATGACCACTCCATCCTTATGAAGCTTTCGTTCTCGTACATTAAACATGATGTTACAACCAACATTATCTGGTAGTTCTTTTTCTATCTTCTCAGCATCAAATAGCCTCTCCCATTCAGCACGAACACTTGAATGCACATCTTTCTTGATTTATACCTTCTCATACATTTCTCTGTTACACTGCTTCAGGGTTTTTGCCTTCCCCAGTACTGCATCAGGGCTCCCCTTAGAATCAACAGTGACAAGAACAGAACGACATCTCCAGGAGGAGTCCGCTCCTTCTCTTCGGCCAAGCCGACGAATCGGTCAGATACCCCCAGATGCCCCTATCACCTCCCAACTTTTCTTGACTTTATCATTATCCAGTGACAGATCTTCAAGGTTTTCACCTTCATCCAGGACGCCCAGCGGCATCAGGTTACATTCTTGCTCCTTCCTGTCTAATGCCTCAAGAAAACGTTGCTGCTTTGCTATTATATCCGACTGCAAGTTCATCTGTAGTTGTAACGCAGCGATCCTCCTGTTGAAGGGATTCTCAGGGGATGCTAAGGTATTCTCCACCTGGACCACTTCCCGCATCACATCATTTAACTTTTCTGTTGCACTGTGCAACTCGGCAACATCAGGATCCGGTGCAGCCATAAAGCAATCACTCAATTCATCCTTATTGAT
>JANJGK010000017.1:10771455-10796455 GCA_039081455.1 Macrobrachium rosenbergii | reverse complement strand
CCAGCATCTCCAATTAGGAGAAGTCTCCAGAAACAATACGTCTGTTCTTTTAATTGGAATGGGTTACCTGTTGCCATCCAAATGTCCACCGATGCTTAATCAAGAAAACACAGCCAAAAATGTAACTCGTGTTTCAAGAGTCATTTCTGATCACTCGGTAATATTCGAAGCTCTTACGAAATGCTTTTAAAGAACGAAGTTAACTTCCATTAAGCTAGTCATGGAAAAATCTTTAAAGAGATCTGTTTAGTCGCACAAACAAGGTCAGTCTATGAAATGGACCCCTAATGTTAAAAAAGGTGAACACATGTTAAATATCCATTTTATTGTTATTTTTGCGTGTTAAAAGACAAGATCTTAGAATTTCAATAAAGTTTCATCCCCATTATAAATTTTTCTCGTAATTTATCTTTATCAGTAATACGAAAGGATTATTGAAAAAATAAATTCAACTTGCAATAACGTTTAAAAAGTAAACGATAATCCTTTTTATATATATGTATACGCATACATACATACATACATACCTATACACGCACACACACACACACATATATATATATATATATGCAGTATATATATATATATATATATATATATATATATATATATATATATATATATATATATATATATATATATATATATATGTACATATATTGCTGGCTATGTCATTTCCAAAGCGTATCATTAAATTATACCACTTAACTAATTTCAAGAGATAGCTCTGGACTTCGCTTATTTCTATTTAAAAAAAATGCTCCACTTCTATTCAGAATAAAGGAGAGTTTCTCCTAAAAAGGGTGGCAAATTATTTCACAATACTCATATTCCAAAACTTTATTCCTGAGAGAAATGCATCAAGTGTCGAGAGGGGCGAAGAAATCTTTTCGTCATTATTAAAACTGGATGGAAATCCAAGATTCCCTCTGTTATCTGAATTAAAACAGCTCCAAGTAAAAGTATATTTAAGTTAGTATCTCGGTATCTGTCTTCGTGAGAGTTAGTCTAAATTTGGAATTTTCATTTTTCTTGCAGAAAACACCTCTCTCTGTTTATGATATTGTAAAAGTGGTAGAGATACTAATCACCTCTTTTAGATGATATATGTGAAAATAACATTCCTTTTTGAATTTAGGTTTTATATATATATATATATATATATATATATATATATATATATATATATATATATATATATATATATATATAATATATATATATATGTGTGTGTGTGTATATAACCTAAATTGAAATAGGAATGTATATACTGTATGTATATATACCTACGTACATATGGTATGTATACACATACACATATATCATTGAATGAACACTACCTCAATAGTTACCTAAATTAAAATCTGTTCCATGGAAAAGTGAAATTAGGTTAGTATCTCAGTATCTATCTTCGTGAAAGTTATTCTAAATTGGATTTTTCACGTAACAAAACGACCCCAACCAAGATGGTCTGAATCAATTTGCCCCTTTTGCAAGCCTTTGTACTTCTCAAAATTTTCCGCTACTGAATCTTTTTCCTTCACGGTGCATGGGAACACAGTGTCAACACCTGCGGAACTGGTTGTTTTCATTTATCATTTATCATGGACATATTTTTTATAATTGACGAGTGGTTATCCAGTTGAATATATCATACTCACCAATATCCTCCGTTGAATATATATATATATATATATATATATATATATATATATATATATATATATATATATATATATATATATATTTAGCAGAGGACAGTAGTGAGTATGATTTTATGATAATTAAAACTTTTCCAGAATTAGGAAGGATGAGAGACTAAAACATGCTGTATTGAAAATGGAAGATTTACGGAACAGATTGATCTTAGTTTTCAAAAATAAGCCAGGTTGTTTGCGAGATAAAGCGAGACGTTTAGTATGTGTTTAGGTGTAGATAATGCCGGTAAAACTCCTGGGTGCTTTAAGAAACGGATGGAACGTCAATGACTGTCTGCTAGATTTAGAAGTGTATATTGGTAACATTTTAAGTTCGTCACTATTAAGGTAGTGTTCATTCATTGATATGTGTGTGTACGTTTATGTACCGTATGTATGTGTGTGTATATATATATATATATATATATATATATATATATATATATATATATATATACACTGTATATGTATATTCAGGTATGTGTTATAATAGTATTAACTTTATACTTCGTGAATATTGGAGCATTGCAATTTTCGCATTTAAGAAGGAAATTAGGCGACTTTAATTCTAATAAAAAAAAGTAATAACTAACAGAAACAAAGGAAAATTGTGACCTCAGTCAGCATCAGCAGAAATGTCAGCAGGTCACGAAGTCAATGTTCTGTTGTTAAACGCCACATTGACTCATCGTGTCTTCAGTCAACTCCGAAACGAATTATAGTTTTTTTTTTTTAACCAATTTTCATTGGTAAGCTAGACGAGACCACCTCTCTCTCTCTCTCTCTCTCTCTCTCTCTCTCTCTCTCTCTCTCTCTCTCTCTCTCTCTCTCTCTCTCTCTATGTATATATATATATATATATATATATATATATGTATATATAAATATATAATATATATATATATATATATATATATATATATATATATATATATGTGTGTGTGTGTGTGTGTGTGTGTGTGTGTGTATATATATATAGATTACCTAGAGGTCTGATGGTTCTCCCGATGTTCATTTTAAGATCTTTATTTTAAACGATACATAATCACATTACTTGGAAGGACTAATATAGCATTTTTTTAAATTTTGTAACGCGTCTGAACTGAACTTATAACTTTTGATCTCACTGAGTTACCCGCAAAAATTTAAAACTATGATAGTCTTAATTTTTTCAGTCATTAATAATCATCCAAGAAATAAGACTTACGCCATCCATTTCGAAAGTAAGACAAGAAAAAGGGCAGTAATCCTTCGCCAGTAAAATATTAGAGTCCTCAATACCTGTATGTTACCACACAAGTGTTGAGGGCTGTTATATTTTACTGGTGAAGGATTACTACCATTTTTCCCGTCCCATTCAAGGAATGGACTAAGCAGTACCAAAATTGAATGATGTCTTGAAATCTATTTACTAGTTGTTCATATTATAAAAAAATAATCTGTTGCTCTTTGTTTCGTTACATAAGTTTTTCATCATGTTTTTTTTTTAGATTAAGTGCTTCCCCAAACAATGAACTGCATATCTGACCATGACATTACTACTAAATGACAGCTTTTTTAATGACCGCAGGTACAGATATGAACCCGTTCACCTAGAATGACTGCTATAGGCACGTAACTATTCTTAACAGCCTCACTGCCAAAACTGACCTGTACCCCTACAAAAAAATTCTATTGATACGGTCAATAGTGGCCTGTACTGGGAGCTATATTGGTATTGTTTGCACATGATTGTGTTCTAATGATACTAAGTACACTACGGTTAGTTCAGAAAACGGCGTCGCGATAACTATATTTCTGCATAAATATACATATTTCTGTCAACTGGCACTAGGATTACATGTTGACAGGAGATACAAATCTTGCTTCAAGCCATTCTGCATAGAAAATAATAAAAACTTATAAACATGGTACAGTCCAAATGGGAGCAGAAAGGAGAATGACTTACTTTCGATAAGGTAACATTCCGTCGCCTCTGGATTTCAGGTACTTGACGCCTTGTATACAGACCAAGTAAGGCTCAACATTGGCGAGATCCTTGCTCGAAAAACATTTTTCTTGGTGTCAGCGGAACTTGACCTTCTCTTGTACACATCCACAAAATTTGCATTATCGCACTCTGTTATTTGCTGAGCTACGCTTGTTTAACGAGCTAAATTTGGCTGTTGCCAGTCCGTGTTTCGTCGGCATGTTGATTTGGAATGAAGGCGTAAACAAAGGCTTGACATTCTGCATTCGTAAACCTACAAAGTATTTGGAATCTGGTTTATCATCCATATAATTACAGATGTTGAAGGTAAAAACTACTTAATTTAAAATATACCAGACTGTTCAGCAGCATTCACGTGTGGGTGATTACACAGCGAAAGGCCTATATCAAATTTTAAACGTAAGCAAATTAATGTAAGCCACCCTCATGGAATTGTTGAAAATTCCATTTGTTCAAGACTTAGAGTGGAAATGTAGTTTGGGTATTGGTTGTGAAGACTCAAATGCCCTTAGCCAATTTGTAGAACAACGAGCTGATATCTGACTCCGTACTAATGACAAATGTACGGTACCAAGAGCGCCGTTAAATGTATTGGGAGCAAAAAACAAAAATGTAAATTGCGTGATTTTAGTACTTTAGAACAATGTGTAATTAGAAGGGAAAACTAAATATCAAATTATTTGTTTCATGGAGCTAGTACAAAGAATTTTTTTCCATTCATTGGTACGGAAATTTGATGATGTGGTGGTCAGCTACACTTCCATGTACAAAGGTCTAAAGCTACGTGGCTAAATATAGGATTTAACACAGATGTAAAGAATTTTAAGTCATAGATTATAAATAAAAAATCTGAAATACTGAAGTTAAATTGTTGTTAAAGTATTGTGGTGTTTTCAAGGGGGGTAAGGGGAGAGTTGGAGGTCGTTTGGCAAACAAATCTGGTTGACCACATAAATAAAGCTTTGAGCCAAAAGTTTCTTTTACCAAAACATTTAACAATTTGTTGTCACGATTTCCATTTAATAGGTCACTTCGATTCTGATTAACCTCATAGGTTCCAGAGCTTTGTTTTTTGCCTAAATTTCATATTCCATTCAATTTAATACGCTACTAGTATGGGTAATAATGACCATTTATTTGCTCAACTAGTGCCGTCAGTGCACCTCATGCGGTGCACTGTAAGCATTGCTTAAAGATCTTTGCCGCGTCCTTCGTCCCCTAGCCACAGCCCCTTTCATTCCTTTTACTGTACCTACGTTCGTATTCTCTTATATCTTTCTTTCCATCCTGTCCTATCAATAATATTGTTTCATGGTGCAACTGCGAGGTTTTTCTCCTGTTACATCTTTCAAACATTTCTACTCTCAGTTTTCCCTTTCAGCGCTGTGTGACCTCATAGGTCCCAGCGCTTGGCCTTAGGCTTAAATGCTTTATTCTATTCTATTCTGTCCATGAAACCAATTCAAAGGCTAATAATTTGCAGGACTGATTGTTGAGGATAATAACTATTACGGATGCTATTGGCTTAGTAAGTTTGTGAATTTGACACCGGACAGGAGATAAATGAGCAAGATAGTCGAACTTAGTAATCAAAGACGTTTGGAGGATTTTTACACGACTGCCGTTGGATTTGGAATGCTTCATTTCCATGTATCATATGAAATGGTATTTGTGTTAGTGGGTCTCTGTAATTGTTTCTGCTTATTACGGAAATGAAAAATGTTAACTACTGAAGGAGTTTGTAAATTAGTGAATGAAGTAAAATACAGGTTATAAAAAACTAATTAGTACATAGGCCCCATATTTTACAAATGAATTCCCAATACGGTTTTTAATAAATGAAACAGAGTGGTTGTGGTAAAATGTTATTACCATTTAAATACGTTTAGTTAATTGTAAAGAAACGAATCTGAGAAACTGGTACTGTACCAGGCACGGACAATAAGTATTATAGTGAAGGAACTAACTCTAAAATTATAGAGGTTACTTACTTAACAGGATGATTGTCTTAGTCTGTTTGGAAAAAGATAAACGACACCAAGGGTTTCTCTACGAAGACACATCTCGGGATGGTGCTAAGTCTGTTTTTACTCAAATCGTGCCGTCGTTTAATATGGGCCGTGCTATAAAGCCCAATAGATTTGCTAAGCGAGTTTCATCGTAACTGAACGCTCTTTGAGGGGAAAAGCCGGAAGGAAAAGAAAGAGTTGAGGAACTGGAACTGGAATATAGAATTTCGTCCAAAAGCCAACCGCTGAGACCTATGAGGTCATTCAGCGCTAAAAGGGAAATTGAAAGAAGGTTTGAAAAAAGTAGCATAAGGAAAACCTTTCAGCTGCACTGTGAAACAATTGTTGAAGAGGGTAGCAAGTCAGATGGAAGAGAGAGAATACGAAGGGGGGCAGAGAAAAATGATTGAAAGAGGTCGCAGTTCAGAGACCGAAGGGACGCTGCAAAGAACCTTAATTAATGCCTACAGTGCACCACGTGAGGTGCACTGACGGCACTACCCACCTACGGGAGAGTTGAGTAATTGCTTAAGCTGAGGATGGAAGACTCAATAAAGAATTGCTTAGGCCGAGGAGGATAGACCAGAAGTTAGGGCGAAGAAGTGGAGCGCGAAAAGAAATTGCTTAGGCCGAGGAATAACATCAACAGTACAAACCCTTCGGCCCCCAGCTGCAACCCCTTTCTTTCCTTTCACTGTACCTCCGTTCATATTCTTTTCTTCCATCTTACTCTCCACCCTCTCCTAACAATTGTTTCATAGCGCAACTGCAAGGTTTTCCTACTGTTACACCTTTCAGACCTTCTCACAGATTATCAATTTCCGTTTCACCGTTGAATGACCTCGTAGGTGCCAACGCTTGGTCTTTGGCCTAAAACCTATATTCCAATTTCAATTCAACAAGAATAATGAGTGAACACTGAACAGCAATATAGGCTACGTGATTGTGCACGCCACTTGGGAATGATGGTTTGTGTTTAAAGTTTAGGGAATGAAAACATTCTGGTAGGGAACCGTGTGACCTCATGGCATCTAGGCCCTGTAGGGGGATAGTGTTGTCAGTGCACCTCATGTGGTACACTGTAGACATTGCTTAAGGTTCTTTGCAGCGTTCCTTCGGCCCCTAACTGCAACCTCTCTCATTTCTTTTACTGTACCTCAGTTCATATTCAGTTTGACTTTCGACCAGTGTTGCCAAATGTAAATCTCATAAAAATGCTAGATTTTTATCAAATAAATGCTAAATAATGCTAAAATTCTTTAGGTTGCTACCAAAAAAAATGCCAAAAAGTATTTTACCTTTACTTTTGAATTACATCTCGAACAAGATTTCATCATAATTTGAAAATACAGACACTTCTTCTTCTAGGGCTTTTTTAGTGCCATAAGCTTCCATAGTCCCAATTCTGTTTATCACTGCATTTGGCAATTCAAAGTCTTTACAGCATTTGTTGTGCCTTTTCAAGCCATATTTAATAGTAAGAATAGCGGAGAGCATAGGCAGCAGCATTTTATTTCTTAGTTTATTCTTGATTATATTCATGCTGCTGAATAAGCGTTCAACTTCTGCATTTGAATTAGGCAGAATTAACAGACTAATAGCAAATGTTGCAAGATCCTTGAATGGATTTCCTCCGGAAACATCTCTATAATCATATACCTCCGACCAAAATTCTTCAGTTATTGTTATATTAGTCCATTTATGCAAATGGATGTTCTTATACTGCATCTCAATTGATGACTTCACTTCATCATCTAAGAAAAATGAATCCAGTAAGGGAATGATGGGATTCTTAATATGAGTTAACGTTTTTTCAACTGAGAATAAATTGATATTCTGTAAAATACTGATGTTTTCTGGCAACCGACTATGTAACTCCTTATAAAGACAAAGCAAAAAATTTTGTGCCCTTTTGCGGATGTCTATTTCTTGATGAGCTTGAATTTTTTTGCTAATCTTCAATTCTGATATTTTTTTTTTCACATCTATATCCCAGCTGTGGATTTGGATCGAGAAATTCTTCAATGTTAGCAGTAGGATCAAGAGGGTTAATTCTGCTTGTTGGTAATACTAACATATTGGCAATAGATTTGATTAGCTGTGATAGGTCAGAAAGTAACTTTGTTTTATCAACAGTATTTGATTCAAATAGTTTGTTCACTTCTTGAACATGTTTTAGAACTGGGTGCAAAAATAGAATGAAAAGCTCATTGCAAGGGTTACATTTGATAGAGAAGATCAGCAGTGTAACACCTTTCATTAACACTTGCTATTTGGAAATGAGTCTGCAATTCAATCCACTGGCTTAATATTCGACTGATTGCTGGTTCAATTGACAACCACCAGGTTGGACAAGAATTTAAGATTTTTAATGGTTCCTTCTCATTAATGGTATGGTAAAGCTGACTGTAAGAAATTTGTCTCAGTGAACTACGTGAAAACCATTTATAAGTTTCACTTACTAAAAACTCTAGGTTTCTTGGTAGAAAAGCAGCACAAGCATGGGACATTGCTAGTTGAATTGAGTGGCAGACACATCTAAATAAAAGTAATCCAGGTACTTCTTCTTTCAACTTCTTGAAAACACCATTGTTTATTCCTACCATTACACTGGCATTGTCAGTACCAATAGCTAGAAGATTTTTTATGTCCATTTTTTTTCTGCTAATGCACTCCTTACTGCATTCACAATGGCATCTGCATCACATTTTTCTAGAATTACCATGTCAAGATATGTGTGTACTACTTTCTTATGTTTTTCACTATAGTAAATTACAATGATACCTAATAACTTGTTAACAGTAATATCATTCGATTCATCCAATAGTGAACTGAATTTTCCTTGGCCTAGATCAGAAATCAAATCTTCATTGAAATAAGGAGCAATCACAGTTTTCACAATATTTGCACACTTAGTACGATGCATTTTGACTTTATTCACTGTTTCACTGTCAGTTATAGAATTTTTGCACATGTCTACCAAATGATCACATGAGTTGAATGATGAATGAGAACAAATAAACATTGCCAAATTTGCCTCAAGCGAATGTGTTTTATCCTTTTTCTTCACAACGAAATTTTCAAGAGAAGTACTTTGATATGGGTTTGAAAGCTTATGTTTCTTAGTTTCACAATGGCTTGTAAACAGGGAATACTTAGCTAAAATGTCACATTTACAAAACTTGCAGTGAGCTTTAGAAGGGTCAGTGGGCACTTCACAAAGCCACTTTGTAAAAGCAGGAACTTTCAACCACTGTTTACGAAATTTTTGAGAATATGTTGCTTTAGCCTTACTCATGATTAAAATGAAAGATACACTTTTTTGTTTTACAAACTTCGATTATCAAATCTGATTAACTAAGTTAGAATCTCGCAAGAAGTTGACAAAAGTGATAAGTGAACGAGTGAGGGGGCGGTCGTCAACTGTAGCTGTAGGCTAACTGTGGAAAATTCCTCCAAAATGGTAACTCTACTGTCGTCACGCTGGCGCCGATAGCAACTAGCTATGCAACGGTTGAATACACAAGTAACACAACCCGAGTCTCGACGTGAACATGTTCAGTACATCATTCAAAGTTGAAACACCTTAACACCCTCGCGCAATAGTTAAAATGTGGTTTCATTGGTAAGAGATTGAACACAATTTCTTTCAAATAGTGCGATATATCATATATGCCACAATTTATTGATATTTATAAATTATTTTCATAAAGAATAAAAAATTATTAAAAAATGCCAAAATACTGCTAAATATTTTTTTATGATGCTGTTTTTAATGCTAGATGCTAGATACAAAATTTTAATGCCAAACCACTTAGAAAAATGCTAAATCTAGCATTAAAAATGCTAAATTGGCAACAATGCTTTCGACCCTCCCAAAAAATTGTTACGCAGTGTAACTGCGAGGATTGCATCCCATAAAGTAGCTTTTAAACTTCTGCTATAAAATAACATCCAAGAAAAAGCCAAAGACAATAAGTCATATTTGTTGCTCGCAAAAATGGCACGAAGATGGCTGGTTTTCTCACAACCTCATTTCCTTTAATAGTGCAATTCAATTTCGTCCGTCTGGTACAGTTTCCATTTATGCAATTGATGCCGCCCTCTGTGCAGGACTCGAACACTCGACGTAAGATTCATTTACAGAAAACTGTTTCGAAAGTAAAGAGAAAATTTTCATTTCATTTCATCTTAGGTTTTCATAAAAAGTCTCTTTATGGCCCTTCACTCAATTCAATTTATTCCTCTCAGCACATCAGGATTATAGAAAACTTTCTTTAAACTTATTTTACTTGCTTAACACTTTTTACATGCTTATGCAATTACACAAGTGAATATTGACTTCTTAATTGTATATACGTTTTTTTTTTTTATATTTTTTTTCTATGTTAACCGAAAAATTCAGGCTGATATAAGCGTATTGGCAGTCAAGGAAATAATTCCTATTCTTACTGCTTTGTCTAAATAATTGAAGAGGCGTTTCATCTACATTTTGAAAGTCTTACAACAGAAATGTTATTTTCCCTCTTAGATAACGCTACAACACGTTAGCACACGAAGCAATGCTGTTTCTTCCAGTATGTGAGAGCAAGTGTTTAAGCAATGAAAACCCAAAAACTGGAATTTTAAAAAGAGACTATTTTAAGCCATTAACAAATATTCATAGTCAAACTGAGTAAGTTTTCCTATAGGTTTCAATACTGCATTGCTGGAGGCAAAACTGACTCGGGTCAAATACGATTAACGAGGCATATTTAAAAAAAAAGTGTGTATGTATAAACAGTCATGTATATACATGAGAAACCTTAATCACAGTGTCGTAATCATGAAAAGTCTTGTCAAGATTTTGCGAGAGAAGATGGAAATTTGAGAAGCCTCCTTCATAACAAGAAGTCAGTTTTAAAAAGATATTAAATATTTTCCCCGACTTTAGGCTGAAGTTCAAGCTATTTGCAGTCGGCACCCAATTTTAAAAATTTTTAATGAGTGTTCTATAAAAGACTGTGATTACTTGTGTCAGAGTGGATATTTGCAACTCTATCTATTGTAGCTGCTTCACATGCAAAGTAAGGACGCTGCAAAATATATACTAAATAGAGCGTAAAGGGCGTTACATCGCCTGGCAGGATTGCACCCGTATCGTTTGAATTGCACTGGCTTCGAAATCGGAGCTAGAATGATGTTTAAAATATGCTCAGTGACTCACCAAGCTATCAAGATTTGGTGTCCAAAATACTCGAATGAGTTGTTGCGTATAATATAGCCTACGGATTGAGTGAAAACAAGTACTGTATAGCTACAAATGGTCTCAAAATATTGGAGCAAAGATGTTATTCGAATGTAGGCTTCAGAGACTTTAAATTTGCCTCTGCATGATTGTACAGTAAGTTCCTTCTTGATATCAAGAGGACCGAAAATATCAAGTCGTTGAAGAAAAAGCTCAAGACTTCCCTTTATTCTGATTGCTGTGAGAGCATAATGGATAAAAATCTCAGGTGTCTGCATTATATGTATATGATGAGCTAAATTCGCGGGTCTAGCAGGGATCATTCGTCTGGGTGGGACCCTTGGAAAAGTAAAGGAATGAACAGTAAACAGTGAGTGCAAGTTATGAAAAACAAAAAAAATTGAAGGAATTTTTCATCGAAATCCATATGCAGAAATGAATTTGTTTATGTTTAAAATAGTTTACAAATAGGCTACTCTTTTAATCGATACAAATATGAATAAGATCACAGAACTACAGGATGATGATCACTGAAAGCCTACTTTACGATCGTTTAATTTCAGCTGTTAAACAAAACACCGGCAAATTCTGGTACAGCGAAGACAGAGCCTCTACCGGCCGACCAGAGAACCAGCGCCTAATATGAGAAGCCGGTTGGGGTTGGGTATGATTGTTCAGGGACCGTTGGCTGGTACAAACTTGAATTTTTAACCACTCGTGCAATCACATTTGATAAAAGGGAAGGAAGTGTATTAGATTTCCTTATTAAGCGTAGGTTTCATAAGATTATGCACAAGGCCTACAAGACAGTTACTGCGAGAGTAGCAAAAACATATATTCTTTATGCTGACCGAGTTTCTGACCGTTCACCTAATGAGATCATTGTGTGTTTTTGAAATAACGGAATTTATTTTTACGCGAGTGTAGAAAAGTAGGAGGAAAGACAGAGATTGAAGTTTTTGATAACATAAAAGCGATCGGTTTTGGATATACTGTATGTACACATGATCTTTGTGGCCGTGGTTCGTATTGTGCAAATTACGATTTACAGGTTGAATGAGAGTTCATAAATGTCTCTAATCATAATCTCTACAATCCTACACTAACACACAGAGAGAGAGAGAGAGAGAGAGAGAGAGAGACGCTTCTTACTTAGCACTTAAGATGTGGTTAAGTGAGGCGTTAGGACAGTACATAGTTTTTACACATACAACATATATATATGTGTGTGTGTGTATGTATGTATATATATTATATTTAAATTCGTCTTTAGCTTCATTGTGTACATAAAACAACTAGCCTGCTACACATTCTGTTTCTTCATTAAGTAGTGAGGCCGGTCAGCTTATCATTAAGTATCCTTATCATTATGAATAAATGGTCTTGCATATATATTCGTGAGTTGAACCGTAGGATTAAAATGGACCTGAAAATAACTGCTCACAGCCTGGAGTAATGCCTAGCGAAGTTATTATTAATATCGTAACTATATTTTCAGTGATAAGTTGTGCTTTAAAGGAAGATTTCAAAATCATCGATAATCGTTTAAGATATTTTTGGATAGATACATTAAAGGAACTGACGCCAAGTCGAGGTTAATCGGTAAATGTGTAGAAAATGACTAATTTTGAAGTTATAGGTACTTTAGGTAAATATAATGCAATGTAGTGTTGTTTAATACTCAGTAACATGGAAAAAGGCTGGCAGTTAGTTTTTTTTTTTTTGCACAACTAACCCATATATATTTAAATAGCTTCTCCTTGAAATATCTGACAGTGAGTCAACCTGGCCACGGCTGAAATCTATGCATTTTAAGCTGATGCATGGGGACAATGACTGTATCCACCCACTTATATACCAGTATTAGTGAACATTATTATTACTGCACAAACAAAGCAGTTATGTTTATATATATATATATATATATATATATATATATATATATATATATATATATATATATATATATATATAGTGATATTAATTTCTAATTTTGATTTTTTCTTCAAAAGGCTCTAAATATAGAAATATCTGTAATTTACTTCATTTAGAGCATTCCCTTTAATTTTTAGTTCATATTATAAGTTCTTTATGATACAGGTCAACAAAAGTTCTCTCTCTCTCTCTCTCTCTCTCTCTCTCTCTCTCTCTCTCTCTCTCTCTCTCTCTCTCTCTCTCTCTTGTTTTTTTGACGCAAATATCAATGTGTTACTGCCATCATAATGTTACTCTAGCTATACTTAACTTGATTTCAATAATTAAAAAACTACACAGTCCATTATTGATATATATGGGTTATGCTTGAAAATAACAGATTTCTTGAAACTTTAAAAATTGAGAACCTATTTGTTTTGTCCCATGGAACAATAATAATAATAGTAAAAAAAAGAAAAGTCAATAAATTCGCAGTTCAACGCCGTAACATTGAGGTTTCTACGTCCTCCGAGGAATCTTCTCACTTAGTTTTGTTCTGCCCTGTTCCTGCCTCTTATTCTGCTGCTGAAAACTCAACGAATTGGTAAGGATGTTTCTGTCTCGACCAAGGTCTCTCTTGGGATCCTCCAGTCACTTCTCTGTCAGGTTATGAAAAACAAATGAAAGAGGTCTGTTTTGCTGCCCGAATGCTCTTCCTCTCAGTGGCATGATTCAATGGTAGGTGTGTGAGTACGGTTAGGGTCTTGTTTGCTCGTTTCACTCTTGTTTCTGAAGCTTCTTCTATTTTTTTAATAGAATGATATATTTTGCTTCCTGGTCTTATCTTTATTATTGTCATTATTGCAGAGGTAATTTGTGAAATATCTACTTTAGTGACGTAGGAAAATTGAAACTTCATAGTCTGAATCCCGGTTTTTCAAGTAGCAAAACCAGGTATAGTATAAACATTGAACAAACAATTAACTCAATAAACAATTCATTACGACGCAAAAAGCTGCTGAAACATGGTTAGAATTTGTGTGTGTGTGTATATATATATATATATATATATATATATATATATATATATATATATATATATATATATATATATATATATATATATATATATATATATATATATATATATATATTGTTACCGGAGCATGAACTGTAAGGAAGAATCTCATGCCACGTTTCTATTCAAATAACATTTAGTTCTCCCGGTTTTTATTGGAGGTTCTGTGTCATTCTTAGCTTCTTGAATAGAGGAATATTTTTTCTTGACGTCCTGTAATTTTGTTGTCTCTGTCGACCCTCTTCTTTTATTTATTAAAATATGAAAATCTTTGAATAATTAAATATTTCTCTTTTCCAGTTGCTTAAGGTTCTATAAAGCAACGATTACCTGCCGTTTTGTTGGACGCTTATGAAACAGTATATCACAGCGCTCACTACCTATGTGACTTTACATTCAGTCTTTTATACAGAAGAACTACTCCTTAATCATTTCACATAACGAAGCTCAAAATTATCCTAGTGTTTTGCCAAAACATAAACAACTATTTGAGAAAATCTTTGCTCACCTGATAAGTAAATTCACAATAGTCGTCCATTCTCCCAAGCTCACAGTCTGCTTTTGGAGGTGTGCGGAGTCAGAATCACTGAAGCTTCTCTCCAAATCCTGAGTGCTGATGCATTTGAAACGTAACGTGCGATTGGTGGTGAACGACGTGTTTCCGCCAATCATGATTAACCTCAGTGATACTGATTGTGGATATTTACCGCCAGATGCAAAAACAAAAAAAGGGGAAAAAAAATGGGAAAGAAAATTAGTTTAATTTTCATCAACGAGCTTCCAGTTCTCTATATTCTGTAATCTGCTAAATCTTATAAACTTCAGCACCTTCGACCTTTTAAACGGAGGGATTTGACAAACCCTTAGGTTATATATAACCCCAAAAAGACTTTTAAATATAATAATTTCGCGTTCAGGAATTCCTTTCCTCCCAAAAATTCTAATTTGATTGTGACCCGGGACCAGAGGAGGAAGGTTTTGTATCTACTCTCTCTTCGTTGACATAACACGTTTTTAGCCCTCGCTTTCATTGTGACCTGGGGAAACGTTGTTAAATCACGAATCAATCGGATTAACGACATTATTTTCCCATCCTCACATATGACTCTCGTGTTTCATAACCTGCGTCCAACTGAAATTGTAACTGGGCTCTTCACGGTTTCGTTCCCGGATTCTCGTCCGTTTGTTCTCTCGTCGTTTTCTTGTTGCTTCTCTTCGTTGTCTTCCATTTTAGCTTCTTGATTACACTATTCCTCCTTTCACCTTTCTTTTCTGTTTACTTTTTTTCTATTTCAAATATCGTCCTAAGGATGAAATCCAGGTAGTAAGTTATATACAGTATATACCAAGTTTGGTTGAAATTGCTCAATGGGTTTCAGAGTTATGCTGGAACACACACATACATACATAATCCATTTTTATATACATAGAAGATAGCGCAATTAGTTATTTCCTCTCAGCGATGTAGAAATTTCGAATTACTTAGCATTCTTCGTATATGCTTTTATTATATACGTCGGTATATAATAGTTTTCCTTGTAAGGATATGGTTATGTCAAGAACGTCAAACCACTGACGCCACCAACAAACTCAAAATAGTACAGCGAGGTTTGTCGTTCTTTACCTTTGAATCGTTGCATGAGTGAAACGGCCATTGATGAAATGAAAATGACTCCCTTACTCACGGAGGCTTTCACCAAAGGTCTGGAATGTCCCTCTCGCCCGGAAACTGGCATTTACCACAGAGCGGATATATTTGAGTTTTACGACGGTGATTATGGCGGACCTAGCCAGGAATTATGCAAAAGCATTAGTAAGAGAGAGAAATGCTAATGGGGCTCTTTGAACGAAGCTTTTGCGCTTATTATCGCAAACATGAAACTGCCTTTGTGGATGACGCGGACACAACAGATCCACGGATGCACTGGCAGGCCACAACCCCCCCCCCCCCCCCCACCTGTGTTATCCATTATCTATTCTAACTTCAGCATCATGGAATATTCAGGTCCATCATTTGTTCTATTCGTGAATTGTGAAAAAGTGTCTCGTTTTCATTCTTGCATATTTGTAACTAATTCACGCATGCATGATCGGTAGAGGGCGTCCTCTGACCACCCGCTGTACACATAATATATGTATATTTGTACGCATGCAAGCATTCGACTTACAATGCCAGTTCTTGCATACAGTATAAATCTATACTATATAATATATACAGAGGATTTCCCCTGATCATCCTCTGTGCCGATAACGTATATAGCCTATATATTTATGTAGGAAAGAATTTGGCTTACATTAATGCATGATCGCGCTTTGGCTATTGCAATCCTAAATAAGTTCTTTCAGGGTAAACGCATAAAAAACAAAATAAAAGCAGCGATGGCACTCAGTATTTCCGATATGTGTCATAATTTACAGCGATAGCTGCTCTTCTTTTGAGAGAGAGAGAGAGAGAGAGAGAGAGAGAGAGAGAGAGAGAGAGAGAGAGAGAGAGAGAGAGAGAGAGAGAGAGAGAGAGGGGTTCTGCAGCACTCACGAACTCACCCAAACTTCGCTTCACTCTTAACTCTACTAATAGCAAGATGCTGAGGTCATGAAATTTTGTAGCCCTTTCTTCACTCAGCTAAAAATTTTTATTCTAACATCCGGATATCACGGTATAACCATCTACGGGGTTTTGCTCTTTTGCTCTCCCCCCCCTTGCTCTCTCTGCATATATATATATATATATATATATATATATATATATATATATATATATATATATATATATATATATATATACTTAACCAAACTGGTTATTTCTTATCGTTTTGTATATAGTGCTCCGCAACGAGTGAAATATAATTTCCATTTATCTTTTGCACTGAATCCGAGAGCGTGTAGAGAAATCGCTATTTCCCTTTCGAACGCATCACGTTTCAACAAACGTTCGCCAGCAAATGAAAATATGCTTGCAATTGTAATGAATAATGAAAGCACAGCAGCAGTTGCAGAGATTTCCTTTTTTATCTGCGTAAATTACGAACCATAAATTAAGCAGCAACGACCACCTGCCAAGCTCAACCTCGCCTCATTTCAATTTGGTACTAATGGACATTTATACTGTACGGCGATTTGATATTTTATGGGGCTCTCTGTAAAACATGATAATCCTGATGATTGCTGTTTATGGTCTGTTACATCAGCTCAGATGGGTGTTATTCATTATCCGGCCTTGGCTGCTTTTAAATCTTAGTTATTGAATTGACGAAAGTGCATTATTTTCATCTCTTTTAAACCTTTTTAATTAAGCTACAAAAGTGTATTGTCTTTATATTTTCTTAACACATATTTTTGGGCTTATGTATGTGTGTGTGTGCGCGCGTGAGAGAGAGAGAGAGAGAGAGAGAGAGAGAGAGAGAGAGAGAGAGAGAGAGAGAGAGAGAGAGAGAGAGAGAGAGAGAGAGAGCGTAGCCCCTTGGAGACAGAGGATAGTTAAAAAACTATTGCACAATTTTTTTTAATTCTAGGAGAAATTTCCTAACCTCCTACATATATAAAATAACTTGCTTTCCTATTAAGATCGACAAAGGCCGTTCTGAGAACTTCATGGATAATAATTAATAAAATAAATGAGGGGAAATATAAAGGAAAAGTTTAAAAATAAAAAGTTTTTCATGAGAACTTGAATTTCAACACCACATGTCCTCATGTAGAAAGATAATGTTCTGTTGTGAAGTCAAGGCCAGTATGAGATCACAGAAACAATGGAATTATTTACTGACGTCTGAAAATAATGAACGACACATGAACAGCGATAACAATGGAACCCTCCAATGTCTACCGATTTTTCATGGCAGAATTTCTGTTTTATGATTTATTTCATAAGATATATTTATGTGAGATAAACACGTTTTAGCTATTTTTTTATGTAAACTTACTGAATATCAATAGCAAACGAATTATATAAGTACGGCTAATATTTGGCTTCGTAGCGATAAATGGTCGTTACATATGATGCTTCAGTTATGTATTGTACTTGTCCTAATATCAAGCTAATTATAGCAATAAGCCATAACTAAGGAATTTAGCAATATATCTAATGTACAGGGTGTCCATAAAGTCTCTTTACAATTTAAAAAAATATATATTACAAAAACAACTGAAGCCGTACTTAGATAATTCGTTTGTTGTTGATATTCAGTAAGTTTACAGCAAAAAATAGCTAAAACGTGTTTATTTCACATAAGTATACTCGTATCTCATGAAGTAAATCATAAAACAGAAATTCTGCCGTGAAAATTATTACAAAATGAGGAGTAGATATTGAAGTTTTTTTTTTTGCCTCATTTAATGTACCCGTATATGGCGCCATTAGTTGCACGAAGCACAGCAGGACGGTACTCGATTTCTTGCCATGTTCGCTGTAGCATAGCCATATCAATGGTAGCAATGGCATCAGTGATTTTTTGCTTGAGATCAGTGATGTCCCATATCTTTGTTCGATATGCGATATCTCTAACATAACCCCATAGAAAAAAGTACAGGGGAGTGATACCTGGTGAACGGGGTGGCCAGGGAACTGGTCCATCCCTTCCAATCCACCGGTCTGGAAATGTTTGATTTAGGAGCCCACGAACATGTGGTCACCAATGTAGTGGTGCATCATCTTACTGGAAAACGTTGGTTGGTTGAAGGTCGTCTTGTTGTGGTGCCACATATTCATTAAAAAGGTTTAGGTAAACATCTGCAGTAATTGCTGTCTCGTTGAAGAAAAATGGACCAATGATTCGATTGCACATGATCCCACACCACACATTCACCTTTGGACTATCTCGGTGAAGTTCCCTAGTCACATGGGGATGTTCTGATCCCCAGATTCTCACATTATGTGTGTTCAGTTTCCCTGAAACATGAAAGGTTGCCTCATCACTAAAACAAACTAGGTTGAGGAACGTTTCATCCTCAGAAATTCGTTCCAGCATGTTAACTGCAAACTCTTTTCGTCTTGGTTTATCACTTGGCTCGAGTGCCTGTATGAGTTGCACTTTGTAAGTGTATAATCGCAAGTTCTTGTGTAGAACTTTGTGCTGTTGAACGTGGTATCTGTAACTGTCTGGCAGCAAAACGGATAGACTTTGTAGGAGAAAGACCAAAGGCTTATCGTACATGATCGATGTTTTCCTTGGATGTTCTTGGTCGTCCACTCCTCTCTTTATCCAACACTGTCCCTGTCTCCGTAAAGTTATTGTGCCATGCACGAATTGACGGACGTGACGGTGGTTCTTTTCCATACTTAGTTATGTAGTTTTGCTGAGTCTGCGTGTCCGATTTTGTTTCAGTAAACCCTGACACACATTGTGCCTTTTCTTGAGCAGTAGCCATTTTTTATGAGTTAATTTAACAGCGCCTCTTTCATCAACAGGGTACCTGAAATAAGCAAATGCAATGTGATTAAAGACTTTGATAACTGCTGAGTACGTAGAACAAATCTTATTAAGATATCTCACCAATGGCTTTTGTAATATATTATTTAAATTGTAAAGAGACTTTATGGACACCCTGTAATTTTTCACTTGATGTGCTAATGAATACCCCGTTAGGGAAAACCATTATATTTTCATTTCTCCCCTTGGGTCGTTTTGTGGCAGTGTGGAACTTGGAGTGTATCGTCCCATTAACTTTCTTCATGCTAAAGAAATAATGATAATATATATATATATATATATATATATATATATATATATATATATATATATATATATATATATATATATATATATATATCGTCCCATTAACTTTCTTCATGCTAAAGAAATAATATATATATATATATATATATATTTATATATATATATATATATATATATATATATATATATATATATATATATATATATATATAATAACAAGAAGGCTGCTCGTACTTATAAAACTAACTACAAAAATGTTGTCCTTCGATAAATCTGGATATTTAATAGAGTTTTCATCTTAGTCAAATCCATATTCACATTAAGTACTTATGAAATATATAATACTGTGCCATATGTTAAACAGAACCTTCATTTTTCTTTATTTCAAGAGGACAATAAATTCAGTCTTGCTCAGGTCACTTCTTGCCTTATTGCATGCTTTTATTTAACTTGACTTCTGCGTCTGTCCATCTGTCTCTTTGGGTCAAAACTTGTAACTCAATTTTTGACCTGTTCCCTTCGTCCGATGGACTTGAAATTTTGCGTGGTTACTTAATCCCGGTGACAATACAACCTTACGTGATCAGTAGGTCAGCAATGACCTCAGGCTACCCTACAATAACCTCTCGTAGTATCTCAGGATTTGTATGAAACCCTTCAGATTTTTCATACCTTCTTTGAGTCGGTAGAATAAGTTAATAACTCTACAGTTTTTTCAATCCTTCTTTGGCCAGGAAGGATATCACGTTCAATTTTTTTTTAGTTACCATCATAAATCGGTTACAGTTTCTCTCAGAACTAAAAAGTATAAAATAAAAAAATATATAATTTTTTTCAATACACGCTTTTATTAAAATGCACTAAAAAGTAAAAAAAAAAAAAAAAAAAAAACAATTTTTTGAGAAACACCAGGATTTTCTTACAGTTAAGCATGTCTACAAAAATAAAAACATGGGCTCCAAACATGGAAGGAAATGCTACAAGTAATAAGAAAATACATTATTCTTGTAGTATTTCCTTCCATGTTTGGCGGCCATGCTTTTATTTTTGTAGACATTTTTTTCACTATATTCCTCCACTTAGCACATAATGCACAGTTCATATTTCTTCTTAATTTTTTTTCGACCAGACTACTTTTCCATTCCGTGCTTTCCACAAGGTAATTTACACCCAGTAACATATGTTTACCTTTTAGAATGTCACTTTTTCTACATTCCATTTAAATCAGTAAATCAGTCAGCTACTAACGTATATCTTATTCATATTGTGAAGAATTTTATATTTCATTAGAAATCCTTTTTTTTAATGTTTTCGTATGGCACCTTGTTCACAAAAGAATTATATATAAGTCCTTTGGCTCAGTTTCCATCTTGCTATAATACTTAATTAAATCACCTTCTTGCATGCCAAGCAAAAATATTGTTGCAAGTTACATATTTTGCAAATCCTATTAAAAACACGGCTCATTTTTTCCCGACAAAAGCAAAATAAGATCACTAGGAATCTCAAAGTATTTACCAATATCCATTCGCCTTTTCCCCCGTCCCCTTAAAAACCGTTCACCTTCTAATATCAAGACATTGTTTTTAGAGAATCAGAATGCTCCTTCGGAAACTAAAAAATAAGAAAGGCGGTAGGAGACCAGTAGTGCGCGGTGTCTTGTTTAATCAGAGGAAGAGCCTCTTCCCTTGTTCTAACGCACTAACTGCCTCGTGACTCAAAAGTTATCTAAAACTACTTTCTGCTTCGTCATTCTGAAGAGTGGAAGCCTTTTTTGTTGGTTAGAAACATTAAATTATTACTTTTTTTCTGTCGTCTTTTCCTCATTTCCTTTGGTATTATTTACCATGCATATAGTTTTTTTTTAATTTTTCCTCATTTTATTATTATTATTATTATTATTATTATTATTATTATTATTATTATTATTATTATTATTATTATTATTATTACAATGATAATATTAATACTATCATTATTAAATATTAAAAAGTATTATTATTATTATTATTATTATTATTATTATTATTATTATTATTATTATTATTATTATTATTCATGATAATTTAACCCTTTTTTCAAATTATATTTTACTTATGAAACATGAGTAAGAATTTAGGAAAAAGTCATGTTTTTATGATCGAATTCTACCTGTCTGTTTACTTCATTTTTTATTCTCTCTCTCTCTCTCTCTCTCTCTCTCTCTCTCTCTCTCTCTCTCTCTCTCTCTCTCTCTCTCTCTCTCTCTCTCTCTCTCTTATAGCTTAGCATCGCCTCTTGGTAAGAGAAGGAAGTTCAAAGGAGTCCAGACCATCACTCAAGGAATTTGGGCTATTGTGGGTGTGAAGACGCACATATTCTTTTTTTAAGGAATTATTAAAAAAATATATATATATTATTGAGCGATTTAATAACGCATAGTCGATCTGCTTTCACGGAATCTTGTAAATATCTCTTTAATCTTTCTATGTGTATAAATATATTAAGATTTACTTTATCAGAGAAGGCTTTCATTCATTTATTCATCGATTTGTCTGGCATGGTTAGATTCTCCAGAAATACATATATTATCTAGCATCTCAATACGGGGAGAAATGGCTTGCAATATCCAAGTTGTAATTAATAAAAAATAGCTAAAAGCAAATATGGAAATTGCCTGTTATAGCTAAAATTTAAAAAGTGTATTCATAATTGAATGGCTTTATCAATTCTGTATTACACTTGATATTATTATTGTACTCCTCTCTTCTGACATTCCACTTATATATATTTGATATGCAATACTTATTTGTTTCAGTACTCCACTGTTCCGTAATGTGGAATCTACGAAGATTGCTAATAATTTCAAAAATAATTCCTGGCATTGAAGTTAATGAAGACTAACCTGGCCGTCTTAGCTGATTGCAGGTGAATGTCTTGCCTAACTACTGGACTCGACTCGTACTTCTTAGTGCGAGAGTAAAGCAATGATATCCAGTATGGTCCACATATTAATAAGCCCATCTACCTTTAGTTAAACCGTCTAAAGTTTCTGATATGGGTTCAAACAACGTATTGATTATTTACATTAATATAAGTTAAAAAATTTATTATTTTTAGTGGAGAATATCCTCTGGCTATTGAATAACCTCTTGTCCTCTGAGGATTAAAGGAAAAGAGTTGAGGGAAATTAACAATTAAAAGAAAATGAAGTATCATGCAATAATTGATAAATGGAAAAAGTGTGAAATATCCAGTAAGATATAATACAAAATAGAATGAAAAGAATAATAGAATATAATGCAAAACCCAACTATGAAATATTAGATGGAATGTCAAGAAACTGCACAAAACTTGGCTGACAGCAAAGCTATTTGACCGAAGAGGATCGTTAATAGTAAATAAATATCAAACAGAATGTGAAGTTGTTCTATGATTCAAAAGCAGTTGAAGTTCGTATAAAATACTGCAAATGAAAGAGATAGCCACAATAACGCTACAGGTTTCATTATATATGGATGACGGAGGCGTTTGTGGTTCAATCTTGCTTGAGAAATCTTATGACTGACATTTTTTGCTTTTGTATTTTGTCATTTGTTTTTTTTTCTAAATCATTTTACCAGCCCAACAAAGGATTTCGGATACATTTTACGGAAATATGACTCTACGATTTTTGAAGGCTGATTTCAAGGTGGTTTACAAAGGTAAACCATCTTGAAAAGACAAATTTAATAATGACTTCTGCACTTCTCAAGTCCGTGGATTTTTATTAAATTTAAAATGAAAACTATATATATGTATATATATATATATATGTGTATGTATGTATATATAATGTATGTATGTATGTATGTATGTATGTATGTATGTATGTATGTATGTATGTATGTATGTATGTATGTATGTATATGTACGTATGGTCTACATATGGGATGGTCACGGAATGAAATCCTTTTGAAATGCACAACCCTTGGAAACATTAAAACGCCCTCACCTAAAAGTGAGAAATGTAAATGCCAGAACAAGGGTGGTTTCAGGGTTGTATGAGGATACATAATAGGTTCTATAAAAAATGTCATTACCGTCTTCCTCCTGACTAGCTTTTTGTCTGCGATACTGCACTCAAAAATAATAATAATAATAATAATAATAATAATAATAATAATAATAATAATAATAATAATAATAATAATAATAATAATAATAATAATAATAATAATAATAATATAAAAGAATCGCCTTTCCTAGCCATTCAGGAAGTTTTGCGCAGTCTTCTTTTAGTTAAAAAGAGATATATTAATGTTCTTTCTTTATGATCTGGCGCTTGCAAGAATGTTGAATGTTTTGTTAACCACATTAAAGTTTGTATTATTTACAGGATTTTCGATAATTTGAACTTTGATTCTCTCGTCTTCATAATCTTTTTCCTTTATTTTTGTCTTATATCCTTTTTGTTTTGAATATAAGTATTTATCGCTTTAATCATTGGAATACATTATATTAAATTTTTATTTTATTACTAAAGGATTATAAATTTTCACACAAATAAAACTAAATCCAGATGCAATTCATATCATAAAGCCATTCAGATATAAATCCGTGGATTTTTTGTATAAAACCTATGCATACAAACATGCATACATACTTACATACGTACATACATACATACATACATACATACATACATACATACATACATACACACACACACACACACACACACACACACACACACATATATATATATATATATATATATATATATATATATATATATATATATATATATACTGTATATATATATATATATATATGTAACGGCCATTTCTAAGCCTATACTTGATTTAAGTCTCCGTTTTATGAACAGAGGTTTGATCTCGCTTATCCCGAGACATTGTGTGATAGCAGTAACATGAGCCGGCATCATAAGTTATATCTTTCCCTAACTAAAATCTAAGGACTACTGGAATGAGATACTAAGTACAAAACTAAAACCCTTTATTGACAAAAATCAACGAAAAATAACTTCTTAAAAATTACGAAGAATGAAATCCAATGTTTCACATAACTATCAGAAAATCTTCTAAGGAAATAATGCTCCAAAATCATAAACCCCCAATTACAGAAAATAACTCATCTGTCAAAACATGAACACGTCAATCAATTAAAACAGGTCATCTCAAATGTCATACCACTCTCATCCTTGTAGGAGGGAGAGAGGAAAAAGGAATAGGAATGGAGTGGAACAGAAATACCTGTGAAAGAAGAAACGTCACATTAAAAATCATAAAATGTACAAAAGTGCAGAAACACATCTTCCACTGTCATAGGAGATACCGTCTGTTCACAGTTCTGAAAAACAAAGTCTAAAAACGTATATGAATTCTTACTCACTCCACAAGTCCTCTGGGACAGTCTCCATGTGAAAAAT
>JANJGK010000017.1:10761455-10763955 GCA_039081455.1 Macrobrachium rosenbergii | reverse complement strand
TTTGAACAACAAATGACTTATCGTAATCTAAGTTAGTGTATTTCTAGGGATACTTATGTATGTACCTAAAGGAAATAGCAAAGTTATATATTCTCCTTGTGTATAATCATTCACTTTATTTCAAAACTTTCGTATGTTATTTTAAAATGTCTTTTTTTCTAAAGCCATGCAGACGCTACCCAGGCCATGCACCAAACTAACTTCATAGAAGGACTTCATTGCTCTCTTTCTCTCTCTCTCTCTCTCTCTCTCTCTCTCTCTCTCTCTCTCTCTCTCTCTCTCTCTCTCTCTCTCTCTCTCTTTGTGGTAAACTTTCTTAGGTATGAAGCTAAAAGTTGGCTATTGAAGGAGTCTTACTGTACTTTACGCTGGACACTGGGACGAAATAGCAATTTTTGGGGAAAAAAATAATTCCTCACTTAATATTAGTTTTTTTTTTTAACAAATAGTTATCATTTTGTTAAAATTACTTTTCTAAATTACCTCCACCAAGGTGTTCATGTTTTGCCTTTATATATATGTCTGTCTGTCTGTCTTTCCATCTGCCTGTATGTCTATCAGTGGCATTATGCATAAAGTTATTTGTGGATTTCGATGAAATTTTTAAGAGTGGTCGCAAATGGACAGAGAATTATTTTATAAGATTATTTCTCTTATATGGTCTCGCTTTTGGGGGGTGAAGGGGGATCAGCCTCTGCCCCCATTAAAGTCAACCCTTTTAACCAAATTCGATATCTCGAGTATAACAGTGAAGTAGGATCAAATATCATGATTTTTATAGTAGTCATTGCATCCTTATCAAGATCTAGGGGACGAAAAAGGCTCACAAACTTCTTTTAAACAAAATTAACTTTTTCAGATTATTTCCTTACCGTATTGGTGGAGGAGTGCTCTATGGGCATTTTATGGTATTTTAAGAGTTCCTTTTTTCTACAATTGTGTCAAACAGCTGGAAATGATGCGTAATCTTATCTGACAGAAAATCTATTTTTAACTTTAAACAATCACTTCAGACAACTGGAAATTAAACTAAGCATATATAGTCCTATACTTACTTACAATATTACTGTACTTACACAGTGAACGTCAAGCATAATAACTAATTAGCTATGATCATAGGCATCATCACCTGAATCACTGTCTACATCATCGTCAAGTTTTAAAAGCACTGAAGCATCATCAGGAAGAGTTCTTATCTTCCTCTCTGTTCTATTCCTCAAGGAAGTTATGTAGGGATCTGAAGAACTCGGTAGTCTTATCATTATATCTTTATTGGTCTCTGTTCTTGGTGATTTACGGCTGAGTCGCTCACAGTAACTTCTAAATTCTTTATTTCGAGCTTCTTGGGCCTCCTGTGAAAGTGATCCAATAGGTATGTTGAATTGCTGAATAACGTCAGCTCCATAAATTAAAATCTTGTGCAGTGACTGAGACATATAATAACAACTATAATGCTCTATGTATTGCTCTTCTGGTTCTTGTGAATATTTTTCTTAAATTTGGTTGGATTATTTTCCTTCCAAGGAGATAGGACAGCAAGGATTGTATGAAGTCGTTCAATTAGAGTTACGTTTATACCTGCCATTCTGGAGGTCTCCTCTACATTAAAAAAAAAAAACTCCTTGCAGTATCACCATCATTTGAGGTTCCAGAGCCTCCTGGCTTAGGCATATCAACAACAAGACCAAGTTCATTTTTCAGTTGCCTTTGAATTGTTGTCTTCTGGTTCTGCATAAGGTTTTTTTTCTTTTTGGGACCTTACATACATCTGATCCATGCATGTAAGGTTGAAAGGCCATACTTGAGGTTATCTCCATAGATCTTTCTTTTCATAACCTGATTGATGTCATTCATACATTTGGGACTTGCTCCATAAATGCTTCAGCGCTGAAATGATGAAGTTAAAGTAGATAAAGAGGTTGAAACCTTGCCATCAGTCATTAACGAATACTTCATGGGATACATTACATTCATTATCAACTACTGTAGGTTTTAGACATTTCTTAGCGGAATCAATAAATCATTCTATGTTCTCAAAATATCAATAGTTTCCCTTATAAACAAAAATCTTAAAGGTCTACAATAAGAAGTGGAGAATGGAGCAGGATTTTCCCAAATGATAATTTTGGAATTTCTTTCAGGGTAAGTTATCTCTAATTTCAAAGGAACAATGCACGTCATAAAAATGCAAACTTCATTAGACAAATCTCTTTCATCCGAGAAGTCTTTTGTTTGTAAATATGTTGACCTGTTGAACCATCAAATCCTATCTTTGATATCAAAATACCCATTGTAAATACAGGAATATTGCTTGTCTCATTGTATACAGATCTCAAAACTCTGTTAGTTGTGTGATCTAAAACATCTTGCAAGTTAACTCAGCAGCGAAGTATGTAATTTTCCAATTTTCTGGGCAAGGACAGCATAACTTTTTGGCCTCTCTTACTAGGTAATAGGGTGGATGCAATTCACATTTCCTCTTCATCGCTCCATTTCTTAT
>JANJGK010000017.1:10753955-10756455 GCA_039081455.1 Macrobrachium rosenbergii | reverse complement strand
TAAGAGGGGCAGTCATCACAGTAATACCTGGATAAAAGGGACAGTCACCACAGTAATACCTGGATAAGATGGGCAGTCATCACAGTAATACCTAGATAAAAGGGACAGACAGCACCAGAATATCTGGATAAAAGGGACAGTAACCATAGTAATATCTGCCAGTTCACACATGACTGTTCGAAGGGTGAAAGTTCGCATGAAAAAAGTAGAACTGTCAGTCGAACCATCAACACAAACCCCTCCCCCTCTTCCTTTTCCCTCCCTGTCCCCTTCCACCTCCCCTTTCACCCTTCCCTCCCCCTCCTCTTTCCCTTTTCCCTCCCCTTACATGTAGACTGTCATTCAGAGTTTTCCCGGACACTACCAGGTTGGTCAGCTAGTGTATATATACATAGTTTTCTTAAACCTATGTGTCGTCTCCGTGATTATGGTCAGTTTAGCTCGTTTTCTGCATAAATATATATATATATATATATATATATATATATATATATATATATATATATATATATATATATATATATATATATATATATATATATATGTATGTATGTATATATAAATATATATATATATATATATATATATATATATATATATATATTGATATATATATATATATATATATATATATATATATATATATATATCTGTGTGTGTGTGTGTGTGTGTGTGTGTGTGTGTGTATGCGTGTGTGAAAACATTCTGACTATTGAGGCTCTTTATTTAGGGTAGGTCAACGATCGCGAAAAACAAAACCGCGTAGGTAAATTCAACGTGTGTGATAATTTTTAATTAAGATAACTGTCAGAATGTCAGCCAGTTTCTCATAACACCACTTGTTCACACACATTAAGAGAAGGGCGTCTCTTCTAATGTTGTGAGCATCAGGAAATTTGAATTTCGGTGGCTAATTTGGATGGCTGACTGTAACTTTAAAATTTCATCATTTTAAAAAACAAATCCCGAAAGGTGCCCTCCAGAATATGAGCTTTCAGAAAAACTAAGTATCACGGCTGTATCTTTTACCATTATTGCTCCACAAATATGTTAGGTCCCTCACCCACCCACCCAACCGCCCCCCCTACCACATCCCCTGAACGCCAAAAATCGATATCTGGATCTCCGGAATGGCGGAACGGATTTCGATGAAATTTAGCACGTTGAGAGAACTTAGTGGGAAACCTGTAAAGCCAGAGTTTCATCCCGGTCGGTTGAATATTTCCAGAGTTATAAAGGGCCGAAGTCGGGATTTTTGTGTACTCTGGGTGGCTGGGCTTTACAAACCGCCAACTACCGCGGCGTTTCATATGTCGGTCAGAGCTACTGAGAGGAAATGAGAAAGAGATACACACACACACACACATATATATATATATATATATATATATATATATATATATATATATATATATATATATATATATATATATATATATATATATATATACTGTATATATATAGGGTGGTATCATTTAAACCATTCAACCCATCCAACAGTGCAAGATTTTTTCTCTCTGAAATTTTAATCCACTTTCAAAAAGGTATAGATCAAACATTTGCCTCCGTAATGAGATTGGCGGAAACTGATGGAATAATTGTACATAATTTTTTTCTTATATTACTGGCCATGCTTCATTTATATGAAGGTTAAAAATTTTAATGATCTGGAAATGAATTAGCAGATTCACTTGGTTACCATTGTAAGTGAATTCGTGAAACGATAGACTAAAAAGTCCAATAATTAATTTGTTCGTACATATTATATAAATACATCACTTCTTAACGCAAACAAGAGCGTGAAAAGAATAAAATTAACAGCATTGGAAGGCTTTTTACCAAAACAAAAGAAGTACTCTTGCCTTCAGGAATATAACTTTTCCTTAACGAAATCAACAATACAACCTGGTACCAGAATGCATGACTCCTTAATTGAATCTCGCCCTGAATCCTTTAGGAATCTTTTCCCGGGAACTCCTTAGGAGCGAGCGGGTGATCTGAATTCTATTTGTTTTCCTAAAGAAGAAGCAACTTTTCCCAGAGGAGAGACTGACATAGGAAGTGTTGCAGATAATGAATTATTCTCAACCCCTTTAATGGCGTTAGGTGTGAAGTCATGCTAGAGGGAGAAAAGAAAATGAATATTCTTTAAAAGGGAAATGAGGATTCTTTAAAAAAGAGAAATGAAGATCCTTTCAAACGGAAATGAAAAATCTTGAAAAGGAAAATGAAGATACCTTCAAGAGGAAAATGAAGATTCCTGAATAGGTAAATGAAGATTCCTGAAAAGTTCAATGAATATGATGATTTTTAGAAACGAAAAGAAAATCTTTAAAAGGCTAATGAAGATTTTTTAAAAACGGAAAGAAAAATCCTGAAAAGGTAAATGAAGATTCCTTAAAAGTGGATTGAAGGCTCTTAATAGGGAAGATGAAGATTTTGAAAGGTAAATGAAGTGTTTGGCTAAATCTTATTTTCTTGTATGTTTTTGATGAAGAAT
>JANJGK010000017.1:10723955-10751455 GCA_039081455.1 Macrobrachium rosenbergii | reverse complement strand
TGTATGATTGGTCATAATTTTTTCATCGTTTACTTTATATTTCCCTCAGAAGAAATCGAAGTGTGCTTCTGTGTGCGTAATGGATAGCAAACCATATCCATTGTAAACGAGTGGCTCTGAATAAAAAACCGCCTTTCATAATTCTTCTTCCATCATCTACACACGAACTTCGACCACAAGAGCTGAGGAAACTCATCTTTATTCTAGAAACGAATAAGTTATTTGGAATATTTACCCAAAGAATTATTACTCTTTTGTGGGGTTGAAAATGAAGCCTCGGATATTCCAAAGACATTCATGAGAGAAAAGGAGAACCTTCCATGAGAAATAACTGACTTTCAGGGAGAAGAGACATCTTTGAAAAAGAAGCCCCAACAAAATGTTCTTGAGTTAATTCCGTTAGAATTTTGTTATCACTTTTTTTCTTTTGTGTGTTTTTCTTCTGTATTGAATCAAAATACTGAAGTTGTATAACATTTTGATGAAATTTACGTAGGCATTAATGAGGACAAACTATTATTAACATCACACAGAGGGGTTAACGAGACCCTGCGGATTAATCCTTCCGGGTAGGATTTGATTAACGCGTAAGCGGTAGTTGTGTAATCACTTTCATAAAGAATCCTTAGTATTTGGTAATGACAGTAGGCACAGTATACGTGATACTTTGCTAATTAAGCCTGTATAAAAAATAATTTTATCTCGAATTTGTATAAGAAAATGATGTATAAACACTGCGAAATTTCACTTTTGATGCTCTAAACAGCAGTTTTCTCTCTCCTTGATCAAACAAAGAACTAAATTAGATTCGCCTGAGGTGAATGACCTTGCAATTCAACTTTAAAATTTTCAATGCGGCTGATTCGTCTTTCCAGGAAAAGTTTTCGACATTTTAAGTGAAAGACCTCATTGAATCGCTTCTTGAAACTTGCAGGAATTCCTAATATCAGATAGAAACTGAGTTGCAAATGAAGACAGGTCAGGAAAATGGATAGGCGTCTTCGGTTTTAATTCTTATTTTGTAATAAAAACTCATACTTATGAAAAATTCACTCCAATATGTAACTGCTTACCGCCAGAATAGAAAGTCAGCAACTGGACCTCTTGAGTACAGTCAATGTTTCATTTGCATTAAGAAACTCGCTATAGAAATACCTTTAATAAATATAGCAGATATTTTGGAATAAAAATATCCCCTGTATCTGCCTTGATTTTACCTGACGAAGGTTGGTTTATTATCTGCACATTTCTACTGAACGAAATTATAAGTTCTTCACTAACATGAAAGTAATTCCCTCGTTTGCAAAAACCATACCACGAAAGAAAAGATACGTAACAGAAAGACACCAATTTGAAAGGAGAATCAGTATATCTTAACCAGCATCACAAAGTTTAATGCAGGCTGATGAAGTTCAGTCGGTTTTGACCGATCTGCGAACTTCTTAGCTTCATTATGGATGTATGTTGACTCTCGTACATCCTGACGACCCCTCGTCTTCAACGAATGTTTTCCTGTGCGTAGCTCCTCGTTAGAATGGACCTCTTGAACAGTTACGGAAACGACTCCTGAGGGAGTTTGCGTAATGGTATTCCTCTACCTTCTCATGTACTGGAATGTATTAATTTGTTACATCATGACATTTCTTTACCCATTAATTTACGACAGATTTTATCATTGTTTACAAAAATCTGAATGCTTAATGTGATGAAACCTACATTTTTCACTACAACAATAACAGTAATGAATAATAACAGTGAATAATGAGGAAACTACAGAGTAAGACATTTCAAAATGAAATGAATGAAAACAGAATGACTTACAGTAAATAAATACTGTTTGCCACCAGTTCCCAACATTCCTTGAGTATTTAAAGCATTCACATCTTTATCTAAATTTTTAGCAGATTCAACCTATTTAATATTATTCACGAAGAAATTTTGTCTTTTTATGATTACCGGCGAGTTCCAGCCTCCGTGGCTATTATCAAAGATCATATTCATTAGCAATGCCAGTCAATGAGTCGCCTTGACCAGTGCCTAATAATCTTCTTATTTCTGAAATCAATTCACTTTGCTTTGATCACGGACAAGAAATGAAAATATGGATTTAAAGAGCTTATATGCTCTTTAATCCAATATAATGGATGCAAATGAATACATATGGCATCGTTACTATCAGTTCTTTAATACAATGAAGTGTGTGTAATCATATGAAAATTTTATTATATAATGGTTATGGAAATCAATGCTAGCATTATAGATTTTACATTAAGCATCTCTAAGTGTGCATATAATTTGTTGAGAGAGAGAGAGAGAGAGAGAGAGAGAGAGAGAGAGAGAGAGAGAGAGAGAGAGAGAGAGAGAGAGAGCGGCTCCAAAGTGCATACTTTTTCCTATGAGCAGATTATACCTGATTTTCATCAGCGTTTATCTGTTTCACCTACTTTGGAAACTACCCCAGTACAATCACTCTTTATCACGCGTTCAAGTGGGTAAGGTTTTGTTTATTTTTTACCTAACTAAATGAGCAACTTTTGAGTCTCTGTGACCTAAATGAAAGGTACCTGCTCTTTATTCAAGATTCTATTCTTTTACTTAAGGTTCATCTGACTTTCGAGAGGTATTTCAGTGGAACTTTCACGTAAAACGTCTAATTTTTTTGAAGAGTGAAAGAAATTTGGATCGAACTGAAAAGTTGTGGTAGGCAGGACTTCTTCAGGTGTCCTAATTCAGAGATGGAATGAAACCTAAACTGAATATTTTTCTTTTAATAAAAAGTGTTTCTCCTCCACAAAATATTGGAGTGAAAATATCTGAGTTATACACATTTTCAAATTGAAGTAGAATATCCTTGACTTTATCGACGATCAATATGACAGTATAAATATAATTTTTTTAAATAAATAAGAAAAATGTCAGCATTTGCCGCATTTCTTTGGGTACATCAATTTTTTATAATCTCATTTACGTAATGCTGTAGAATAATTGTGTTTTTAATTTAATTTTGTAAACAAAATCCGTACACAGATGTGTTTTTAGATGAAAATTTTATTTTGTTTGCATGCACTGAATGACTCTATAAGTATTCGTTATATATGTCCTCTTTTTTTTTGGGGGGGGGGGCCGCCCGGGTGGGGAGCTGGTGGTGTACATGAGGAGTTTCTGTCTCTTCTGTAAATCAATGCTAATTCAAATAAAACGCGATAGTTTCCGGCCAAAGCTTCCCCAAATAATTTGAAAGTATAAAGCAAAAAAGTAAATAAAAGCATCAGAGAATCCTTAAAGCATGAATTCATCTTCTCAAAACTGAAGTGACTGACGGTATATGAAGATGCTGAGAGAAAACACTACTGAGAGAAAGGAAGTGGGGATGAAGAATATATTTCACAATAAGAACTGGAAATAGGGTGAAAAGTTATTAATGGTGAAAAGCACATTTTTAACAGAATTAAAACAACAGGATCATCTTTTAATATTTATATTATTCATGGAATAATAGGTTTAAGAAACTGATCTTCCCCAGTGCAAGCACGAAATATGACGCAAGTCAACGATAACGCCAGCATTTTATCTGTGGAGGAAGCATGACGGCAAATGGAGATGTTAATAACTGTTAAATATGCATGGCTTCATTGTATGAGGTTATAAGACAATGTTTCAGTGACACTTTTCTATATTTGTGCTTTGTTGTTGAAGACCTGAGTGTGACTTCTCCAAGCAAAATACAGGAATATCTGTACGTACTCAGTAACTGAATAGCATGCAGTGAACAACCTGAATTACACTTTGATAAACCTATCATTAGTATTATGTAATAAAAAATAGTGGCTTTGAGTATATGTAAAATCATATCGCACAGATATTCAGAGATACTGACGTGAGCGCGCTCGCGCACACGCACACACACTTGTGTGTGTGTGTGTGTATTATATATATATATATATATATATATATATATATATATATATATATATATATATATATATATATATATATATATATATTAACCTTATCACATACACAATTGTTCTGTGCATTAGTAGGATTACTAAAAGGACCTCATTAAAACTGGATGGTATCGAACGGAGATTTTTATTCAGAAAAAGTTACAAGCTTTCATGGACAAACAGTCCACATTATCAAGTATCCGTACAATGAGCAGACGCGTAGTCCAGCTGTATTTATATCTGTGTGCTGGGTACTTTCAATCCTATAATTGCCTAGCACCTCCCGTGTGACCCCCACCCCCTCGTGATCTTGGTCTTTTTCTGATCCCTCCTTCCAGGTGTCCGTTTTCCGTATACTCCACAGTAGCAGCAAGGAAACGAAGGAAAAAAGCAAGAGAACGCACGGAAAACGGACACCTGGAAGGAGGGATCAGAGAAAGACCAAGATCACGAGGGGGTAGGGGTCACACAGGAGGAGCTAGGCGATTATAGGATTAAAAGTACCCAGCACACAGATATAAATACAGCTGGACTACGTGTCTGCTCATTGTACGGATACTTGATAATGTGGACTGTTTGTCCATGAAAGCTTGTAACTTTTTCTGAATAAAAAACTCTGTTAGAGACCATCCAGTTTTAATGAGGTCCTTTTAGTAATATATATATATATATATATATATATATATATATATATATATATATATATATATATATATATATATATATATATGTGTGTGTGTGTGTGTGTGTGTGTGTGTGTGTGTGTGTGTGAATGTGCATGAAAACCAGTAACCATCCGCTTTAATCTAATCGAAGGAACACAATGGTTCAATCCCTGAGGAAGTGGTTCATTACCGAGTCTCATTCAAGATTCATTGGGTAATTATCTATGGAAATCCAACCTTGCTTGCCCATCAAACTATGGCTCCCTTGCTATTCCCTTTACCCCTTTGAAATTTGAGGAGGACCCGGCTGAGTACACCCTTCCTTGTCTTCCTTCTTTGGTCCTGAATTCATCTTTTCTTGCCAAGGAGTAAAGCTTTCATCTAAAGACGGGTGTTGGAGTGTCTAAAGATAACCGATGAAATTTTTATGAACCCGTTTTGAGTTCTGTAGTTTATTCAATAAACAATAGGTAATAATTATAATTACAACACGTACAGAAGGTATTTAATTACTGTACCAATCACAATCATTTTTAAATACTTTTAATGAACATTACGAAAAGAGAAAAAAAGGTATTATTAGCTTCCACGTGTCATTATTAATGTTTGAAACTAAAGAGCGTACGAATATATGATAAAACAACTTGAATGTTAATTCATTAAGATATGGAAGCCGGTTAACATGAGAAAACCTACAAAGAATATAATATAATTAGCACTATAAAACATATTAATCCACAGCTGGAACCTGACTTGTATGGCCTAGTGGGCAGCGCCCTTGCCTTTCAATTGAAAGACCTGGGTTAGATCCTGATGTGAGTCAGAAATTTATTTCTGTTCCACACGTGATTGTGTGTTGATTATTTCTGTCATATTCACTCAGAAGGGATAATTCGAATGAAGTGCTGTCAATTGGGTCATTGCTGAGTAGGGGAATTGGGGAAAACTGGCTAGTATGCAAGCAGTTAGCTTGCACAGGTAATTCCTTGTGTACAGTGGCACTCAGGTTCCAACTTCTTTTGTGACCTGTATGGCCTAGTGGGCAGCGCCCTTGCCTTGCAATTGAAAGACCTGGGTTCGATCCTGATGTGAGTCAGAAATTTATATATATATATATATATATATATATATATATATATATATATATATATATATATATATATATATATATATATATATATATACACACACCTGACTTTCTCTGTTCATTTTCTTAACAATCTCCCACAATAATTAAATTTGCTCTTGTTTTTTGTTTATCATAATTTTGGACCAGATATGGTTCGTTAAGACGTGCCATTTTTTTTTTTTTTTTTTTGCCTTGGGAGAGCTATAAATTCTTCTATTACAAATTTTTCACTTAAAAAATTAAATACATTTTCGTATCATTATATATTCCTTACGGTATTTTCTAATAAACTTCTATTCAGGTTTAAATCTTATATATTATTCAAAACCGTTTGCTGAATATTTTCTTTTTATCAAAGACTCGGTAATATCTTAGAACGAAAAAAGCCAAAGAGTTTAAAGAAGTCGTCTGTCGAAAAATAAGTGTTCACGGTGGTAAAAATAATAAAAAAAATACAGACATAAGTCGGAACCAAAACGTGACAACGATTCCTATGAAAGAATGGTACTCGTCTGCAACAGCAGCAAAAAGTAAAGTAAGGAGTGGAAACTCACAACTCGAAAAAAAGAGTATTTCTACTATTAGATTACGAGAGAGAGAGAGAGAGAGAGAGAGAGAGAGAGAGAGAGAGGGAGTGGGGATGGAATGGAGTGAGTTCGGATCGGATCTGGGGATAGAAAAAGAATTTCGGACATTTAAGGAAGATTCATGATGCTAGTGAAAGACAAATGATGGACCTAGGAAAAGAAGATCCAATGAATCAATAGAGGAGGAAAGAGAGTTCTTGAGTTTTTATCTTGAAATCAAACTCATCTTTTCATTCAGTACCCTGATATTCGATCAATATTTTTGGTGCGAATGGATTTTCAGTCGTGACTGATTTTGAAATCTCGAGAAAATTTTTTTCCAACTGATTGCTTATCATAACCTCAATTGGTCTCAAGATACAGCGATGCTTAATGCAGAGAATATATTGAAAGGCATACACATCATAGGGATCATCGCTGTTTTAATTTTTTTATAACCGAATGTTTATCCATTAGCCTCTGTGGCATATATCACTGCAGGTCATCGGGATTTTGCGAAATCTTGTTTTATTCCGCGTTTTGTGGTAAGTTCATTGATTGATTTCTATAAGTACTATTAGATATATCGAGCCTAAGACTAAGACTATATTAGATAATGAAGCAAATTAACAGAAAATATTAAGTATTGGGAAATCAGTAACATATAACAGTGAACAAGCAGTGAATATTGGTAAAGCATGATAGCAGAGAAATCGTATGCCAAAACGTCTTCTTCAACATCGGTCTTGTCTTCTTTTTCTTATTGCTGCTGCCAATTTGTGAATTCTCAGGTTCATTTAGCATGAGCCCAATTCGTCCTGAGACCACGCTTTTCCCTATGATAGGAATTTCATGGCTGTGAAAAGGTTATTTCGTTTTCTGAGCTTTCGTTTTATCGTTTTCCCTCCCTGGAATACAATAAAGAAAATATTTTACTGATATTTAGTTTCGTGGATATGATATCTAGGTGATAAAATTGTCTTTTGGCACCATTTCATACAATATCTTTACTTTCTATTTCTCTGTTTTTACATAATATATAATGCTCACTAAAATATTTGAATAATGGGTTTGTTAGGTCAAGGGTAATAATTAGATGTAACAGATTTGGTTCTGAGAAGTAAGTCATTAGGATAATGATATAGTATGAAATATAAGATTACTATGTTTCCCTTCTCACTAATGTAAGGTAAGATCCACAACGAAATGCATATAATAAAACTTGTGTATTAAAAACATGTGTACAAAAAGAAGACTTCGTCCAACTATTGTGGACTTATTCACTAAAAAATATTGATGCCCATGAAGCTTCGTAATAAGTATTTAGTTGTGGTTTGTGCGTTTAAAGTGATGACTGCAGGGAATAGATTTCGCTACCAGAACCTTAATGGATTGGTGGAGTTTATTTTCAAAGGGATGTTAGCATGTTCAAAGGAGCTTCAGTACAACACTTTGTGAAAGATGATGTTTTACCTAGAAAACATAAACCCTCAAATTTCCATGGAAGATGTAGCGAGAAAAATATACGAATAGAATGTATCTGAATTTACAGCGCATTCGATGAAATCAATATGTTTTTATTTGGCATTACGATGGATATGACGAAGGTTTAACTCTGCATATGAGTGAAAATCCATTTAATTATATATATATATATATATATATATATATATATATATATATATATATATATATATATATATATATGTGTGTATATATATATATATATATATATATATATATATATATATATATTTGTATATGTATATAAGAAGAGAGGATTGGAACTAATCAAGAGAGTTAAGAACATGCCAGTGATGGGGAGGAGGAGTATGGGGCATCAGCAGATCAGATGGATGGATATTGTGAGGAGGGATATGGGTGACGTGGAAATGAGGAAAGTAGATGCTGTACAGTGGGACTAATAAGGCCAAAAGAAGAATATATATATATATATATATATATATATATATATATATATATATATATATATATATATATATATATATATATATATATATATATATATATATATATATATATACATACATGTGTATATATATGCATATACATATATATATATATATACATGTGTATATATATACATACATATATATATATATATATATATATATACATGTGTTTATATATATATATATATATATATATATATATATATATATATATATATATATATATATATATATATATATATATATATATATATATATATATATATATATACTTCTTCTTTTGACCTCGTTAGTCTCACACTGTATGGCAGGGTTAGCCGCTGGATTCAACTTTCTCCATCTATTTCTATTCCTTGCATCTTCTTCCCTCATTTCCACCTCACCATATCCCTCCTCACAACATCCATCCATCTGATCTGCTGACTCCCCACACTCCTCCTCCTCATCACTGGTATGTTCTTAGCTCTCTTGATTGGTTCCACCTACTCTCTTCTTATTACATGGCCATAGTATCTCAGACAAGCTTCCCTAGCCTTCTCCTTTACACTACATATACCCAACATTCTTCTTATATCTTGATTCACCCTCCTCTCCAGTAGTGATATTCCAGCAATCCATCTCACCATCCTCATCTCGGTTCTTTCCAACAGTCCCTCCTCTTTCCTCTTAAGTGCTCAAGTTTCTGCCCCATATAAAATTACGGGCCTGATAACTGTCTTTTAAATCTTCATTTTGAGCCTTAATGGCATTTCTTGTTTAAAACATCTCCAGTTACTTCCCTCCATTTTCTCCATGCTTCTTTCACTCTGTCTCACTGCTTTTTCAGTACCTCCCTCCTATGCTATTATTGATCCCAAGTAGTTAAATTCATTGTTCTATTTTAGCACCGTACCATCTTCCACTTGAATGTTTGCTTCTTCATGTCCATCTTTACTACTAATCATTACCTCTGTGTTTCTAATGCCCACTTTCAGTCCTTTCTTTTCTAGTGCTCCTTTCCATACTAAAAACCTTTCTTGCAGTTCTTCTTCTGTGTCTGCTATAATGACTGAATCATCAGCAAACATCAGTTCCCACAGTTCTTCATTGTTCCTTAATTCTGATGTCAAAGTGTCTATAACGACGAGGAACAAGAATGGACTCAGAGCTGACCCCTGATGGAGGCCAGCCTTCACAGGGAATGCCTCAGTCTCCCCATATTTTGTCTGTACAGCAGTTCTTGCCCCCTCATATATCATCTTCTCTAACATTACCAACTTCTCTGGTACTCCTCTCTTTCTCGAACACCGATAAGCTACTCTTCTTGGTACACTGCCATACGCCTTTTCAAGATCCACAAAACACAGGTAAACTTGTCTGTTTCCTTATAAATATTTCTCTGACTTGTCTTACTATAAAAATAGCATCCGCTGTGCTCTTTCCTTTCATGCTCATGTATATCTATCAGCTCTCTCAACCTTCCTTCTGCTATTCTTTATAGTATACCGAATACATGCTCAACAAGCTTTATTCCTCCGTAGTTCCCACAGTTTAACACGTGTCCTTTTTGTTTATACATTTTAATCATCAACTATCGTTCCAGTCCCCTGGCATTTCCTCAGCATCCCAGATCTTTTCCAATAGTGTGTGCACTTACTCTTCGCTTAGATTTCCCATTTGCATTAATCATTTCAGTTGTTACCTCTGACTCTCTTGCACCTATACAGTATACATTCGTAGAAATAGGGAAGGATTCCCATGAATGATTGCGTTTTCCAAGTTAACATGAAAGAGGTCAGTCCCCTGCTGTAATTACAGATTTGAGGCAATTTACCCTAGTTTTAAATTAAAGCCAAACTCATCAGTGCATCTCGATGAGCATTAGTTTTCTGGGTAAAAGTCTTAATCCAGCATTGAAGTAGATTTATGGGGGAAGAGCAAATAAGATCGTCCTTTTCCTCTTTTGTGTTTTGTCTGAATTATGACACCTTAAAGGGAACAGTCTCCGAAAGGGGTTAAGTGGTGAAAGGGCTCCTATACCCTTCGGGGTCCTTTGTTTGTCACAGTAAGAGATGAGATTCTATTCTCTCTCTCTCTCTCTCTCTCTCTCTCTCTCTCTCTCTCTCTCTCTCTCTCTCTCTCTCTCTCATTATGTTTTTATTTGACTTACCTCCTGTTTTGTGTCTGGGGAGTTACAACCGAAAGAAGAAATGACAGCACAAAGAATTTTGTTGTAGTATCAAAGTTACCAGTTTTGCATTTTCTCTATTTTTTATTATGAGATCTATTTCATATGTGGTACACTGCATAAAATTAAAGAAGCAGGGAATGGAATGATTTCATAGCCATTCAGTACTCGTAAATAATATTTTATTTATGCTTTAATTGATAAACAACTAATATTTTCATTAATGGTCCGTGCGACCGTCGATTAAAAGATAGTGATGGGTGGATGTCATTTTTGGAGATTCGTCACAATAATACTGAACATGAAGACATAAAAAGATGAAACAGTTACTTTCTGCCACAACAAGGATTGGCATAATGTTTTCGTTAATCCTTAAAAAACTTAATTTGATTATGATATACAGTCATTTATTTGTACTCATTGCTTGAATACAGAATTTTATTCGCTACATCGTAATGCCCCATTAGTACTCTTGATAAATAATTCTCAAACACATTTCGTTTACGAACTTCTACTGTAGCTTTACCAGAATTGCAGGAACATTTCTTTATAAACATGCTTAAATAATAACGACAAATAAATGTCCTAAAAATTCTTTGCCTCGGTGTATAGTAGGTCCTTAAAGGAAACAGAATAAATATAAATTATAACCATTCCTCCGTAGAAAGAAATAAATGCCATATTTAAGAAGCCATTTGCTCTCTATTGCCTCCATTACCAAGCATTACCAAGTTTGTAGTGTTGATCCTACGAGTTCTCTCTCTTTTCTTATTTGACTTTTTTTCGCCATGCTCTGAGGGCTGTAAAGGCCTGATCATACCTAACACGGTTTGACCAAGTCCCTAGGGTCACCGTCTATGCTGCTATGGTCATCAAACTCCCGAACAATTCAAGAACTGAATATGCGAGGGAGTTCGAACCATTCTTGCACGAAGGCAACTAAAGTATGGCGAAGACTGTAGCAGACATTATTTTATCAATTTTTTTTGCTTTTGATACCGTCTCGTCTAGGAAAAAAACGCTTGAAAAGATATATAACACAATCATTGTTTTTGACGCCTATTCCATACGCTATATCCGTATGTAAGGGTCTCACTACTCCCCTATATATACGAGTATATATATATATATATATATATATATATATATATATATATATATATATATATATATATGTGTGTGTGTGTGTGTGTGTGTGTGTGTGTGTATATGTATGTATGTATATATATATATATATATATATATATATATATATATATATATATATATATTATATATATATATATATATACATATATATATATATATATATATATATATATATATATATATATATACATACATATATATATATATATATATATATATATATATATACATACATATATATATATATATATATATATATATATATATATATATATATATATATATATATATATATATATCAAAAGCAAGGATAGGCGACGACCAGCAGGGCACATCAGCGTGAGGGTGGACCAGGAAAACCAGTTAACTCTAACATATTTCTTTAATTCCAACGTTTCGTAATAATTTCTCTACTACATCTTCAGGGATCTGTTGAATAATGAACAGATTACTTAAAAAGTTACTGTAAAAGCTTTAAAAATCACAAGAAAAATAAAAAAATTAAAAATAAAATTCAGCAAATACAATACAGCTAAAAATAACACAGAACAAAAAACCGCTAACCAACCTTAGGTGGAGAGAGAAAACGACAGAATGCTTATAGACAGAGTTAACTCAGGTACAGTTGTGTAGAGGAGGTTTGGGTATTTAACTGGGTATTTAACTATTTTTTATCAAACAAATAGTCCCAAAGTTAAATACCCAAACCTCCTCTACACAATTGTACCTGAGTTAACTTTGTCTATAAGCATTCTGTCGTTTTCTCTCTCCACCTAAGGTTGGTTAGCGGTTTTTTGTTCTGTGTTATTTTTAGCTGTATTGTATTTGGTGAATTTTATTTTTTATTTTTTTATTTTTCTTATGATTTTTAAAGCTTTTACAGTAACTTTTTAAGTAATCTGTTCATTATTCAACAGATCCCTGAAGATGTAATAGAGAAATTATTACGAAACGTTGGAATTAAAGAAATATGTTAGAGTTAACTGGTTTCCCTGGTCCACCCTCACGCTGATGTGTCCTGCTGGTCGTCGCCTATCCTTGCTTTTGATATTTTTACCGGACTACTAACTGGGAACTGTTGCCGCTGACCTTCTGCTTTTTAATATGGATCTTCATAGCTTTTTTTATGTATTTCTCTTCCTACTTCAAGTTAGACCAAGAGGATTTAACCATTTCCATCAACTTATACGCCGTAGATATGGAGCAGATTTACAGGGAAAATGTCGTGACCTTGAGAGAACCTACAAGAAATTGGAAAAAGCGAAACTTGATCTGGAATTTTTACAGTATTGTCAATGTAACGGAATTGTCCCGAATTTTGTTAAGTTTAAGTTGTATAAGTCTTCTCTATACCACTCAAATTTTTACAAAGAAGCTACAAACTCTCTGTTGAATATGGAAATTTGTAATAAACAAAAAGCAATTGATAAACATAACGACCTTGTTTCAAAGATGAAGGTGGAAGTGTTCAATTCTCTTTCTTTTATAGACAGTTTTATTTTTAGGAAGCTTTTTACCAAAACTCTAAATGATTTTATTTTACTCGTACAGGAAATGCATTTCCGGAAATTGAGAGGTTTGGGTATTATTATTCCAAAATTTGCTAAAGATAGGGTAACTGTATTTAACTTCTCAAAACATGTGTTATCGAAACGCGAAGAGTTCTTATTATCTCTAGGTTTGGAGTTTTGCCTACCAAATTTTAGACCTATTTATATTAAGTTTTTCCTCCCCATAGAGTCGATTTTCCATAGGTTAATTGCATTACCGTTTAACGTAAACAAGAGCGATCCTCAGAAACAACTCTTCGAACTGTCCCAGGGTGCATTTAGGAAACTGAAAACGCGCTGGACGCCGTTTTTTTTTTTAAAAAGAAGATCATAACACCCTTAAGCAGCTAGCAAGTAGAAAAGATTTGGTTATTACCAGACCCGACAAAGGAAAAGGAATTATTCTATTAGATAAAACTGATTACAATGAAAAAATGTTAACTATCTTAAGAGACCAAAGTAAGTTTACAGAAATTGGAACACCTGATTTTCATAATATCGTTATTATTGAGGATAAAATTAACAGATTTTTACGTTCTTTAAAAAAAGATAAAATCATTGATGAGAATACATACCAGGATTTGTTTGCCACAGGATCATCGTTTGGGGTCCTATACGGTCTTCCAAAAATACATAAACCTAATTTACCCATGAGACCTATTTTAGCATCCTATAATACACCCAACTATAAATTGGCGAAATATCTAGTACCTCTGTTGGAACCTTTGACTAGAAATAATTTTACTCTTAGTAATTCATACACTTTTAAGGAAAAAAATTTTACCACAAGACGCTGATCTTAAAATGGCCAGTTTAGTTGTAGACTCGCTTTTTACTAATGTTCCTGTGGAGGAAACTATCGATATTATCTTAAGTAAACTTTTTCCTGAACCAGATGCTGTTATTAACAATTTTAGTCGAACATCTTTTAAGACTTTTTTAGAGCTGGCAGTGCGGGAAACTGCCTTTATTTTCGATGGCAAGCTTTTTAAACAAACCGACGGTGTAGCCATGGGCTCCCCTTTGGGTCCAACTTTTGCCAACATCTTCATGTGCTCGCTGGAAGAGCGCATGTTGGATGAATGTCCACTCAGGTTTCACCCGCTTTTTTATGTTAGTATATTGATGACACCTTCACCCTATTTAAAAATGACTTTGATATTGACTCTTTTTTAACATATGCCAATTCTAAGCATAACAACATTAAATTTACTGTGGAAAAAGAAGTGAACAATCAATTGCCTTTTTTAGACGTTCTTGTCACCAGAAGTGATGGCTCTTTTAATACTTATGTATTTAGGAAGAAGACGTTCACTGGTTTAGGATGTAATTACTACAGCTCTTGTTTTTATAATTTTGAACTTAATTCTATTTTTACTCTCCTCCACAGGGCGTTTTTTATTACTTCGAACTGGCAATCCTTTCATCAGGAAATTAATTTCCGCTTAGAATATTTTATGAGTAACTGCTTTCCGCAAACTTTATTTTCTAAACAGCTTCGAATTTTTCTTAATAAACAATTCACTAACGCCACAAAACCTCCAACAGTATCTAAATTAAATTTTTACGCCAAATTTCCCTTTTCACACGATGACTCTTTTAGGAAACGATTTATGCAAATTATCCACAAGCATTATGGTGCGATTAATTTAAAATTAATTCCCAAAAATCCTCTAACAATAGGTTCGTTTTTTAACTACAAGGATCGATTAAGCCCTTTTTTATCCTCTAACGTGGTGTATAAATATACTTGCCCTAAGTGTAACTCTGGGACATATGTCGGATCCACGAGGAGGTTGCTGAGGGTCAGAATCGACTCCCATCGGGGAATAAGCTTTCGTACTGGTTGTAGGCTCTCCAATCCAGAACATTCTAATATCAGAGCTCATTCTAAAATCTGCAAAACTCATATTGAAAGAAATGACTTCAGCATAATAGGCCAAACAGCAAATCCTCACGAATTGCCTATACTCGAGTCATTGTTTATCAAACAACTAGTCCCCCAGTTAAATACCCAAACCTCCTCTACACAATTGTACCTGAGTTAACTCTGTCTATAAGCATTCTGTCGTTTTCTCTCTCCACCTAAGGTTGGTTAGCGGTTTTTTGTTCTGTGTTATTTTTAGCTGTATTGTATTTGGTGAATTTTATTTTTTATTTTTTTATTTTTCTTATGATTTTTAAAGCTTTTACAGTAACTTTTTAAGTAATTTGTTCATTATTCAACAGATCCCTGAAGATGTAATAGAGAAATTATTACGAAACGTTGGAATTAAAGAAATATGTTAGAGTTAACTGGTTTCCCTGGTCCACCCTCACGCTGATATATATATATATATATATATATATATATATATATATATATATATATATATATATATATATATATATATATATATATATATATATATATATAGGGGAAGAGTGGTGAGACCCTTACATGAGGAAATAGCGTATAGATGAGGCTTCAAAATCAACGACTGATACAAAAGTAGACACTTGACTTATCCACTAAACTAACTAACTAACTATATATATATATATATATATATATATATATATATATATATATATATATATATATATATATATATATATATATATATATATATAGTTTAGTGGATAAGTCAAGTCTCTACCTATGTATCAGTCCCGAAAGACAAGGGTCCAATAACTGACCGGGCCAGATGAGCTGACCATACATAATTCTTTTTGGGTGTAAGTCGTTTTCAAGGTCAGGTTAATTTGATATTTGATTTATCACTGCATGCACTTTAACTCTTTATTTTCAACGAGTTGCTAGCAATGCAAGGCGATGTTATAGTAGTATTCCACGTGCGGCATTGTCATTCAACTGCCGTTATTGAATACCATGTTTTGAACCAATCACGCACTTTTCACGTAAAGATTTTCTCTCCCTCACAGCTTCCCCCCTCCCCCTTCTCCTATTCTTACCCCTTGTTTTGTAAGAAAATGACTTGGGTGCTGCTCAGATTTTGAAAAATAAATACCAAAGGTTTTATCGTTTCCCAATCTCAACCCAAGACGCAGTGAAGGCTACGGGCTCTAACACCTCTGTTGATTCCTGAGGTTGGGGAGATGGGGTCGCCTTTTGTTGGTTTCCGCCAAGACTTTGTACATAAATTATCTTCAGGTTCGTTATTTTTCTTGTATTTACCCTTCCTCATTCTCATGGTAGACTCTTCTCCTTATATTCAATGAATTCACCTCCCTTGTTGTAATCGTGTTGCAACAGAAGGCTTTGTCTTTCTTCCATTCTCTTCCCTCTTTAGCTTCTTTCTCAGGTGTTCCACGAGCTTCTTTTTTCCTCTCGTTTTTATTCACTTTGCTCCTCCCTGTCTTGCCTTTCCTCGGCCTTCCCCTCCTCTACCTCTAACTCCTCCATCTTTCTTTATCGTCATAGATCAAAAGGTTTATTTATTTATTTATTTTTTTTTTTTTTGTCCACTTCCTCTTCTGCGTTGATGACCTTAGCACTTCAGTAGCTAAGGTCATCTTCTTCCTCATATAATTTTTTGCCACTTTTTGCTAAACTCTTCTTATTTTCACTTTTATTTGTGCCGTTTTTCTATCATCTTTCTGTAATGTCGCTGCTGAAGATGCTTACTTTACAGATGTGACCGGAGATGTTTTAATATGATGTCCCCAAAGTTCCTATTCTTTCATAATTTTATTGTCTCTTTTTGTGTGAGATCGACGCTCTGGAAGTCTGGTTATGTATAAACTTTTATCTAAATAAACTCTTTAATAAATAAATTAATAAAAATTATAAGATCAACTATGGTTACAAGCCATTTTAACACTGAATTATATACGCCAAGAGCATCAGTTAATAAACAAAAAAATGAACGCCCGTCCAAATTTCTTCGTTAATGAAATATTTACGCTACGCCTAATGCTTATTAATTTTTATTTTTATTTACTATGGAAAGTTGCAAACGGTATCTTGCCCTCTGTTAAGGATACTATTTTATTCTATTTATTGGCATCTGAAAATTGTATATTTTTTTACAGGAGGACAAAACTGTTTGCAGTTTTATATATTTGATTCCAAATACAAATGGCCACGTTACGCTACTGTTCTGATGGGTATGTACCTGCATCTCCCAAGATGATATTTAAACCATTTCAACAGAGATTTTTTTTCTAATTATCTAAAGACACGGCTTAGTTTAGTCCTGATGCCAAGGGAAGAAAATATATAAGCATTACAATCACTGATATGGTTATAACAATATTTGCATAATAAATTATGAAGGGATAATGACGGAAAAAGTATTCTTGACCAAGGTCAGGAAACATAAGTATGTAAGTATGCCTAAGGATGAGCAAGAAAACGAAATTTTTCTGATTGTACAATAATATAAAACCTTTGGTACGCAAATTTCATATCAGTTTGTACTGTTTTATGAGGCCTACTTCAGATAGACAAGTTTTGCCTGTCACATACGGCAGAGAATATGTAAGCCTCAGTTGAGTTTTGAATGGACATAATTATGTACTATTACTTTTTTTAAGATGAAATGAACAAGACATTGCAGACAAAGGAAAAGAAAAGTATGTGTCCAGAATGACTGTGGAAAAAGGATTTTTTCTTTCTATCACTACAACAAACAATAAATGGCCGAGGAAGACCTCAGACCCCAGTAACATTCCTGGCTGGAGAAAAACAATTAACACTATTAGTTGCAGTTTCATAACTTTTCCAAGGCTTGGCAGGTCCAGCTGTGTATGGTTATTAATGAGCATTTAAGAAATACATAACGCAGTGGTTTGGCGTAAGAAAATGTTCAGCCTCCCGTTAAAAATAGGGTTTTCAATCTTCATTACCTTCATGTAAATCATGTGGGTTATTGCCCGAAATTGCGTAACCTGAAAAATTCAAGATCCTTAGCATATCCTGAAGAATTTGTCTCTGATCGACGTTCATTAGAACAACATTTTATGTAACTAATTCTGATTTATACGCTTTGACAAGTAAGATAGTTTTTTTTCTTTTTTTTGCTGATTAAAGCAATGAGAAATCTAAGCAAAGGGTGGGTGCACGCACTATTGGAAAAGATCTGATGTCGAGGAAATACAAAGAATAAGAACTTTTATTACAAATTATTCAGACAACTTAAAAAAACACAAATTAAAAGGTCCCTTCACCAAAGCTTCTGATCGTTGGTTCCCTATTTCCAGCGAGAGAGAAGCTTGAGGTCCCAGGGACTGGAATATCCTGCGCACTGTACAATAACGCCTGCGTGAAGTGCAATAAGTACTCGCACGCCTGGGAAAGGAATTTTCATGACTTTCGAAAAAGAAAAACCATGAAAAAATGCGCCCGAGAAAAATTCCGTCCATTAGTCTCAATGACGAGTTAAAAAAAAAAAAAAAAAAAAAAAAAAAAGAGGCTAAAAGCAACGTGATTTTTTTTTTCTTTTTTTTGCATTATGTTGCTCGGGGCGCGAATGAATGGAATCCGCGGCGAGCGATGCTTATGCCTTAACGAAAAATGGAGAAAAATCCTCACAGTGACAGGGAAAATTCCCCCTTTTCCCTATCGCTCTTATATCTCCCCAAAATGCCCTATGGAAATAAAAGTGACTGAACGATCTACATTTGATTCTTGCTGATCTAAAATCGACTGTAGATTAAACAGATCTGAAATAAAATTAATGATGTAATTATGCACTTGATAGTATGGTAGAGGAAAAAGCAATGAAAAATACGTATCCTTGTGTAGGGATAATGCAAAAGAAAATGTTGTTATTTTTATCTTTTTCTTTCATTGTATTGTTCATCTGGTCTCTACTTGATGGCTCTAGATGCTGAATAATCCCACCCTCCCTTCTCTCTCTCTCTCTCTCTCTCTCTCTCTCTCTCTCTCTCTCTCTCTCTCTCACTCTCTCTCTCTTTTACTTTGGCGCCTCAGTATTTTACTTTACTTGCTTTTTTTATTTAATTCCTTATCTGCACCCGATATTACAAAAAATGGGAAAGTGTAACAGGCGTATCAAAGGAGAATGTGTCTTGGAATTATAATAGAAAGTGTGACGAGGACTTTTCTTTTTTTAGTTGCGGAAACGAATTTGTATTTTCATTGTTTTTTTAGCTGACGTTAAATATTTCGGCCATTAGAGGACGCTGCCGATCAGAAGGAACAGCTATTCAGTATTAGCGTCAACGATATTGGTTACAAATATTTACTGTCAGCTCCATGAAAAAGAGACTGTCTTAAGCAATTTTATTTTCCACCATACGACTTCTCCCCTTACAGGAGGTAGCAGGAGGTAGCTACAGCAGGTGTTCATCCACTGGTTTTCAAAAAGACCTCTTTATTTGGAGCGGATGAGGCTGATAGCCCCTGCCTTTCTACCTGTGTTGAGACAACCATTCCTTCAAGGCAACGAATTGCCCAAAACCGGGTCCAAGTCGAGCCCAAGTTATCATTCCTTAGTGGAGTTGAATTTTGGCGCCGCGCTGCTTGAGGCCAATATTAGAAATTTATCCAGATCTTTGAAAAGACACATAATGGTGACAAATGCTTTAAAATAAAAAACTTCGATAATAGAATAATAGGTAGAATATAACAGTTCTGAAAAATCACTGATAAACGCAGCAAAGTTATTTTAAGAATTTTCTATTCAATCGAAGTTTGAATATGGGACTCGTACTTGAATCGACAAGGATAGAAATGTCATGAAATGTATATTCCTTCCAATTACTTAATAACCAATGTTCATTGAAAGTATTACAATCGCATCTGTCATTTACCCTAACTAAATACTGAACTTCCAGGTACAATACCTTATTAAGGACTGATGAATATTGATTACGAATTTAGTATAATTGGTTATGAACCGTTGTATTAGGTCGTAATAGAGTATAATGTACTTCTGTTTGTATTCCAGTTCATTTCCGTGTGCCTTTGCTGAGCAGAAGATTTCCTAGTAATTTAATACACGCCCCCCTTCAGGTATCCATGCAAATGAACTTTGACCTGAAACAGGATATAAGGTCATTATCATACCTGAAAACGAGGATTTTTAACCTCTGCTCGAATTTCAATGCCCTCTAATTGATATGTAAAGTAACACCGTGGAGTACCGCAGCAAAACAAAGAAATGAATAGGAAATATAAACGTAGATACGAGCAGGAACTACAATTAAAAGTACGTAGGTCACATCTGATATAATAAAAAAAACTGCAATCTTAGGCTCATATATATTAAATACTCGACAAGCCACTTCAAGGAGCATCAGATACGTACCATGGCTGTCATCGTCATGGTCTCATTAAAATGATATTCGTAAATGAAGCCTTAAAACCAATAATGATTGTGTATCAAATCCAAAGAGGAGTGGTTTAATACCGAATGTTGAGCTCTTTAAATATCCTTCGCCAAACATAGAACACTGCTATAACCATAGAGATGGTCGTATATTCTAACTCAACCTAATGATCGATCTGTAAACTTTTCATATTTGCTATATGGGAAAGCATAGCTTCAATCAGGAATTAAATAGTACTGCCGCATGCCGTGAGAGTGACTGGCGTTATTAACCAGTATTTGGGAAACAAAACTAATCTTTTTTCAACATCTGGTTTCTCAGTCTTTGTGAATAACTCCTTATGTTACCTCATTCATTACCTCAGTGTATTATCTACTGTTACCTCAGATTATGTCACATTCTGAAGAAATCCATTCAGTACAAATCCCTCAATTCTGTGATTATATACTGTATATATATATATATATATATATATATATATATATATATATATATATATATATATATATATATATTATATATATATATATATATATATATATATATGTATATGTATATATATATATATATATATATATATATATATATGTATGTATATATATATATATATATATATATATATATATATATATATATATATATATATATATATATACATATATATATACTGTATATATGTGTGTATATATGTATATATATATATGTATGTATGTATATATATATATATATATATATATATATACAGAGAGAGAGAGAGAGAGAGAGAGAGAGAGAGAGAGAGAGAGAGAGAGAGAGAGAGAGAGAGAGAGATGGCAAGTAAAATCTGGTTATACTTCTCGTGAGAGCGGCCTTGCCACTCAGAACATACCGTTACGTAGCACCTCATTATTATTTCTAAAGACGTCAAGGACTACAAGGATAATTAACAGCCTCTATAGAAGAGGACGACACAAGACGTTGCTCAAGAATTATGACAGGGAAAAGACTGAAAGTCTAAAGGCGTTGTCGCTCAAGAAAAGAGGATGAATACGATATTGAGAGAGTTATTCGGAAAACTAAACCTCAAAAAAACTCAGAAATCGGAAAACTAGTCTGTCAAGGTCATTGCTAAAACTGCTCCCTTGAAGAGAGAGAGATAGCTCGCGCTGCATCAGTGAATTTCTCGTAATTATTCTATTTGTATGCTGACAGCTGTTAGGGCAGAAATGCCGGATAAGTATTCGAAGGCAGGTCCTTCATTTGCATGCTGTGATCAACACGTTTGATGAAAATGTATAAAATGTCTTCGTGAGAAATACAAACATGAAAGAAAGTTTCACTTTATTACTAAAATAACGAAATTAAATGCCTCACGTGGGTTTTCCGTAAGACAAGTTATGATTTTTTGGGTACATTTATATAAAAAAAATATTTAGATCAAAATACAGTAAAAAAAAAAAAGGCTCCAACCCCTAAAACATTTTAAATATTATTGGCTGAGCTTTGCTTTACTGGAGCATTATTTATTTTTGGCTAATTTTACAACGTACACACACAGATATATATATATATATATATATATATATATATATATATATATATATATATATATATATATATATATATATATATGGGTGTGTGTATGTCTGTATTATACAGATATAATATATATATATATATATATATATATATATATATATATATATATATATATATATATATATGCATATATAAATTACTTCAACACTGGGTGTTATTTTACCATCTATCAAAATACACTATTGTTACCTTTGAAACTAATCAAATACCCTCACCTTTAGGGCTCTGCAGTGCACTGGAATATATTCGTGACTCCTACTCTACGGATAAATCTCTTGGAAATATATATTGCTCGTTTTTACCCGGCTCGTTGGTCATAACAGGCTAACAGAGGCAGCAACTCCGCATTACTTATCTCGCGATTGTCACCTCTGAACTATCAGCATACAAATGAACTAATTACCAGACGTGTCCTGGGGCATCGTTGAGTAATTCTCTCTTCCCAAATGCAATTTGCAATGGTATCGAGACGCATTAATGATCCCGACGTTAATGACGCGACGATTTAAGAGTATCGTTTCTGAAATGACTGGGTTAGTCGTTCTGGTCTTTTTAAAAGTCATCTCTGAGTTTGTAAATTTTTACAGGTATTTTTTTCGCAGGATAATAATATCTTTTGTTTTCTGTTAGAAGTGATTTTAAATACTGCTTTCTTTTGTAACATATAGGAAGATAAGGATAAGGAATAAAAATCCAATGACTGAGTGATAACAAAAATATAAGGAATAAATGACCTTGAGCTGATGCATCTAAAAATGAACGAAAGGGTGACAAACTTTAATACAGGAGTTAAGAAATAATTGACAAAATTAACTTGTATGTTTATAACTTTGAGTTCATAGAAAAATTACCTTAAATACAGAATGTTATTGCTTCTCTAAATCTGTAACAGAAACAGGAAAAGAAGAAAAAGCATTAAGAATCATGATGACTTTAGCATTAAAATAAGTCTACAGTGGAACATCAAGTAAAATTCCATTTTTCATGATTGATAAGATATTTCCTCTTCATAAACGGTGGTAACCTGGCCCTAGAAGCACCTCCTAAGATAGGCCTTGTGAATCGGAAATGAGTTAATATACTCCAGTAAACAACCGAAAATGAGATGCCTTGAATGCAAATGGGTTAACGGTGTTAAAACGATGGTCCTCCAAAGCCAGGTTGGAAGAGGCCATTTCTATGTTATGACTGAGAAGGAGGGCAGAATGGGCCCTCCAGTTGGCTGAGTTTTTTTTATTTTTCATATTTTTAAGGCAGTGTCAGTTCTCAGTTTATATGTTTTTGTATTTAATAGAACATGAAGCCATGCTTATACTTGGCATAAATGTAAGGTAAAAAAAAAACGAATTATTTCCGCTTTGTGGTGGGATATTGAACGAATTGCTTTTTCAAAACTATAGATTTCACTTACTCCAGTGATTATTTATGGAAACAATTCCGTCTCTCTTGCTTGTATAAGGAAACAGAATAATGCTCGATACCTTCTGTTGTTTGGTGATTCACGCATAACCGATCATTGGAAGCTTCTGTGTATTTTATATTGTTTTATGTATGCAACTTTCTTCTGTTGATATGCCTGTTACTGGTATAGCGTTAAAATACATTGTCATTTGTTTATAACGATGCACAAAATACAAACCCTTAAATAACTGGACCGTATCTTTAACATCTTCATAACGATAAAGTCTTTTCTCCAGCGAAACTTCATTTCCTCTCCATTCTCTATTACTTCTCAGACCCCGTAAGTCAACCTCTCCCCTGTAAGACTGAGAAGCCAACTTTCAACTCTAATTGAAATAGGATCTTCCATTCGTACTTCTCGAGAACTAGAAAATAAACTCTTCTATATTTCTTTTCTAAGGCGCATCCAAAAATTGCCTTTCTACTCATATTTCATGCTGCAATTTATAGAAGCTAACTCAACACTTTCATATTTTGCTGAAGAAAACTGATAGTTGTTATTTTGAAAAGTTGAAATTATTTCTCTTTTCACTGAGTTTTCAGTATAAGAAAATATCCGAAACACTTTTCCGCAGAACAGTTGACATTGTTTCGCTAAAGAGCTTACATACTTTTTATTCTCAACAGAATTTCGTTGAGAACGAAATTCTGTTGAAATTTTAGGCTTTTGATGTTGGCTCAGAACTAACGAAGTCTTAATCTCCTAGAATCGTAATAGGTCAAAGTTGTTTAACAATTGATTTAATATATAAATTCATTTGTTATTTACTTTTCTCTCTCTCTCTCTCTCTCTCTCTCTCTCTCTCTCTCTCTCTCTCTCTCTCTCTCTCTCTCTCTCTCTCTCAGATGAACAAGTTAAGCATTTCACCCTCAAACATTATCCTAAAATTTACGAAGTTGTATCATGTTATCAGAGTGCGTCCATTAACCTAGCGAACGAAGGTAATTCGCTCGATTTCCTGTCAAGAAAAGCTGGCTGAGCTGCTAATGGTCTTTATTGTAAAACACTGGCGTCGAAGAAAATGTGAGAGAGGCTGCTGAAACTTTCACGCAGATGCTACTTACTCCCAGCTTTTTTTTTTTTTTTTAGATAAAAATAAAACTAATATTATGAATGAATCATACATTTCTTAATATTTTTTTTACCTTTTGTTTTGTGTAGGGACCAAAACTGACATGTGCTGACAAATGGAGCTTTTAATTTTAATGCAGTCCAGATCCAGTGGTTGAATTGAGAGAGAGAGAGAGAGAGAGAGAGAGAGAGAGAGAGAGAGAGAGAGAGAGAGAGAGAGAGAGAGAGAGAGAGAGAGGGTGGGTTGAAGATTGTAAGGAGAAAGCCTCACATCGTCTTTGTTCCAGACTTTAGTCATTAATCAATGTTTCATCATTTTTGTATCATTAGAAGCATTTCCCATCAATAGCTAACGAGTGATTACTTTGCAAGACTTCAAACAACAGCAGTGTTATCATCCTGTTACCCAACAGGTAATCACGTTCCCTTAACTCTCCTTCAAAACAGTTTCCCAAGGCGAACTTTGCTACTGCGATGTTTTCAGAGGATCACGGAACTCAGTCTTTAAAAAAATGCTCTTCAACGGATGGCCTTTGCCATCTCGGTATATTCAGAAAGGGGAGATTCTCTCTGGTTATGATTCGTTTTAGTAATTCAGATGAGGCAAAGAGTGTATTCGGAACAACTGCTTTCACTTTAGTTTGATAGTTTTACAAAAACTAGTTCGACTTCGGCCCTCCTACCCAACTTTCAGTGACTAGCGTTTCTTTACTGTCCTTTACTGTGTGCACGTATGGTTAGGACATGCCCTCTGCTCAAAGGCTCTGAAGATTACGAAATTGCTGTTGAAATCTTACAAAGCTGACCTGTATGTTTGTGTCTGTGTACTTATTTGAGTTTCTCTGTATACCAGGTAGCAATAATAAGGCATGACCTCTGCCCACAGTCTCCAAAGAGTGCTGATTACTGTACAAATCTCAAAAAGCTGGTCTTAAACGATTCTCTCACTTTGTCGACTCTGGTCGACCTACCCTCCCTCAAGCTCTTAATAGGATCATTTGTTTTAATATCCCCCGTATACATTACTTTTCAACTAGTTGTATATCTTAAAATTATCTTCGACAATACTTTATGAATCACAAAAAAGGCAATTAGTGTAAAACAATTATTACCTTAGCGCTTTCTTTTTTTCCTTTGTTAACTTACAAAGTTACTTCCTTTAGTAGCTTTCTAACTTCATAGGGCTTCATATTACGCTTTCAATTGCGCAATAACACAAATAACCTGCATTCAAGAGTTCAAAGGTCAAACCGTTTCCTTACTACTTTTTCCACTTATTCCAATTTTCCGGTTGATGACAGCGAAGCACAGGACATCATATGCATATGTCGGGTCTTTCGGAAAAGATTTTTTTTTTCTTTTTTTTTAGTGGCGGTTATCGAGAGATGCTTACGGAACTGTTTAAGTTAATATCGTTCCCTTTTTTGGATACACACACACACACACGCACACGCACACACACACACACACATATATATATATATATATATATATATATATATATATATATATATATATATATATATATATATATATATATATATATATATATATATATATATATATATATATATATTATTCATTCATAGGATCTCGGTGGAAATCCTCTAGGTATTGAAAAAATTCTGAATATGGTTGCTGCCTACCTGTAGTGTAGGCTGGAAAGAGGCACGAGTCAATCAGCCACAATATTAACTCTCGAGAGCCACCACAATATAAATATATATAAATATATATAAATATATATATATATATATATATATATATATATATATATATATATATATATATATATATATATATATATATATATATATATATATATTTTACGATCTCGCCTCTCAAGATCGACAGGTTCTAAACGAAACAAGCAATTGGGCTGTAATGACTGACGAGAGGTGACAAACAAAGGAGGGAGGAGCAGAACAAATACAAAAAAAGGTTACCTTAATATTAGTTTATTACAAATTAGTTATATACATAATATACAGTGAGTCAGGTTCAAACTATAAAATTCATAATTATACAAAAATAAAAGCGTCAGCAGCAAAAATCAAAGTAAACAATATAAAAGTAGTTACAGGAAGAGCATTGCAAGAGTCAGTACAATAACAAAAACACCTGACAAAAGGAGAACAAGAATTACATAAATTGAAATCAGTAACAATAATGTGTCCAAAAAAACACATTAAACAATAATGACAGCAACAACAGGTAACACAGCACTACAGACCATTACAACACTTGTCATAAATACATCAGGCATGAAAAAAAAATCAACACAGTAGGGTAAACAAAGATCAGTTCATAACATTACCCTCCCGGGTGCAAAATTATACATAAACAAAAATAACAGTGAAATCCTTAATACTGCAACACATTGTGCAGGACACCCAAACACTCGGGAAAAACGTGATACAGCAGAAGTACAAAGGCAAAGGCAATCACCTGAAAAGTATATATATACAGCCGGAGCTACATATGCCACCACAGACGAAGCTGCAGCACAGGAACACTGCAGGACAACAAAGACAGAGCCGACACGACAACCATCTCGTCCTCAAGCACAGTGCTGACGTCCTCCTCCATCTACGACGACCATGACAGAGCGACACGGCAACCATATCGTCCTCCAAGACACGTACTGACGTCCTCCTCCAATTACGACGACCATGACAGAGCCGACACGGCAACCATCTCGTCCTCAAGAAACTCTCCACGGGTCTGCTGCCGGGACCTGACTCTCAGGTACGGATACCTGCTGCTGCTACTCCAACTGGTTTGCTGCTGCCCTCAACCTGACACGTTGCTGCAACGAACCTGACTTGTTGCTGTTACGAACCTGACTGACGAAGTCTGACGCCATCCAACAGACGTCAACTCGCCAGCAAGAAAAACAAAGAAAACAAAGGAGGCAACAATCCACCAAGGGAACAATCGGCAA
>JANJGK010000017.1:10687065-10723855 GCA_039081455.1 Macrobrachium rosenbergii | reverse complement strand
CTGAGCCATGCAACAAATAAAACTAATGGAATGAATTAATTTAACACTGTCAAACAAAACAGAATATGTTGAAAAGGTAACTATCCAGCGTTGCATAACGACAAATGTGTTTCCGTCTCATATTTAGTAGCTATTTGACTGATGATTCATAAGGAAACTGAAGGTACCCGATAAGAAGATATACAAAAACCAGATAAAATGAGAGAAAAAAAAAAAAAAACAGATCGTCACTTGTGCAAGAAACGATTACAAGACTCTAATCAACAGAAATCTTTTCAACTCATTTTCTCAGCATATATACTGTAGCTGTAACGTCCGCAGTGAGTCCGTCATTTCTTCCAATGCTAATATTACTGACGTCAGAGGAGTCAGGATATCGCCCGTATTTCATCCCGAATGCTCAGCTTTGCTTTTCGAAATACAAAAGCAGCGACGACATTTTCTTATGTAAAGTCAGGTTAAATCAAACATTTAAAGACGTCGGTTCTTTTCATGTCAATTGTAATTGTAACTCCAAATATCTTCAAAAACGAGAGATTTATTCTGCTTAATCTCTATCACTCTCTCTGTTTCTTTGTTACGACTGGTCTAGTTTAGTTCACAACTGCACGAGCCATGTTCGGATTGCGAACCTGACAATAAGGGGCAGGTGGGCGCGTTCCCTTAAAAGCAAGAGTACTGCTAATGACTTTCGCAGGGAAATGTGTGCATAGCTGTTAGAAGATTGTTGCCAGCCACAGTTGGGGAGGAGAGAGGGGAGAAAGAGAGAAGAAGAGGTAAAACTAGAGGTAAGAGTCCATTGCTTCGTCAAAAAAGTTGAGGGTCTCGAACCCACTGGCAAGAAACCATTCATAAGATAGTCATATGGTTCATGTGAGTGTTAGATACATTTGTGTGTGTATTCCTTGAGTATTTAAAGAATACAGACACCTCTGAATTTTCCTATCGAGGTTTATTATCCTTTCCGTTCAGATGTTGAACGTGAAGTTCATTCACAAGGGGTTTACAATTTAACTTTTGAAAATTACTGGATGAAAAAAGTTCCTTTCATTTTTTCTTTAAAATCAGTTATATTACTGTTATCATCATTTCCGTATGAAACCCGTGTTGTATGAAGGCACATGACATTTCAAGAGAAATAACATATCCCTATGACTGCAGATATATAAAGACCTCCTCTCTCTCTCTCTCTCTCTCTCTCTCTCTCTCTCTCTCTCTCTCTCTCTCTCTCTCTCTCTCTCTCTCTCTCCAAAAAAGGAAATTGACATGAAATTGACAAGAAATCTTAATTTATATAATGCTTGAGACGATAGGAATCCCTCTGTTAAGAAAAGTAAACTTTTAATTTGTTGCAATGTATCCGATCTGCACATTTAAACCGAGCTGACCTGAATCTATGCACCTCTTTCATCCATAAGCTAATATCTGTTCATCTTACCGGATCTAAATGTCTTGTTTCGACAGGGTTCAATTTCATATGCGTTTCTCTGGAAAGGTCGCCTTTAACTGCAGGAATGCAGAATGCTCAAGACAAGCGTTCCCTAGGAGGTAATTAAGTAAGCATATCACATTAGTGTACTGTAAGACTCTCAGCGTAGTTGTTATATGAATTGTAACAGATACAAAAATATCATGGAGAAAGAGGGACAGACCGACAGACAAAGAGAATGACAGGATCTTGAGGCGTTTCTATTACCGCAGAAGAATAAGATTGAAGGCCTAAGGACAGAGGAGGCTTTGGAGACGGCGAAATTCAAGGAACCTGCTCCTGGGAGCGACAATTAGTGTCTCCGGAGATTCACCTCCAGGGAGGGTACTCGAAAGTGTGAGATGGAGGAGAAAAAGCTACCGTTATGGAGCCTCACTTTTGTAGGGAAAGAAAAAGGATCCTTTCAGTTTGTTTGCCTGGTAAAAGTTTATTGGGAGAAAATGTATAACAGTTCTTACAAGAAAGAATATACCTACGCGGCTAAATATTTTTCAAGTATGTTCAAGCTACGGTCTCTCTCTCTCTCTCTCTCTCTCTCTCTCTCTCTCTCTCTCTCTTTCTTTATATATATATATATATATATATATATATATATATATATATATATACATATATATATATATATATATATATATATATATATATATATATATATATATATACAGTATATATATATATATATATATATACAGTATATATATATATATATATATATATATATATATATATATATATATATATATATATATATATATATATATATATATATATATATATATATATATATATATATATATACACACTATATATATGTGTGTGTGTCTGACATTTATCTTCAATAAGCTGATTTGCTTTTAATTAAAAATTTCAACTTATCTTTTTAATTTTCCCAAAACCTTTTAACATTTTTACAACTTATGAATTTACTCACCTTGTAAAGAGATGAAATACAGGTATAAATGAAGAATACAAAGCATAAAATAAACCAAGTAACTAGTAAGAAAGAGAATCGGCTGAAAAAGTGATTAAATCATAATATAACCATATTGTATTCCTTGAAATTATGTGAATTTAAAAATCCTTTCCTCATAATAATTACCAAACAATCCATCACTGAAAATATTAACTTAAAGATAAAGTCCTCCTCGGCCGCTGTAGGCTCATAAGGCAGGCTCTGATCTCCTGTTTCTTAGGTTGACAGCCAGTGGGGGACAGGTCCCAATGCCTATGACACGTGTCCAGTGCGTCGCTAGGCACACTGTTTAACTCCCCAGCCGGAGGGCTGATAGCTATGGTCCCACTGAAACTCTCGAGTTTTTTCGGACCGTTAGGTTGACGGCCCGCCGGGATTTTTGCAATGGCGCAATCTGAGCCATCAGTGAGAGGCGGGATTTGAACCCCCGGCCCTCTCGACTGGTAGCCGAGAATCATACCACTACGCCTAGAATAAAATAGATCCCCCGACGTAATCTTGACGACTCAAGAAGCAGTGCCATCTTAGATGGCGGAAATCTTTCGTGGAAAAGATATTCACAGAAAATGCATAAACATTACAAAAGCAAGCAGCATTACAAAGACACGAAATAGACCGCGAAAGATTTGGAAGTCAATTACCTCTGCGGTCACACTAGAAAGGTTTATGAAAAACATTCTTTGAAATAAGTTTTTATTAATATTTCTTAAGCTCGTGCTTTCATTCATACTTTCTTTAAATTTTACTATTTACATAACTGCTTGTTTGTAACGATAAAATGTTATAGATATAACTGAGTTCATGTTTTCTTTAAAGTGTACTGTTCACGTTGTTTTATCTTGGATTATCATCAATATTTTGGCGAATAAATGAAGTAAAATAAGAGCAAGCACAGAAACACGTACACTCAGTGTAACGGACTTGAAACTCATTATGACTCGTGAGCTTCAGAAGAACCTCATTCAGTGCCTCATCACCGAAGAATTTTACTCTTATTAGTGTTTTCTCTCGTGTGACATGAAATTGCGAAATCCCGAAATAACGATCCTGGTGCCATAATAGACTGCTAGATTTCCCCACTGCGATTGCTTATATATGAAACGAGTTATGTTATTAGCCTCGTAGTGGTCTGATTCGATGCCCCCCCCCTCCTTTTTGTGGGGGCAGGGGGGTTAAAACTGAAAAAAAAACCATCTTTCCATAAATTTCGTAAAGGGATATCCCGGGTTAACTAGCAACCATCAAAAGGTAAGATTAGGTCGTCAACTTGGGCACATGCGTTAGAGAGGAGGTAAACACGTGCGCCAAGTTAGTTACCGCGCTCTGAACTGGAGAGTAACTTCCTCTTAGATGTTCATTGTGCAGACACCACAAATGAAGCTAATATTGCTGGTTCAACCGACGCTTTCAGCAAAGGAAAACTAAACACGTTAATAAAAATAATCCGTATGTAATAAATTTTTTTTATAATATTTAACAGAGCTTTAGTCCAGACTGGGAAAGTACTTCGCTGCATTTTGTTTAATCCGCGAAAAATAGAACTCGTAACATTTTACCCCTCACTGTCTGTTATGAATCATTAATTTTAAGATTACTTCATAATTCTGAAGAATATGTAAATTAGTTTTCCTCATGTTCTTCAGAATTATGAAGTAATATTAAAATTAATGATTCAGAACAGACAATGAGGGGTAATATGTTACGAGTTCTATTTTTCGCGTATTAAACAAAATGCAGCGAAGTACTTTCACAGTCTGGACTAAAGATCTGTTAAATATTGTAGAAAAAAAATTATTATATACGGATTATTTTTATTATCTATAGATTTTATATATTAAAGAAAAATGTTTATGTAACTCAGTAACCCATATATATATATATATATATATATATATATATATATATATATATATATAATATATATATATATATATATATATATATATATATATATATATATATATATATATATATATATATATATATATATATATATATGGGTTACTGAGTTACTTAAACATTTTTCTTTAATATATAAAATTTATAGATAACTGAGGTGACTAGTCCCTTGATTCTCAAACCATTTATGTTAAAATTTACTTGAGCATCTTGAATTATATTTTTAAAAAATAAATTCTCACTACCGTTTTCATTTGTTTGTATGTTTGTTTGTTTTTTTTTGCGTTTCCTCGTAACTATCGTTTATATCAACATTTAAACTTCGTAAGTAGAAATTGAAGATTACTTCTTATATAGTTTGCTTCCCTGCTAAAGTGTTCCATTGAAATGTTTGAAACATAAAGATTAATAAAAATTATGAATTACAATGGGTAGCATTTTTAATCATAAGATTTTCACTTATTCTTTGTATTTTCTAAATCAGTGCAGCAGTGTTATGTTATGAGACTTAGTGTACGTCCTTCCACGTAAGATTTAAGAGTCAGCAAGAAAGGTTAGAATATCGTCAATGGTTTCTTTCATTTTTCAAGCGCTTAGAGAACCGATATTCCCAACGCATCACACACGGCGGTGGAACAACCTGAAGCTACTACCCTTCACCAACGAGCAATCTCGCTAACTTCAGCTGCTGAATACTCTCCGAGTCATATCAAAGTATTGGGAATTTCGGCCTTTGTGGTCATGACTACTGCGTCTCTTCTACCCAGAGCATTCTGGATTTTATTATCTACCACATACCGTGAGTGCTGAGGACTAGAAGTTTTTGATCTGCCACCTCGACATTCGTCTGTCCCTGGTCTGGATCCAGTGTCAAGTTGTTAGTGGAGTTCAGGTGGTTGTACGCTAAACTGATGCATTAGTTACAATTTTCACTTAGCTATCATATTTATTATGGCATGCCTTTCAAGTTATCCCTTTTTATTCACTGAGTAATGGACTGAGATATATATGTAAGTTAGGGAAAGTCTGTTGATTGAGCAGGTTGTTTTTGTGTTCTAATTCCGGATTTTTCTGGTTTTCTTAGCCTTTTATTATATCTGAGTAATTGCCATTTTGATTGTCTTTTGAAATCAGTTGATTTGGGCCTTTGTTTGTTAGTCTTTTAGGCGAAGGAGTTAGCAGGAGAGGAGAATCATTCGACATACTAGTACAGTAGGAATCGGATTCTCTCTGCATCAGGAGCATTTGCCACAATCTTTCACGTTGATGTTCACTTTGGATTTTATTTCAAGAAAATATATTTTTTTGTGGATTTTATTGTTTAATTCGCCGTCCTGTTGTTATATATAGTCAATATTTTGAAAATGGCGTTTTCTCCCTGATCGTTAATTTGAATTACCGTTTCAGTTAAATTGTCTTAAATGACCAATTTCTTTATTAGCTAAATGGTACTTGTACTTTCTATCATTTTACGAGGAGCAAACCCCACTTTTGTTGATTATAATTGTACTTTCAGTTGTTTTATAGAAACATCACCATCATATTTTTACCTCTCTCTCTCTCTCTCTCTCTCTTAGTGCCCATTAAACGTCAAAGGAAAAGCTCGCTTTACACTTAATCCTTTGGGAGATGAATACGTATTCATTTACCCGCAATGGTAAATCTAATTTTCTTCGTAATATCTGAACGTTATTTAGAAACTGGAAAATGCGGGAAAGTCTAATTTTATATGTGAATAATTCGAAAATATTATTATTATTATTATTATTATTATTATTATTATTATTATTATTATTATTATTATTATTATTATTATTATAAGAGAAAATATATTCTTGTAATTATGATTACTTTCAGTTGAGTAATATCCCAAACAGAAACTTGAAGGCACAGAACATCTTCATTAGTTAAATGTGAAAGATCATCTGAAATACTCTGGGAAAGCTGAAACAATTCCTCCATTGCAACAAAGACGATTTGTGTAATTAGACCGAGATGCCTCAAAGCTAATCGCCTCCGGCACCCGTAGTTAAAAGTTCATCACCAAACTGGAATTCAGTGCTTACTTTCAGCAAGTCTCATTTTCATCTGCGTTTTCTTAGAATGGTCGACATTAACTGAGGAAAATGAAAAATAACGAGCACTTATTACAAGCCCCAGCGAATGGACTAAGAGCACAGGGTTTAGCTGCAGCGGGGGAAGGGGTTGTACTAGGAAGCGCTAGAAGGTTATCAATAGAAGTTACTTTGAAGGAAAATACAATAAGAGAGAGAGAGAGAGAGAGAGAGAGAGAGAGAGAGAGAGAGAGATGGCTCTTCCGGTACTTTAGCTCTTAAATGAAATAGGCATTCATTTGCTTTTGTGGACAGGAGGAGGTCGAAAAATGTCGATATCAATAAAAGCTTCATCGAACGGAACGGGAGGTATAGGTAGGGGAGCCATATATATATATATATATATATATATATATATATATATATATATATATATATATATATGATATCAATAAAAGCTTCATCGAACGGAACGGGAGGTATAGGTAGGGGAGCCATATATATATATATATATATATATATATATATATATATATATATATATATATATATATATATATATATATATATATATATATATAGATAAATAGATAGATAGATAGATATAAGCGAATACCACAGGAAAATAACAGGCAGAAGTACAGAACCAAGCGCTTTCACGTGTTTATTCATGCATCTTCTGGCACAAATGAGACAGTTGAAAAGGAGATTAAAAGGTAAACAAAAAGATCAAGAATACCAGGTGGTTAATTGTCAAAAGGGTAATAAACAGAGATGATCCAGGATAATCCGCAATCATGCGGTCACAAACTAAAACCAGAGAATTAACTTGAAAGATATGGAAGCGTAGCCCTATACAATCCAAAAATATGAATGAAACTGAATACTAATTTTGTTGCTTATAATTATCAACAACTTTTTAATTAGGAAGGCATTGAGTTAAACAAACCATGACTTAAATTTAGAACACTTCCATTATTTGACTTGATAAAACAAGATTCAATGATATTCCTTTTAACTGTGTTGTTATACTGGCCAGTTCTCACAGAATATTGGTGTTGTTTGATTCAATGTGAAAGTGATTTTCCACTTTTGTCCGTAATATATTTTATCACACTTTTTACAAGGAATATCGTAGATGTAGCCAGAAACGCCTTTGGAAGAATATATATATAAATATATATATATATATATATATATATATATATATATATATATATATATATATATATATATACATACACACATATATAATATGGGTGTGGGTGTGTGTGTACATGTCAAAGAAGCGAATCATCACTAACAGATATCATCGGTTTCATAATTTGTACTCCTTGAGCACTTCCTCTGCTTAAGCCCAGCTAATCTTAATGGAATAAACATTGCCTAGACAATCTCATGTTTTATTATAAGACGATTTTCTTTTCTTGAAAAGAGAACTCTAAAGAGCTTTGGAAAATAAATCTACGAAAGCACTGGTTTCTTACTCTCATTTGCTGAAGACGGAAAATAATCCTTTGAACTATTTGTCTCTGTAAGCATATTATAATATCTCCTTATTTTCATTTAATGTTAGTTACAATGGCAAAGGGTCATTTTTGTAAACTACAATAGGATTATTTAAATATGGTGTTTATCTCTTCATGATCTCTCCTAAACTTTTATCATCATTATTACGTAATCTACAACTGGAGAGGTGAATTATTTAATTTAACCAAAATTCCAGATAAGCATAATATATTCAACATTCCCTTTAAAAGAACCCAACACATAAATTCTGATTGAGGAATGAAAGGTAAATAAAAAATCAAAAGCTACTACAGAGAGTCGCTGACTGCTGATAGATTTTAGAAAGATCTGGAGCTAAAAAGGACCGTTATATGACAATTTATTTCTTTCATTCTAATGAGGTCTTCATTTCTGTATCATATTCAGTGGTATTATCATAAACTAAATGCTCTTCCACATCTTTTATGGTTACAATCATCAGTTGAACTGGCAATAAAACGAGTTAAACCTGACAAGAGAAAGCTTTTAAGACGACATTTTCCATCAAGATCAACCATTTCACTCTTCTTTGAGGAAAGGACAGGAAATGACGGAGTGGGTTTTACAGATGGGAGCAACTTCAAAAAATCCTTCTCTCTCTCTCTCTCTCGTGTGTGTAATTACTCTGATGACCGATACATCAGAGAAGTTCGGACTCCCCCTCGCAATTACACAGACTAAACTTCAAGTCTAGCAAAACAAATGATACAGGGAGATGAATCAATCTGAACAAGGGGAAAGGATTCGTGCAAGAAAGAATTATTGTGTGGTATGCTATTGGGAAGAAGACGTTTAATGCACTGTGAAAACTGAGCTTTTTATGAGTCGAGGGGTTTTTCTTTAAGGCAGTTTTTGATGAAGGTTGAGTGGAACCCTGATGTAGTATTCACATTAAGAGAGAAAAATCTAGACGGGTAAACCTTTTTGGCTAAATTCTCCGAAATAAAAGAATGGAAGTCCAGAGACAGTAGGGGAAAAAAAAGAAACTTACTGAGCTAACATGAGGAATTTATATTTTAATGAGATGATAAAACAATGACGATCTTCTCGCGCACTACACACGCATATACAGGTATTTATATATATGTATGTATTTATGTACACACATACACACACCACATATATATATTTATATATATATATATATATATATATATATATATATATATATATATATATATATATATATACATATATATATATATATATATATATATATATATATATATATATATATATATATATATATATATATGTGCCACTTGCATAATAACCGATTGTTGCTGCTGAACAGCAGAAGCAGTCAATTTCGATTTTAAGAATTAAGCTCATATTCATATATTTTAAGAACAACTAAAATTGTATAACTCTTTGATGCATAAATAATTTAACAGTACCACACGTGTTTGTATAAAGAAATCGAACTGAATGAGAATATTTAAAGAATACTTCACAATAGTTATAATTATCATACTCGCAAAAGAGTTTGGGTTCAGCAAGCGCTTTCCAGTGAAGAATGACTATTCGTACGAAGGGGGGCAGTCCCTTGAATAATTACATTTCTTTCTTCTACTAGAAAGGACAGCCTCCGCCTGCCATGATTACAGCTGCAATGCAATTTACATGAGATTATGTTAAAGTAATTCTGGCTGCTTTAAAGCTCGTCAGTGTTTCTCTGAGAGTTTCAGTTTCCTGAGGTAAGTTTTAATTCAGTCAAGCAGTGCGTCAGTGGAGATAAGCAAAGATAAAGAAAGAGTTTTTATTTGTCCCCCCCCCCTCTCTCTCTCTCTCTCTCTCTCTCTCTCTCTCTCTCTCTCTCTTTCTCATGATAACACCTTAAAGAGGACGACCACTCAAAGGGGTCGGAGAAAGGTAGTTCCTTCAGACCAAGATGGACTGTCTTTAGAGATCTACTGATAAAAAGTAAAAGCTCTCTCATCTGTGTGTACGTCTATCTATCTATCTATCTATCTATCTATCTATCTATATATATATATATATATATATATATATATATATATATATATATATATATATATATATACTGCTGTATGTATATGTGTGCTTGTGTGTCTGTGTGTGGAGTTTGAAACCACTTATCTAAATCGCCGCTTTATATATATCAGACAATGACCCAGGCCAAAGCCATAGTCAAATAGAAGACAATAGTAAAAAATAGTCATCTAGTGACAGACAACAGGTAACCAAAGCTCAACTCACTGAGAGCCCGATAGTATAGAACATGATGGTTATGTTTTTATTCACGGGATTATTCTTCTCAACCCGTGACTGTACACGGTTGTGACACAGACGAAAAGAAGTTCGTGATAACAAATATGTTACAGAGGAGAATGCTGACTTCAATAAACTTTAGTGACACCCAGTTTGGAGGGGAATCACACAGGACAGAGCTCGAGAGAGAGTTTAGGGGCTTATTGTTACAGTAAGAACTAGTGCCAGGTCCTCTACTGTCATGAAGACACTCACAAGACTGGATAATGTTATTTGCAAATATCTTAGTACAAATCTGTGAGCAGTAATGTAAGTCACTTTTGTGGTTATGGGAGATGCTGCTGAAGGTTTAAATGAAGGAAACACCTGAATAAAGGTGAGCTTTGATGGGAAACTCTGGAACTGAGTGCATGATTATGCTTACTTGGAACATCAAGATGAAAAGTAAGCATAAATCCATATGAAGGGATAAGGTAAATGATATCAGTTTTGTACAGGAAACGTTGCGTAAGGAATCTGATAAAGGAAACTGATACTGAAGACTGACGGCCTAGTAAGGGATTAGTATCGCGAATGCAGAATGCTATGACGAGGATTTGCTTTAAAGTTTGCTTGAAAACGACTGGGAGAGTCTGCAGAGCACACATACGCACACACACACACACACGAACATACACAAATTGTAAATAGAAGACATGAACGAAGACAAATTATAAGGTGAATGTGCTGAGCATTATAGGAAGAGCAATCTGAAATGTGTTGATGTAGGAACCAGATATTAGCTGGTTAAAAGTCATCAAACTCTTTTCTCTTTGGAGATAGACAGGAGATTTAATCATTTTCCGGTAAAAAGCATGGGATCCATGGATGCATGAAATATCATGAAAGAAAGTGAATAACAAAAACTTTTAAAACATATACATTGTTAATCCCCTTTGATTTAACTTTTAAAACATATACGTTGTTAATACCTTTTGATTTAATGCACAGTAACCAGAATATGAAATATTTTGCCGCCATTTTCATGATGTATTTGAGTAAAATGTAAAATATTTGTTTCGCATAAAATAACTGATGTATGTTTTCTACCAATAAATGAAAAATAAGGATTCATTCAATGCCCATCAAATACAAGGCTGATATTTTCGTCGGAAGAGGAACAGAGTTATAAATCAATACTGACATATTTAATCAACATGATTTAATATCATCCCAAAACAAGCTACCGAGATTCATTGTAATCCCCGGTAGGTCAGCTGTTGAAAGGTTAAAGAGAAATTAAAGGAGGACGGATTCAACGCGCTGGATTACTGGCACTGAATGTTATGGGTGCGTTCGCTAAGTATGTTTTTTTAGAAACGCATTTGTTCAACTGAAATGTGATACATTGGTGTTGCCATGTCGAAAGAATTGTTAAGAGTTGACAGTACCGCCGTTCCTTGGGCGTCACTGAAATTCTTTGATTTAGGACCAAACTGAAATTGCTACTTTCAATTTAATGGAAACCATATGAAAAAAAATTATTTCCTGTAAATAAAATTTACGTAACTTTTGCATGAAATGCTACTTTCAGGTGCCTAAAAAGCCTATTCCTTGACCTTATCTAATGCAACCGTCTGTTAAAGGGTGGTATTATAATGCATGCATATGTGTACTAATATCAACATTGTATTGTTATGACAGCGGTGCTTGAGAAGAATATAAGTAAAAATATATGCAGAAATTAGATCAGGATTTAATTTTTTAAAAGTATACACAGAAAGTAGTGTTAACTTAGAAAAAAAGACTGGCGTTAATACTTGTAACAAAAGTTCACGAAGGCATGATTTTAATTTCCTCATTTTCTGCACACGCTTTTCTTTCATAACATTCGCTATTGCTGATCATTTGTATTCCAGTTCTTTTTTAGATGTAATGAAGAGGCAATAGAGTCAGTTTGGCAGACAATTTTATAACGATAACGACACTGAATCGCAGTAGGAGTTAAATTTGATTGAAATCTGAAACTACTAAAAAGTTGTGGCCTGTTGAATTATACCAGCAGGTGGTAATCAAGAAACATGAGCAGGTTGTTACCTTAACTGCACGTGGTAGAGATAATGCAAACAAAAGCTCATGGCAGGTTGCTCTTCTTGAGGCAGACACGTCTTGAATTGGGCAGCGGAATGGGCAAATGATCAACGTCTCGGCATTTTTCTCTCTTTTTTGTGCGTGTTTTTGCAGACACTACTAAATATGGTAACTTTGCATTTTTAAGAGTAATTTTTTTTTTGCATTTTTTCGTGTTTATCTTAATCTACTCATAAAAACTGGCAAGTTTCAATAACCGAAAGCAATATGATGCGACGATAATCAGAATAAAAAAGAATTGCATAAAATAAAATAGCTGGTGCTTGGCACAATGTTCCGGATCGCCCGCTAAGTATATTACATTCAAAGAACCATTTCTATTGGAATTCGTTATTTCTAAAGCAAATGCACAACAGAAATGCTTCAAAATGACTTCATTCCTAAGCTTGAACAATTGGAAATTATAGAGAGTACAGTTTTTCAACAAGATGGTGCACTTTGTCACTTTGCTCTGCAAGTTTGGCAGTTTCAAAATGAGAAATTCCCTAACGGATGAGTTGGAAGAGATGGACGATCATTTTGGCCTCCACGTTCACCAGATTGGACTCCATTGGATTTTTTTAATAGAGACATGTGAGAAGTATTGTTTATTCAACTAAGCCTCGATCTTCAGAACCGTATTTCTCTTTGCTTTATTAATGATGGTGGGCATGCTGAAAATTAACAAGAAGAATAAAACATTTAGGTTGTTCATCTTCCTTACCATTTTTACAGATTAACTGTATTATGTATAGTTACGAAGGGACAAGTATTTTAAATTGCATCATAACTTTACGGAGCCCCTGTATATATATAAAGGGGACAGGAATAAACTTAAAAGCCTTTGCAGAAGGAGGACAGCGCAATTATTCATTCAAATAATTGAAATTTTTGGTAAATAGCATATGAAAACCACGTTGAGGAGCAAATTGCCACCATCTGCTGTAGAGCTTTTTTTATCCTTGGCATATTATTTCTATCTGATCAGGCATGGCGATTTCTAATCCTGATTAACAATGTTAACTACAATTTGCCGAGAAAACAAATTTTTTCCTCTTCTGATTTTGATTTTATCTTATGATAAGTATGATACGCTTTGCAGTTTATATATATATATATATATATATATATATATATATATATATATATATATATATATAATATATATATATATATATATATATATATATATATATATATATATATATATATATATATATATATATATATATATATATATCTTCTTCTTTTAACGTGCTCTTATTCCCATTTTTGTATGGGGTAAGCACGATGCCTTCTCTTGAAGGACTTTTTGATTTGGCTTTGGGGTAGACCTGTGGTCTCGATCGGCTGCCCTGCCTGACATCGCTTAGACCCCGGTACGTATGGTTCATGTATCATACCCGACCCAACGCCCTTTCTTCCCAGCAGCGAGAAGTTATTGCGCGGGTATGGCGAGAGTTTGAGACGTGTGAGATGTTTGTTATGTTTTTAGAAGGTGTTGTAGTGGCTTTGTTTTGTGTGTGTATTTAGTCTGTAACATTCATTTGCTTTTTAAGCAAACCTATCCGTTGATTACATATATAATCCTGGGATGTCTACACGGATAGCAAAGTGTCTGCCTCTCTGATCAGTCGGCTGCGGGTTTGAAATCTCGCCACAGACCTCTACGAAGTCCGAAGCTGCTGCTGTAACCGACTGAGCCATTGAGGCTCTCTCTCTCTCTATATATATATATATATTATATATATATATATATATATATATATATATATATATATATATATATATATATATATATATATATATATATATATATATATATTACCCTGTTCGACCTCTCTTTCTTGATTTAGTAGAAATATAAAAAAAGAAAGAACCAAAGCTTTCTCTCTGTAAAGCAGTCTAGGGAGGGAAGCCAGAGAGCTGGGTTGTTTTTCCAAAAACACCAACTGTCAGAAGCGCGTATGAAGTTTGGTTTAGGGGCATATTCAACAGGGTAGGTTTGGTAAGACCACCTTTAGTTAGATTGTACCTTAAGCTCACTTTTCAATGACCTTTGTACTGGTGAATTTTTGTCATTTTTCAGACGCTACCCATGGGCCAGTCAGGGAGACCCTGGGGGGAGGAGTCTTTCATGCAAGCACCCACGCATTTTGACAAAGCTAGGCAGTCTGGAGGCATCCCTCATTGAGAGCACAAGCACCAGGTGTCTCTCACAGCCTCCCCCCTTTGTTCTTTCTTGACCTAGTGACTGCTCGAGCCTCTCTTACAGGTACCATCTTTTGGAAAACCAAATCCCCGCTGGAGGCACAGAAGAGGATTAACTCCACAAGAGAAAGCACCCAGGCCTTAACAACAGAATCACCTTGTGGCCAGGGCATACCACATGGCTCAAAAGCATAGGAAGCATAGAAAACGGACCGCGAAGCAAGCAGGCACTGCCATCTGGGAGAAGAGGAATCACAATCCGCCGAGGTCTTAAAAGATGACACCCAGGCGGTGCTCGTCAGAAAAACCTGGCACCGGACTCCAGACACTTGTCCCTTGTCTCATCTGCTCCATCAGAGCCATGGTTCTTCCCAAGTGGCTGCTTTGAGCCTGAGTCTTTCTTTGTAGTGAAACCCCTAATTCATGCCCTCTCTACTGGTGCCAAAGACGAGGTCCCCTGTCTCCAATGGAAAGGTAAAGTACCTGAAGCGAGGTTTTGAATCAGTCTTGAACCTATTATTCTTCTACTGAATTTATTTTCCTTTCTGAAGTGCAATCTTTTTCAGGAGACCTGATTTGTTTAGTGTAGTGAGTAAATATTCAAATATACCAGTGCCTAGAATCGAGTTGCTCTGGCACCTTATGTGCAACCCACGCAATTCCTTAATTACAATATATACCTATTTTATGTAAGCAACCGAATACGTTCTCGACTGCAGACAGAGTTGCTAGCTGTGGAATCATCTATTTACCCTTGTGCTTGTGCCGTGGTTATAACCACTGCTCCTCACCCAACAGTGTTTTACGAAGTGGATTTTTCCTCCATTTCTGTTATTGTGTAAATTACTGTACTTATCGTTATTCGACAGGAATCTTGTTCACCTGCCTGGTTTTGTGAATTGCCCCATTCTTCTGATTTAGCTCGTAAAATGTAAATATAAATGATTTTAAGTGAACCCAAGTGTTTATCTGAACTTTCCCTGTTGAAGTAAAGCCTTTCAGCTTAGTTTTCTCTTATGATGTTTACCTGCAGTCAGAATTGAATCCCCCATGGCAAGTTCCACATTCTTCCCCAGGTAAAGCTCTAATAATATATGTACGGTATATATATATATATATATATATAGAAATTATCCCTTCTGAGTGACCTGGGTTCGATCCCGACGTGAGTCAGAAATTTATTTCTGTTCCACACGTGATTGTGTGTTGATGATTTCTATCTTATTCACTCAGAAGGGATAATTCGAATGAAATGTTGTCTATTGGGTCATTGCTGAGTCGGGAAGTTGGGGAAAACTCGCTGGTATGCAAGCAGTTAGCTTGCCCAGGTAATTCCTTGGGTGCAGTTGCTCTCAGGTTCCAACTTCTTTTAGACTTGTATGGCCCAGTGGATAACGCCCTTGCTTTCCACCTGAGAGACCTGGGTTCGATCCCGACGTGAGTCAGAAATTTATATATATATATATATATATATATATATATATATATATATATATATATATATATATATATATATATATATACATACATAAATATATATTGATACAAAGTTAAGAGTAATTTAGTAGCAAAAATAGTTTAGAATAAATAAAGCTATACAAATGTTATAGGGTGCATAGTTTTCAACCAAGCTCTGTACATAAACTTATCCCAAACAAACAAATTAAAAGGATGCTCACGCCTATTATTTGGCCTGGTTTGTTTTCTACCTTCTCTCTTTGCTTCTTTTTCCAAGATTACAAAAGTCAGGACCCAAATAGGTGCACCCTTCCTCGTATCCACTGTCCCTAAGCAAACTCCCCGGAGACCCAGCCTAAGTAAGAAATAATTGTCGTTTCAAGGGGGAACTCGCCTCAGTTTTCCTATCTTCTCTACTTCTTTTCCCCCCACCAACCACAAGACCTACTCTTTTTGGGATCAAAAGTACCTGAAGAACCCGCCCGCTGGCCTCTCTCTCTCTCTCTCTCTCTCTCTCTCTCTCTCTCTCTCTCTCTCTCTCTCTCTCTCTCTCTCTTCTCCCTTTGATTATTTTTTGCTATCCTTTTCTTCACATAAGTCTTATTAACTACAGGACTACCTCCCGGTACATAGCCCTCCATGCCCACACCCACTCTCCGTTTCTTCTCTCTCCCTCTCCGAGGCACTTGACATTTTTTGCAGTTAGGGGCGAATGTTCTGAGAAACACTGCGGAACTTGGCCTTTCACGGAACCAGCATTCAGTCCTAGTTTGGTAGTGAACTTCGGAGCTATGAATGGAAGAAGCTGCTGGCCCCTGGGCGTCGTCTAGTTTTAAACACACTGGTCGGGCGGATTACAAAGAAAAGGATTCGTTGTACAAACGACCAAATGATTCTCGTTAGCGTTTTGTGTCCTACAAATTAGGTTTTTGTACTGAGTGAAACTGTGGGAATTTCGTTAGTGTAGTATTCTATGGATTAGGTTTTTCTGCCAAGTCAAATTCTATTCGTGACATGTTGGTCTTGAAAACTAATTTTCTATTATTGGATGGTCGGTAAATATAAAATTATTTTTTCTCTTCAGTGGGTGTTTTTTTAGTGGGGAGGGGAGTTACCGGATTCCTTCGTCAGCTTCTGCTTACGTAAGTTATGTATTTAATAATAATAATAATAATAATAATAATAATAATAATAATAATAATAGAAACCTTCACAACGAAAAACGTTGGCATTCTCTCCTCTTTCTAACCTTATTGTTAGACCCCAAATCCACCCTCCCTCATTACAGATCTAAACCAGGAACAAGTCAGAAAAGGGAGAGGGACAATGGTAGACCCCTCTCGCACCACTATTAGTGGGAACCCTTCTACCAATATCAGTGGGTGGAAAAGGAATAAGTAGTCGAATACTGTTTGAAGGGTAAACAGACTTGGTTTCAGTCGATAATTATCTTATGAATTTGGAATGAATATCAATACTGACACGACCCACCAAGTATTTGAACTTGGCTTTATTATGTTTAGATTAAAGCAGCGGCGTTTTATTCATATATATGTATATGTGTGTGTGTGTGTGTGTGTGTGTGTGTGTGTATATATATATATATATATATATATATATATATATATATATATATATATATATATATATGAGTATATATATATATATATATATATATATATATATATATATATATATATATATATATATATATATATATATATATATATATATATATATATATATAAAGCAAAGTACCACAACTGCAAATCTTATACACTGAGCCTTTCTAGGCTAACAAGCAAATTAGAGTTCGGAGAGAATCCAAAGATGCACAGGAAGGGTACGATGAGCTAAAGCGTATGCACTGCTGATTGTCCGGATATCTTGACCGGATATGGCACCTGGGTATGCAGGAAGGTGGCAACATTGACCTACTACATTTGATCTCACGCAACAGAGACTCGAAATCATGGATCTGCAAGAGCAGGAGAGTTGAAACACATATGAATAGACCGGCGAGTAATGAAAATGAACTCACGGAGGCTAATTAGCAAAGCACTGTCTATGTAATAATTAAAATTTAAAGACAACACACGAATATGTGAATGAAGCTAAAACAAGTCACTATCGATCACAATTCCACCACAATCAAAATCACAGGGCTCTCTGAAGGAGAGGCACAGGAATATGGTTACAGATATTTGGGAGAACAGATATATAAACACAGTTAGGATAGTTAAGGGGCTGCCAAACAACTTCCTATCACATTACCTTAGGTTTGTGGACAAGACGTGAGGATCATAGAGTGAAGGTTCTTCAGCAGGGAGTCAGTGGAAGCGCTGTCACTCAAGGTTCCCAAACAGGAGAAGTGAGATGAAGGCAGGGGTGGTGGAAGGCTAATAGGACATCAGCTTGTAGAAATATGTAGCTGGAAATGTGAATCTTCAGCGTAGCAACGTGGGAATGCTTCAAGTAGGCCTCAGGCATAGTCTCTCAGTAACTTCTGGACAAGGGGACGTCATCAGGTAATTCAGCAGGGGTGACGTTTGTGGGAGGCAGCTAGCATCAAGTGTCCAGTGGCGTGAAGTTGGGAGAGCAGACTAGTGGAGTAGTGTAAGGTTTGACCAGCGGGTGTGTGTGTGTGGAGTGCCAGGAGGATGGCGTCGCAGAGTGGCGTTGTAGAGGTGGTTAGTATGGGATATACTTGCGGTGGGTCTTCAGAAGAAGGTTGGGCAGAGTGTCTAAGAGCAGGGAGACACTTGAAGGAGACTAGTATAGACTATACTAGTGGTGTGGCTTCTGAAGAGGGACTAGTAGAGGTTGCACTAGCAGTGTGGTGTCTGGAAGGTGACTAACAAAGAAACTGTTGGAGCCTTTGTATATACCAAGATTGGCACCAACGAAAGTTGTACTTTGACACTTCTGAAAACCTCTTATTAATGGTTCCTCCATTGTCCTCCTCGTAGGGTGTGTCGTTAATCCAGCTAGGTACCTGGAAAGGTCATTTGTGAACGGATAAGGGTTCGAGGGAAGAGGTGTCAATGGGGAAGACAATTAGATGGGAGACTTGAGGGATTTGTAGGTGGAGATGCAAGTGTTAGTAGGCGGAGCTGCAGGTAGGGGTCAGGTCAAGAAATGTGACCCTTGATGGCAATGCAGATAGTCTGGAAGGAAGGGAAACTCAGAAAAATATGAAGGGGCATGCATGACTTGGGAATTGAGAACAATAGCAACAACAGAAGGAACTCTCAAATGGCGTGCTACTTGCAAGCAGCCGCGAGAAATGTCACCTTAGGGGCGCATTTACTAGGGTCAGGTCAGATTCAGTAATGAGTCGGGGTAGGGTCCTGCACTTAGTTTCTCATTAGACAACTGCACTGACTTATCTGAGCCTGAGAAAAACATGGGAATGCTGTGGTGTGAAAACATCAAAACAGCTTCTTTGAAATATAAGTTAATTCATATTCGGGAGATAAATATATTAAATTAACTTATTTTCACAAAATCAAGAGGGAAAATCATGACAAATGCAGATGGAGTTTGTGACAATATATATATATATATATATATATATATATATATATATATATATATATATATATATATATATATATATATATATATATATATATATATATATATATATATATATATATATATATATATATATATATATAACGGGGAGCTGCATCTTTCATGTCAAATAGAGACATTCACCTATTTCCATCGATCTATATGACGCACTTCACTTGAAAGCATATGCATGGCACTCGAACTGCATTTAATTATATCCTCTGAGTTTCCAATCGTATTTCTAGAAATTACTGATCAATAACATGCCATGGTCATGCGCTGATCGAAGAGATTACACAAAACTAGCAGATTAGCCAGTCCTCACGATTAAAATTCCCAATGATCTGGATAAACGTCGACGTTTCTTCGAAATGAATAGTTTTATAATCGACAGAGGTTAGTGATTTGACTTGTTATATTATACAGTAAGGGAATCATTATTTGCTCAATATCAAGCGAAGCTTTGCTGTTGACTGAAGCAAGAGTAATGTAACAAACGGTCACAAGAATTTAATAGCAAAATGTAAAGAGAAGTTTCTTCATGGATAAAAAATAAAAATTGGAGAGAATGCGAGAAGGATCAACTCCCCATAATACGAATAAAAGGAGCTTCATGTCAATTCTGTTAATGAAGTATTTTTCTAACGGGTTATCACTGAATGCTTTCCTCCAACGTGTCCCCTCCTTGCGAGAGGATGATATCATTTCTGTTATTTAAAAAATGTTTACTGATTTCATCTATTGCGGATAAAGATGAATATAAGACGAACTCCAAAGGGGATCTCAAGTACGTCAGGATAGACGAGTTCATTCTATCAATGGTCGTAACTCGGTCAACATAAAGAAAATATTTTTTCATTCCGATAGTAAATGACTTCAAACTGTATGCAGTGTGCATAATATTATGTTTTATTGTATATATAACCCAGTGGCGACTTCCTACTACAATGCTAATTAATGCGGAAATCTGATACGCCTCTTCCACCCTCGTCGGCGTAGGATCCTTCAAGTGGTAAAAAGCGCAAACTTACGCCTTTCGTATGTCCCTGAAACAATCATATTCAAGTGGCCTCGTGGGAGTTGGTTCTTTGGGCGGCTGGTAGAAGCGCTGTCTTCTCTTTTGTGCCTCATTCCAGAAATAACCGGATTTTCGTTAAACAGCGGCAGTAAAACGATGGTAAACCATTTAAAAATACCAGTTGTCGTCCTTCCGTATTCCTGTCAGTTTATCCATATATAGATGAAACGATAGCCTATTCACATACTATTATAAGTATAATCTTTCAATGAAATTTCTTATTCAACTGTAGTTCAATATAAATTCAAAACTTCTCTGCGGCATTCCTTGATTTGAACTCGTCCTAAAACTTTAAAGAATAGGCAGTTGATATTTATGGGTACATTACATGAACATTTATGAGAAGGGCCACTGGGGTTGCCTTCGCATGAAATATAATTCTCCTGAACATAGAAACAGCCATTTACAATGCTAAATCCATTATTATTAAAGATAAATAATATATACCATAACATTACAAGAAAAAGTAAAGTATAACTGTAACAAACTTCTTGGAAACTTCCAAGTGAAAGACGTATTTTATTTTCTCGTATTATATCTGAAAAGGACTCTGATAACTTTATCGTTTTCCCAGGAAAGGTAATTTCACGGTGGTGAGTCATGTGCAGAGTCAACTCGAAAATGTTGGAGCATTTTATTTACTCCTTTCTTCATCGATAGGGGTTTTAGGAAAATCTTGAAAGTTATTGAAAATCCCTTAATATATATGTTTTTTACTACTGATTTTTCTTTGCAACAAATATAAATCAATCGTAAGTTTCAAGTACGTACCAGACCTACAATGATGTATGAATCCATGAATATAAAAAGAGAGGCATGAGAAATATTAAAGACGAAAATGCTACATAAAATAGGTAAGATAATTTTATATATATATATATATATATATATATATATATATATATATATATATATATATATATATATCTATATACAAATATGTGTGTGTGCGTGTACATATATATATATATATATATATATATATATATATATATATATATATATATATATATATATAATGTATATATAAATATATATATATATATATATATATATATATATATATATATATATATATATATATATATATATATATATATATATATATATATATATATATGTGTGTGTGTGTGTGTGTGTGTGTGTGTGTGTGTGTATCTGTGCGTGTGTATATATATATATATATATATATATATATATATATATATATATATATATATATATACATATACATCTCACTTAATGGCTTGGAAATAAAGTCGAAACCGGTCAGGACCTGGTGTAGGTCCTGACCTGTTTCGACTTTATTTCCAAGCCTTCGTCAATGGCTTGGAAATAAAGTCGAAACCGGTCAGTTCTTATTTTTCACCTGTGGTAATGTGATATATATATATATATATATATATATATATATATATATATATATATATATATATATATATACATATATAATGTATGTATATATATACATATATATATATGTATATATATATATACATTAAAGCCTTTATATGTTAGCATAAGTTCTCATACTTGCTTGAAGACTTCCATTTAATATTGTACCAGTTGCAGAACATAATTTATTCGCTTCATTAATGAAAAAACGAAAATTCGTTCCGCTTATCAGACAGTAACGGTTAAGGTTGAAAAGATAATTTAGTACCATAGAAATGATAAAGTGGAATTTCGTCATAAGCAAAAGATTTACCGTTAAATTCTAACAATGTAGTAAATACTGGGAATCGCTTGAAATATAGACTGATCTGTTATTGTCTTTCCTTATTGCTGAGAGTTATTGCTTATTGTAGTGGTTATTCATGTTGCCATGGATTTCTTTCAGAGTGATTTCAAGGAAAGAGGGATACATCTACCATTGTGGAAAGGAAAATTTAAAATAATGTATAATGCTTTCTTTGGATACTTGAATTTCAAGTCAATGGACACTCTAGGCTTGTTCCATATGAATATGGGTTTATCTTCTGCATAATAATAATAATAATAATAATAATAATAATAATAATAATAATAATAATAATAATAATAATAATAATAATAATGACACCCGAGATACATATGAACAAAGATATTTATTTAGACATGCATAAATAGTATGCTTCCGTTTCGGGCGTTAGTCTCCTAGGACAAACAGATCCGACAACTTCCCTATAATTCTCTAAATCATCTCCTTATCGGTTGGCAACTATAGTGATACAAAATATAAGTAGACTATACATACAATAGTTCGGTTAATGTAGTGTGGGTTCTTTTGCATGTAAATATTTATTTCAAAATCTTAAATAGCACTCCAAATCGAACGTACGTAGACAGAATGGATATTCCTTTTAATTAAGAAGTGACTCATGCCATTTATAAACTTCCAAAGCTACCGAAGAAGGGACTACCATCGAAGAAATGTTCATTCAACAACTCACACCTAACACAATTATCCTGAGAAAAAAAATGACCTGGATTAACTATCCTAACACAGAAGAGTATTATCATATTTGTTTAAAAGGATAATATTCTAAGTTCGGACTTAATTAGGGCAGTAACATGAGAAATTTTTATCCAGAGTTTTCCTCATTGCAATGATAAATATAATTATGAAGATTATAACTTTTTTTAATGTTAAACTGTTTTAAAGTTCAAATTAGGGTAGAGGTCTATTTATTTTAGAAAGATTTTACTATGATATATTTCTCACGGAAAGCAAATCAGAACAATTATTGCTCTAGCCACTTCAAATAAAAGAAAATAATGAACAAATAAAATAAATTAAAAATAAAAAAAATATTAAAATATAAAACCCCGACCAATTCTAAGCAAGACTGTAAACCTCAAGCTTTTAAAAGAAATGGATATGAGCACATCTACTGTTCACGCACACTAAGAGGGGCAGATAGACGGACTGATATAGAAAGGTGCTGAAAATCATCTCATTACTTTCCATGACAACTTCCTCGCCTAATAAATTTTCTAAAGTACATCACCAAATGCGTAAAATGTAAATGAAAGCGCAGTTTCTCGCAACCAAGACCTGAAAAATTCTTAATAGTCTGACCTCACCTTTGGGAAACATATTTCAGTAAAATACTTCAATCAGCAACTCTGAAGGAACCACTGAACTGTAAATGCGATTTTCGATTTCTTCGAATTTTGATTTATTTTTATAACTTTCGGATTTTGTTCTTATGGTTCATTTCATCGCCGTGGAGGTTGGTGACTCTTGTGCAAAACTCCTGAAACAATGAAATATTAAAAAAAAAAAAGTACGGCATTGGTAATCTATTTTCAGCACTTTTTTTCTTTATTCCAGTCATTCACATAGTGAAATTTTAATGAAAAGAGTTTTAGCCTCGAAGGACATTTTCATTTGAAGTATTTCTCAGAAACTTTTGAATGAGATGTACACTATACCATTAAATTAGAAACTCTTATAAATATATCTTTATATATTTCTCTTTACTGAAGAATTATTCATTACCCAACATATTATAAATGGAGATTATCTCATATTATAACCAACAAAGAAGTAAAACTAGTTATGAAAAAATATTATGGCAATAGACGAATGATACTTAAGGCCAAGTACAATTTATTATAGACACCTTGAAAAAATAATTTAGTCCTAATAAATACTTCATAATGTCATAAATATGAACGTTTCATTACAAGATTCTATTTCCCGGATGAGGATAATTATGGTAGCCGAATATTTTTTTTTTAGAATAGATAATTTGCCTATGGTATCGGTTTACCTTACCGTCGCATCTCTCGCAAAAGTTGTACTGCTCTTTGTGAAGACACACGCACACACACATACACACACATATATAATATATATATATATATATATATATATATATATATATATATATATATATATATATATATATATATATATATATATATATATATATATAATTTATATATATATATATATATATATATATATATACTGTTACGTGTGAGGGTCTTGGTTGATCATGTATTATTCAATTTACGTAATTTTTACGGCCCTGCAAACCAAGATTACACGTAACCTGCCACTTGAAGCCAAAAGTTAACCTCAAAGACAGACGTTAATTAGCCAAAGGTCGCCAGTTAAGGGTTATTAACCTTAACAAAGAATATTTGAGATGAATTTGATTTTAAACGCAACAGTTCTTCCAAACATTCGGACGCGAGGCATACAAAGCATCGAGATTTAACCTGATTTTGCTTACCCTAAATCCTAGGTATTTTACTGGAATAACGGGGTTGAAGCTAACAATATATAATTAGGCTTAATCTAGACTTCGTAAACACATATACACTAAGTGGTGGCTGAAGGAAGAAAACAAAGAAAAACGTGAAACACAGAAAAGTACTAGTCAATCGACGAAGCTTCAACAAGAATCGGACTTACCGTGAATGTCGAGTCGCTGCGCAAACGAGGGACCTCAGGAGTCGTATTCTGGCAGTCTTCCCAATTCACTAATTAAGATAGACGTAGGAGAAAAGTAATAAAGAACAAAGAATATCGTTCGGGCACGCACGCAGCGTCACCCTGGTTCCGTGACCGCTGGGATCTCTCTGACCCGACCTCGCTTCGTTCCCGCCAGGTGAGGGCTTATACCGCCCCGGGCAATCCGACCTTGACAAAGGCATCGTCGAATGCATAGAATAAAGCTTAAGGGCCACCATAACTAGGGGTCATTGAGCGTAAACCCTCTCTGAGGCTTAGGTCCCTAATGCCCTAGCATATTTTGTTTACAAACTTTCCAGCCTATGCGGCGCCATTTGTCTACTGCGGTGATTGTTATTTTTAAATTGCCTAGCCTACCGGCGGGGCAGAGATGTTCTCTGTCGAGGTCAATCGGACTAATATTCCTACACCTAAATACATCGAGGGCGAACAGCAGTAATATTTATAAAAGCTCCCCCCCTTAAGAGGGCCTTCACTCCCTTTTCGGGCGTGAAGGTCTATACTAAGCAAGCTGTTCGCCTCTCGTAGGTTACTCTCCTTCCCCTGAGCAGATTAGTCCTGGTTAGCCTACCTAGCTACAGAACTACCTAACCCTAGATAGGATATGAGCTATATTCACTACTTTACCTAATTCTAATAGTACTGGAAGGTGCTCACGGTTATTATAGGCTACCTCCTACAATCATGATGTGTTTTAGACCTAGCCTAGTGGTACATTCTATGATATTCCCTAGCCTAACCTATCCTAATCCGACCGTAGCACCAACATAAGAGTTAATATTCTAACAAAATTACAACATGGTTTATGTTTAATACAATTAAAATTTACTAGTTAATTCATGAGGGTTGCCTCATATGATAAATGGGTGCCTCACTGAGGTCTTAGGCCATGCGTGTCACGAGCATCGTGGCTCGGTTCACAATAGTTAAGATTACTGAAATTAGTTAGGCTACTTACATGATTACTGCGGCTCGGTGGTAAGTGGAAAGAACAAGGCTACTAAATTGATGTACCGTACTTTAAGGTGGCCTAGGCTAGGTACAAATAAAAGGAAGAGATCACACTGGCTACCTTCTCTGGGCAAGGGGCCAGGATCACTCTTAGATGTTAGGGCACTGTGCCGAGAGGGCACTGGTGCCAGGAGGAGCTTATAGCTCGGCAACTACTGGGCTCTCTTCTGCCCCTTCTTCTTCTTCTTCGGGTTCCTCCAAGGCCTATCAGTAGCTGGCCTAGCAGGTGATGAGAGCACCGACTCCGGGGACAGGCCAGAAGGGCTAGCGGGCGCGAAGTCAGGGGCAACTGCAAAAGCTGCGGGAGGACTCCCTACTCCGGCTGCTGCGACAACCGGAGCGAGAGCGATCTCAACTTCTGCATCCGAGGATGCCAGTTCCTGGTCTTCCAAGGAAGGGGTACCATTTCGATCCTCCAGGGGTTCATCCCCTGGAATCAAATTTTGCAAAGAAGAATCTTGCAAAGAAGAAGTTTCGGGTGCTGGAGGCTCTCCAGTCGCGATGATCAACTGCATGGGGAATCCTAAATCTCCCGGAGGAGGATTCGCCTCATGATTTAGACCCGGCATAGGGGCCTTTTCCATTGGCAGCTCAACGTCCGTGGTGGACGGAGTCTGGCACTGCTCAGTGCTCGCAAGTGGCACTGGCAGCAGTTGAGGGTCAGGCATGCCTGATGAGGGGTCCGGAGGTGCAATACCTCGCGGACGACTTGTGGTTGGCTGCGGCAGAGATTCCTGCCCCAGCGGGAGATCGTAGCCTCTCGGTGAGTTTTGTTCGGGGGCGTCCGCTGGGCGTTGCTTGTTTGGGCAGCCCTCCCAATTTGTGGAGTGGTCTGCCCGCTTGCACATCCTGCAGCGGTACTGCTCCTCCTGAATCTCTCTTCGCGGAGGGGGAGGACCTCTTGGTGGGCCAGCCCTTCGCAATTGGAGAGGGCTAGGCCTGGAATAGTTTGGGTTGTGCCCCTTCCGCGGACCACTTTGGTGGGCGGAAGGTGGAGGTTTGTCATGGTTGAGAGTTTTACAGGTGGCCTCTGTGGAGGAGGTAACGCGGCTGCGAAGTGGCGTTGGTAATGGGCTTCCGCAGAGAAGATCCCGACCCAACAAGAAGACCACTCCGGGCCGAATTCCACCTACCACGCCAAGGCGGTGGGGTATCATGCCCCAAGGTGTCATTACCTGGAGTTGGACCGTAGGAACGGTAATGGTGTGGCCCTCTATCCACTTCATTTCCCACCGGGTTTCTTCGTCAACCATGGCACCGGCTGGCACTTGGGCCCTAGTGATCAGGCTAATGTCTGCCGCAGTGTCTACTGTGACCGGAAGGGTCACGGGCAGGCTAGTGCTCTGAAGAGGGGCCACCGAGATGTACTGGGTTTCCAGTCTCTTGGGGTAAAGGATCCGGTGCGGACCAGCCGCAGAGAATGAAGTGCTGATTAGGTTGACAAATTTGGTGGTGGGGACATGATGTGGACAGGCCGGAGATCCAGCATTGTAGTGGCTGGCAGCCCCACAGGATCTGCACGGGCCTTTTGGATGGGCTCGGTGGCCTGCAGTAACTGTTGGAGGAGAGGGCTGAGCGGATGAATCGGGAGCGGAGTTCTGGCTGGTAGGGTTAGGCTGCTTATTAGTGCCAAGTTTGTATCGGCACTCAGCTTCAGCGTGGCCCCCCTTCTTGCAATAGTTGCACAGGGTCTTGCTAGGCAGTCCATTCTTCAGGCAAGTGGAGTTCGAGAGGTAGGCCGGAGGGATGATTCGCTTCTGAGAGGTGCTATGCGACTGATTGAAAGTTTCCCACGAATCAGCCATGCGACAAGCTTCCATAAGTGTGGAGGGCTGTTTATCGTTAAGATATACTGCAAGGGGCCCTGGCACACATTGGAAAAGGTCTTCTAGCATGGTCCGATTGAAAAGATCCTCAAACGTCGTGCAGGCCAAGGAGTCGAACCAGCGCGTACCGGACTGGGTTTTGTGACATGCCCATTCCGTCCAAGACCAGCCGACTTCCTTGGCAAGACCTCGGAACCGGTGTCTCCATTTTTCTGGGGTTATCTCGTAGGCCTTGGTAATGACTCTACGAACTTCCGCCATGTTGCCTCTCTGGCTCTTCTCCAGTGAGCGAAGCGCTGCCTTGGCTTTTCCCTCCATATGCTTGGCTAGTATTAAGGCTCTCTCCGTCTCCGTGGTGCTGTAGTTATCGAAAAGAGCCTCGATCTCCTCCAGCCATGCTTCTGGCTCGTCCTCAGTCCACTTGGGGACTAGGGAATTGATGCTCGAAATTGGAGCGTTTGATGCAGCAGGTGTAGGACTGGAGGCTTGATGGCTAGCCATAGCTTCGGCATTCTCCATTTTCGCTCTCTCAAGCTCGAGCTCCTTCTCCTTTAGGGCTAACTCAGTTTCCTTGCAGGTTAACTCATGCCGTCTTCTTCTTTCTTCTCTTTCCTCTTCATACTGCCTTTGCTCGGCGTCATACACCCTTCGTTCTTCTTCATACTTCCTCTGCTCGGCTTCATACTTCCTCCGTTCTTCTTCATACTTCCTCTGCTCGAGTCTTTCTTCCTTCTCCCGCTTGGCCAAGTCGTCCACTTGCTCCTTAACCCAGGTGGTAAGTTCAGAGCCGGTGAGACCTGCCGCCGTCCCCAGCCCCAGGAAAGTTTTATAATGCTCTGCTGCCATGGTTCTGGTGGGGAAGGGCGTCTAACCGGGTCGACTGGGCGTACTTGGGCAGCGAGGAAGTGTCTCTTCAATGACGTGGCACCCTTTCAAAAGGTGGCACTGTAGTTTGGGTGTGCCGTGTACAGGTCACACTGGTGGCACTCAGTATCCCTAGGCACTGGTGCAGGTTAGGTTCCAGAAGAACTTTCTCTTCTGTGTTCCCTTTTGTTTTCTTTAGTGGCACTTATGGTGCCAATGTGTTCCTAGGGACCCTCTACTGGAGTCCAACTAGGCTATATGGGAGGAAAGGCACTCTACACCCCATGCAGAGTGCAACAATCGAATGAGAGAGAAAGGGAAGGTAAAAAAGAGAGAGAGAGAGAGATAGAGAAGTAAGCTATTCAAGTGATGACAGTGCTGCAAATTATTGGCACTGTGGAATAAAGTGAATTTGGGTTTTTTTTTTTTTTTTTTCTTTAAAGATCCTCGTGAGTGGCTGGTCCCAGTACGGCCCAGTGCTGGCCCCTTCTTTTTTCAGAGGGTGAAAACTACTGTTTGCTTCGGTCTGGATAGCAGGCCTCACTCGTGACCGACAGTTTATCACTGTATTGTAATTACTCTTAACTTGTCCTCATCTATTGTGGGACAGAGGTGTTTCTTTTATTTGGTTAAAGTATTCGAATTAATTTGCCTAGTGTCGGCCGTTCTTTCTTTGAAGAGGGTCACGTACACTTAGGTTAGGAATGCTTACTTGAATGACGAGAGAGAGAGAGAGAGAGAGAGAGAGAGAGAGAGAGAGAGAGAGAGAGAGAGAGAATCAGCGAATTTCTTGCTGCTTGAGAAAATGTAAACAAAGATTTTATACATGCACAATGGCATGGATCTTAATAGAATGATATAGATGCGTCGTCTTGGCTTCCTTAGGGATTACTTTATTATCTTAATTTTCCTGGGAGCCGACGTCACAAAAGTTTATCGTAAAATTTTAAATTCTCTTTATATGATTTTTATAGTAGGTATTCGTAGGAACTTGTTATGGTACTCCTAACTAAGGCCTATCTTTCCCTGCCTAAATTGTCTTTTGTTTTTTTTTCTAGCTAAGATATTGCGAGGTGGGTTCGCTACGAAAGGAAAAAAAAAATATATAACCCAAGAGTGGCTCGGGCAGAGTCTGGTCACAACAGCGGATGACAATAACAAGGGTCTTCAAATGGCGGCCAGGGTCCCGTTAGGTCTAAATTTCAAAAACAACCTCGGGCGGCGAAGGAACACCAAAATGGCCGTTCTCTCACAAACAGTTCGAACAATTTCAAAACAACCGCGCGAACACGGCGGAGGAATCCAAGATGGCGGGTATTTTCTTTTTCAAACAAATTCAAAACAACGCAACAAATGCAGGTATCCAGATTTTACTTTAAATATACCAATCATGCATAGTGTTTTACGTTAAGGATGGAAAACGAAATTACCAAACAACTTTGTCTTTCGTTATCGTATTCTCACCCAGACATTAAACAAAAGAATGAAAAGAGAAATGCTAGTCTGCCTGCGTAAATTTACGTTGTTGAACGGTACCTTTATTGTAAAATTACTATTTCAGTTCGTTTGCTACTTCACTGACACGGTTTTTGAATGATTCCCGCTATATGCAAACAATAACGATCGGAATTGCCGACGCGATTTCTACATTACTTTGTGTATATGAACTGGGCTTCGCGATTCGGCCTTTGAATTCGTTACTTGAACGACTTGATTCACGATCCGAACACGGTAATGTCCTTGTCTTAGACGTTATAAATTATGACGCTCTGCTCTCGAGTCGCACACTTTTTACCTACAGCTAATTCTCACTACACTCGTTATTATAACTACTGCTTATTATTATGCCTCGTTCCTTGTTTGGAAGAATGAAATGGAGTTCGATATCTGACTTTTATTTTTTTTTTTGGAATTAATGTAATTTAATTTCCTTTTCTCCAGATTCTTTCTCTAAAATGTACTTTAGATGTTACGTGTGAGGGTCTTGGTTGATCATGTATTATTCAATTTACGTAATTTTTACGGCCCTGCAAACCAAGATTACACGTAACCTGCCACTTGAAGCCAAAAGTTAACCTCAAAGACAGACGTTAATTAGCCAAAGGTCGCCAGTTAAGGGTTATTAACCTTAACAAAGAATATTTGAGATGAATTTGATTTTAAACGCAACAGTTCTTCCAAACATTCGGACGCGAGGCATACAAAGCATCGAGATTTAACCTGATTTTGCTTACCCTAAATCCTAGGTATTTTACTGGAATAACGGGGTTGAAGCTAACAATATATAATTAGGCTTAATCTAGACTTCGTAAACACATATACACTAAGTGGTGGCTGAAGGAAGAAAACAAAGAAAAATGTGAAATACAGAAAAGTACTAGTCAATCGACGAAGCTTCAACAAGAATCGGACTTACCGTGAATGTCGAGTCGCTGCGCAAACGAGGGACCTCAGGAGTCGTATTCTGGCAGTCTTCCCAATTCACTAATTAAGATAGACGTAGGAGAAAAGTAATAAAGAACAAAGAATATCGTTCGGGCACGCACGCAGCGTCACCCTGGTTCCGTGACCGCTGGGATCTCTCTGACCCGACCTCGCTTCGTTCCCGCCAGGTGAGGGCTTATACCGCCCCGGGCAATCCGACCTTGACAAAGGCATCGTCGAATGCATAGAATAAAGCTTAAGGGCCACCATAACTAGGGGTCATTGAGCGTAAACCCTCTCTGAGGCTTAGGTCCCTAATGCCCTAGCATATTTTGTTTACAAACTTTCCAGCCTATGCGGCGCCATTTGTCTACTGCGGTGATTGTTATTTTTAAATTGCCTAGCCTACCGGCGGGGCAGAGATGTTCTCTGTCGAGGTCAATCGGACTAATATTCCTACACCTAAATACATCGAGGGCGAACAGCAGTAATATTTATAAAAATATATATATATATATATATATATATATATATATATATATATATATATATATATATATATATATATATATATATATATATATATATATATATATATATATATATATATATATATATCCTTTAGGAGAAATGTGATGAAGAACAGAGAGGCAAGAGAGACAAATAGTAAATTCAAACAAAAATATTTACCCTGGTCCCATAAATAAAATCGCACGATGAAACATTCACATCTGTAGAATTATGAAGCATTTATGTAAAACTAAATATATACAGTATGCACACACACAGACGTAGACTCACACAGACACACGCACATACATACACATGCACACACACACACACACACACACACACATATATATATATATATATATATATATATATATATATATATATATATATATATATATATATATATATATATATATATATATATATATGTGTGTGTGTGTGTGTGTGTGTGTGTGTGTGTGTGTGTGTGTGTTTATGTATGTATGTATGTATGTATGTATATATAAATAAAGATCAATTACCTTGCTGCTTCAATACAACATAGAAACAAGGAAGGCGTTACATGGTTTCCTGACGAGAGGACCTACTAAGTGAAGTAGACATGATCCTCGGACTAACCACAGTAGATTAATAAATGCGAAAATATAATTCGACATGAAAAGAAATTGATAAAGTAAATTGGAAGAAGTCCCTTCATCGAAAGGAAAGGGTAGAAGAGAGAAGATGTAGAAGGATATTTGTGTCTTTACTTCCTTTCATCCTTGTGTGATTCTGTTTACCCGAGTCCTTTACTTTAACCGTGAATAAAGTCAGTAAGACGATTTCCAACACCTTCTCTTTTAAGTTTTTTGAGTGTGAGAGGTCACTTTAATCCGAGTAGGAGTTTCCCAAAGGACATCCTCTTCGGGTTAGTTCTTTCCTTTCTTGATGGTCAACAAACTCAGAAAATACATATTCAGTTCAGTTATTTTTCTGTGGGAATAAAAAAGTTCTTAGTTCAAATACACCCGCCTTGCAACAGCCATTTCACCTGAATATTCACCTTACATGCGAATCAATTTCATATAGCAATTTTAGAGTGCTTTCATATTCCGAGTGTCTTCGAGTTAAGGAGTATACGTATATACATTTATTATCCGGGGACTTCTTCGGGTAGCCAGCCTCTCGTGACTAACAGCAAAATGGGAATATTTCTGGCCTGTGAGACCGCTGAAGCTGGACTGTGGAAAATTGGAAATAGCATTTGCATTCTTGGGGAAATGGACGAAAGGATAATACATTCGGCTCACTGAAAATTCATGGAAATCGAAATAGCAAGGTATAACTGTCTCTCTCTCTCTCTCTCTCTCTCTCTCTCTCTCTCTCTCTCTCTCTCTCTCTCTCTCTCTCTCTCGCTCTCTCTCTCGCTCTCTCTCTCTCTCTAGTTAATCCAGTGCATGTAGTTGTTTATCCGTAAAGATTTTATCCATCTATCTATCTATCTATATATATACATATATATATATATATATATATATATATATATATATATATATATATATATATATATATATATATATATATATATATACATATATATATATATATATATATATATATATATATATATATAAATAGATAGATAGATAGACCCCAGTAAGCTAAAATTTTTACGGATAAAAGACTACACACACTGAATTAACCACTGAGAGAGAGAGAGAGAGAGAGAGAGAGAGAGAGAGAGAGAGAGAGAGAGAGAGAGAGAGAGAGAGAGAGAGTTACTTGTATACGAATGAGTTGCACTTTTGCATAAAATACAAGTATTTATTAGAGATGCAGCTGCAAAGGCTCTTATAGCTTTTTGAATGACATGGGCGATAATACAATCTAATAATGCTATTATCCTCATCTAATTTGCAACTGGCAGGTCTCGTGCTATTAAAATACAAAGAAAAAGTGTTGAAATTCATTTCCTCTTCAATATCGGACATAAAAAAAAGGCATAGTAAGTGTTGTAAAAAAAAAAAAAATCAAAAAAATTCTTTTTGTTATGAATCGTTACTTATTTTACAAAGCACATACCTTTATATACCATTGTTAAGTACTTAATTAGGAATCGAAAAATGAAACCGCAATTTTGATAATGCCCAAACAGAATTGAGATCATTACTTCTGACCGTTAAATAGGTAGAAAACAAACGTGATCTTAATCATTTTAATCAATAAAATTCGAAAAAAGAAACCAAGAGATTCAAAGAATGTTGCATTTCCGAGTTACCGTGGAAAACATCGTAATATTTTCAGGGCTGAATAATAAACAGCATAAACTTCTTTGGTAAAGTCATATATTTCCCTGTAATCAAACAATAGTTTGTAAGTTGTGAAAGTAAAGTTTTCCAGATGTAAAAAACAAATAAATAAAAGAAAAGATATAAAGGCTCTTTATTTTCGTGATTTTACCCTCTAAAATAACCATATACTTAGTATTTGTCTACCAAACGTACTTACTTACCACGACTTCAATGACAAAGTGGATAGTGTTGCACGAGAAGGAAAGTTCATTTGGTACATGACTGGAAATATGAGAGAGAGAGAGAGAGAGAGAGAGAGAGAGAGAGAGAGAGAGAGAGAGAGAGAGAGAGAGAGAGAGAGAGAGAGAGAGGCCTTGGCCAGATAAAATGAAATAAAAAATATATCCTGTATTTTGAGGAAAGGATGGACCCCATTGAAGCACTAGCGGATCCAGGGTGGGGGCGGGGGCCACTGGGCACGTGCTCCTCCATGAAAAAAAAAAATATAAAATAATAATATTGAAGATTTAGATAATAACATAAATAAATGGGAAAAAATAAAAAAATCGACTAAAGAAATAATATATATATATATATATATATATATATGTGTGTGTGTGTGTGTGTGTCTATAATATGAAAACTGGTGCTTCCCCATGAAATTTTTCTGGATCCGCTAGTGTCTTGAAGTTAATACTCCGATGACGAGGACCTCGGGCAGGAATCCTTCCATAGATCCCTTTTAAGGACTTGAACTTAGGATCATCGGGACGTAAGAGGAATAGTACTTCATATTTCGCTCCGTCTAACCTCTTTGAGTTGAGTCACTTCTGCGCACCATCCGTAGAAATTCTTTCTTCGGGGACCAGCTCAGATCAATTTAAGCATGATTTTCTTTCTTTTTGTTATATCATTTCTTTTTTTTTTTGTTATTATTATATTGCATTAGCTCTCTATATTTATTTGTCTTTTCATGTAATTGTAGGTCTGTTAACAGGTTTTGATCAAATTCGAAGGAAACATTTTCGTGGGCCGTCTCCAATAAACTTACTGATAACAATGAGATGATTTTCTTATTCGAAAGCCACGCAGAGTTTTCATCGATATTCTTCAGTAGTCCATCATCCTTAGGGAATAGCCTAATGAGTTTTTCCATCAGATTTCATCAAAATCCGTACGCCTGTTCGCTATATTTATTTTCTAAACCAATGATATAGACAAACAGAAAGACGTATATTATAGTACTCTTGTACTGGGTGTTTTTCCATAGGCCATGATCCTTGTATTCGGAAAATCAAGCATTTCCAACTTTTGTGTTGAATATTTCAAAGTTCTTCAAATTTTATGCCCTGAAATATTAAATCAGCTTCAACAGTTATCAGTGGTGAGAGCTCAAACAGAATTAGGTATGGTGGGAGCACCTGTCAGTCTATACTTCCTACAGCTTTTGTAACAGAAAGTGAACAAGGGAAAAAGCTGTCTTGAAAAGTGATACAAGTTTAAACTCTCAAAATATCCTAATTGCTAATCGATTCACACCTTATTGTTCTAGCTTATATATTACTCAAGTACTGATATTAGATCTAGCAGTAGACGTTCTGTAAATTTTACTTCATTCGGAGCATAACAAAATGTTCGACAACACAAAGCAATCAGTTATAAAACACGCAAGAAATCTGATAATCCATCACTCACTTTAGTTTAAATTACTTTCGATAAATAAATACAAGTTTTAACATTGTTCTTATCTGGAGACATAGGTACAATTGCAGAAGACCGAATAATTCTGCCATTCGGCGAAAATCAATGATTTCGTATTCTGACAGTACTGACGTCGTAAACTTTGCCTAACAGTGGGCCCCCCTAATGGTTCTGCCTCTCTCTCTCTCTCTCTCTCTCTCTCTCTCTCTCTCTCTCTCTCTCTCTCTCTCTCTCTCTCTCTCTCTCTTTCTCTCTCTCTCTCTCTATCTCTGCTTTATAAGCAGTGAAATAAGGTTATTGATCTTACATTCGTCTTTTCCAATAGATATCAGAAGCCATATGAACACTATATATTCAAGTGAAGCATCTCCACATTTTTGTTGCAAATCGTATTGCTGAATTATGTGCAATTAGAATCAAATTAATTCAATGAACATCATCAACAACCTAATGTGATATTTCACCAGTTCATGAAACTTTGTAATGAAATCCAAACTGAATTTTACCTAAAAGAAGGGAATCGTGTACCGTTTTAGTAGCATGTATTTTACAGAGTTCCGTCCAATGATAGTTCCCCTTAAGGGGGTAGCGCAGTCAGTGCCCTCCCTTGGGGCACTGTATGCATTAATAAAGGGTGATTGCAGCGTCCCTTCAGTCCCAAGCTGCCCCCACTTTTAAGCCTTGTAGTTTATGTCCATTCCTGCCCTTTCTTCAACCTTGCTTTCCAACACATCTAACTATTGCTTCTTAGTGCAAATGTGTGGTTCTCTCCTAATTGCAACTTCAGATCCTTGTAGTTCATCTTTATTTTCTGGATCTCTTTCTCTTGCTGTCCAACCACTCCAACTTCCTGTAAATCACTGTCTTCAGCAATGAATGGCTTAATGTGTTTGGCTCAACAGCCAAATTTCATAAAACAAAACCCTTCTCACGGTCGAGGATTTATATAAAAGTACAATATATACATCTGACCTCAGCGTTCCCATTTTAAAGCCGCAAACACTGAATCAGTTCCAGAGAAACATCAAAACGAAGAAAAGGAATCATTGGACCATTCGATGTGAATCAATATACCTATATTCAGGC
>JANJGK010000017.1:10662065-10679565 GCA_039081455.1 Macrobrachium rosenbergii | reverse complement strand
TACGAATGGAAGATCCTATTTCAATTAGAGTTGAAAGTTGGCTTCTCAGAGTCTTACAGGGTAGAGGTTGACTTACGGGGTCTGAGAAGTAACAGAGACAGGAGAGGAAATGAAGTTTCGCTGGAGAAAAGACTTTATCATTATGAAGATGTTAAAGATACCGTCCAGTTATTTAAGGATTTGTATTTTATGCATAGTTATAAACAAATGATAATGTATTTTAACGCTGTACCAGTAACAGGCATATCAACAGAAGAAAGTTGCAAACATAAAACAATATGAAATACATAGAAGCTTCCAATGATTGATTATGCGTGAATCACCAAACAACAGAAGGTATCGCACATTATTCTGTTTACCTATACAAGCAAGAGAGACCCAGTTGTTACCATGAATAATCACTGGGGTAAGTGAAATCTATACATTTGAAAAAGCAATTCATCCAATATCCCACCACAAAGCGGAAATAATCAGTTTTTCTTACCTTACATTTATGCCAAGTATAAGCATGGCGTCATGTTCTATTAAATAAAAAAAAAAATAAACTGAGAACTGACACTGCCTTAAAAATATAAAAAAAAAAACTCGGCCAGCTGGAAGGCCCATTCTGCCCTCCCCCTCAGTCATAACATAGAAATGGCCTCTTCCAACCTGGCTTTGGAGTACCATCGTTTTAACACTTAACCCATTTGCATTCAAGTCATCTCATTTTCGGTTATTTACTGGAGTATATTAACTCATTTCCGATTCACAAGGCCTATCTTAGGAGGTGCTTCCAGGGCCAGGTTACCAGCGTTTATGAAGAGGAAATATCTTGTTATCAATCATGAAAAATGGAATTTTACTTGATGTTTCACTGTAGACTTATTTTAATGCTAAAGTCATCATGATTCTTAATGCTTTTTCTTCTTTTTCTGTTTCTGTTACAGATTTAGAGGCAATAGTATTCTGTTTTTAAGGTAATTTTTCTATGAACTCAAAGTTATAACCATACAAGTTAATTTTGTCAATTATTTCTTAACTCCTGTATTAAAGTTTGTCACCCTTTCATTCATTTTTAGATGCATCAGCTCAAGGTCATTTATTCCTTATAATTTTTATGTGAAACATAAAAAAAAAAAACTTTTGCTATCACTGTCATTGGATTTTTATTCCCTATCTTCCTATATGTTACAAAAGAAAGCAATATTTAAAATCACTTCTAACAGAAAACAAAAGATATTCTTATCCTGCGAAAAAATACATTTAAAAATGTAAAAACTCAGAGATGACTTTTGAAAAGACCAGAACGACGAACCCAGTCATTTCAGAAACGATACTCTTAAATCGTCGCGTCATTAACGTCGGGAACATTAATGTGTCTCGATACCATTGCAAATTGCATTTGGGAAGAGAGAATTACTCAACGACGCCCCAGTACACGTCTGCTAATTAGTTCATTTGTATGCTGAGAGTTCAGAGGTGACAATCGCGAGATAAGTAATGCGGAGTTGCTGCCTCTGTTAGCCTGGTGTGACCAACGAGCCGGATAAAAACGAGCAATATATATTTCTAAGTGATTTATCCGTAGAGTAGGAGTCACGAATATATATTCCAGTGCACTGCAGAGCCCTGAAGGTGAGGGTATTTGATTAGTTTCAAAGGTAACAATAGTGTATTTTGGTAGATGGTAAAATAAAACCGAGTGTTGAAGTAATTATATATATATATATATATATATATATATATATATATATATATATATATATATATATATATATATATATATATATATATATATATATATATAATCTGTGTGATACACACTCATACACACACACACACACACACACACACACATATATATATATATATATATATATATATATATATATATATATATATATATATATATATATATATATATATCTGTGTGTGTGTACGTTGTAAAATTAGCCAAAAATAAATAATGCTCCAGTAAAGCAAAGCTCAGCCAATAATGTTTAAAATGTTTTAGGGGTTGGAGCTTTTTTTTTTTTTTACTGTATTTTGATCTAAATATTTTTTTATAAATGTACCTAAAAAATCATAATAACTTGTCTTACAGAAAACCCACGTGAGGCATTTAATTTCGTTATTTTAATAATAAAGTGAAAATTTTATATTATGTTTGTATTTCTCACGAAGACATTTTATGCATTTTCATCAAACGTGTTGATCGCAGCAGCATGCAAATGAAGGACCTGCCTTCGAATACTTATCCGGCATTTCTGCCCTAGGAGCTGTCAGCATACAAATAGAATAATTACGAGAAATTCACCGATGCAACGCGAACTATCTCTCTCTTCACGGGAACAGTTTTAGCAACGACCTTGAACACTAGTTTTCCGAGTTCTGAGTTGCTTTGAAGTTTGGTTTTCCGAATAACTCTCTCAAAATCGTATTCATCCTCTTTTCTTGAACGAGAACGCCTTTACACCTTCAGTCTTTTCTCTGTCATAATTCTTGAGCAACGTCTTGTGTCGTCCTCTTCTATAGAAGCTGTTAATCATCCATGTAGTCCTTGACGTCTTTAGAAATAATGAGGTGCTCCGTAACGATAAGTTCTGAGCAGCAAGACCGCTCTCACGAGAAGTATAGCCAGATTTTACTTGCCATCTCTCTCTCTCTCTCTCTCTCTCTCTCTCTCTCTCTCTCTCTCTCTCTCTCTCTCTCTCTCTCTCTCTCTCTCTCTCTATATATATATATATATATATATATATATATATATATATATATATATATATATATATACATATATAAAATATCAGAATTGGGGGATTTGTACTGAATGGATTTCCTCAAAATGTGACATAATCTGAGGTACAAATACATAATACACTGAGGTAATGAATGAGGTAACATAAGGAGTTATTCACGAAGACCGAGAAACCAGATGTTGAAAAAAGATTAGTTTTGTTTCCAAAATACTGGTTTAATAAAGCCAGTCACTCTCACGGCATGCGGCAGTACTATTTAATTCCTGATTGAAGCTATGCTTTCTCATATAGCAAATATGAAAAGTTTATAGATCGATCATTAGGTTGAGTTAGGATATACGACCGTCTCTATGGTTGTAGCAGTGGTCTATGTTTGGCGAAGGTTATTTAAAGAGCTCAGCATTCGGTATTAAACCAGTCCTCTTTGGATTTGATACATAATCATTTACGAATATCATCTTAATGAGACCATGCCGATGACAGCCATGGTGCGTGTCTGATGCTCCTTGAAGTGGCTTGTCAAATATTTAATATATATGAGCCTAAGATTGCAGTTTATTTTATTATATCAGATGTGACCTATGTAGTTTTAATTGTAGTTCTTGCTCGTATTTACGTTTATATTTCCTATTCATTTATTTGTTTTGCTGCGATACTCCACGGTGTTACTTTACATATTAATTAGAAGGCATTGAAATTCGAGCAGAGGTTAAAAATGCTCGTTTTCAGGTATGATAATGACCTTATATCCTGTTTTAGGTCAAAGTTCATTTGTACGGATACCTGAAGGGGGGGTGTGTATTAAATTACTACGAAATCTTCTGCTCAGCAAAGAGACACGGAAATTAACTGGAATACAAACAGAAGTACATTATACTTCATTATGACCTAATACAACGGTTCATAACCAATTATGCTAAACTCGTAATCAATATTCATCAGTCCTAAATAAGCTATTGTGCCTGGAAGTTCAATTTTTAGTTAGAGTAAATGACAGATGCGATTGTAATACTTTCAATGAACATTGGTTATTAAGTAATTGTAAGGAATTTACATTTCATGATGACATTTCTTTCGTTGTCGATTCAAATACGAGTCCCATATTCAGACTTCGATTTAACAGAAAATTCTTAAAATAATTTTGTTACGTTTATCAGTTATTTTTTAGAACTGTTATATTCTACATATTATTCTATTATCACAGTTTTTATTTTAAATTATATGTCACCATTATCAGTCTTTTCAAAGATCTGGATAAATTTCTAATATTAACCTCAAGCAGCGAGGCACCAAAATTCAACTCCACTAAGGAATGATAACTTGGGCTCGACTTGGGCCCGGTTTTGGGCAATTCGTTGCACTGAGGGAATGGTTGGCTCAGCGCAGTTAGAAAGGTAGGGGCCAACAGCCTCATCCCTTCCAAATAAAGAAGTCTTTTTGAAAACCAGTGGGTGAACACCTTCTGTAGCTACCTCCTGCTACCTCTTGTTAGTGGGGAAGTCGCATGGTGGAAAATAAAATTGCTTAAGATAGTCTCCTTTTTACGGAGCAGACAGTAAATATATGTAACCAATATCGTTGACGCTAATCATGATTAGTTGTTCCTTCTGATCGGCAGTGTCCTCTAAAGAACGAAATATTTAATAAATAAAAAAGAAATATAAATAGAAAATCGTTTCCGCAACTAAAAAAAAGACAAGTACTCGTCTCACTTTCTACTATAATTCCAAGGCGCGGTCTACTTTGATACGCCTGTTACAATTTCCCATACTTTGTCATCTCGAGTTTTTACACAGGTCTGTAAATGATCTGGAGAGGTAAATGATTGGAAATGTTAACGACACCAGATAAGGAATTAAATAAAAAAAAAGTCACGTAAGGAAAAACATAGAGGTGCCAAAGTAAGAGAGAGAGAGAGAGAGAGAGAGAGAGAGAGAGAGAGAGAGAGAGAGAGAGAGAGAGAGAGAGAAGGGAGGGTGGGACTATTTATCATCTAGAGCCATCAAGTAGAGACCAGATGAATAATACTACGAAAGAAAAAGCTAAACCAACATTCCCTTTTGCATTATTCCTATGCAAGGATACGTATTTTTCATTGCTTTTTCCTCTATCATACCTTTACGTACGTAATTACATAAAAATTAATTTGATTTCAGATCTCTGTAATCTACAGTTGATTTTAGGTCAGCAAGCATGGAATTTAGATGGTTCATTCACTCTTTTATTTCCATAAGGCATTTTGGGGAGATATAAGGGCGATAAGGGAAAAGTGGGAATTGCCCCTGTCACTGAGGATTTTCCTCCATTTTTCGTTAAGGCATAAGCATCGCTCACCGCCGACTCCATTCATTCGCGCCCCGACCAACATAACACAAAAAAGAAAACAAAAATATCTTCAAGTTGCTTTTGGCCTCTTTTTTTTCTTTTTTTTTTTTAATTCGTCATTAAGACTAATGGACGGCATTTTTCTGGGGCGCCTTTTTTCATGGTTTCTCTTTTTCGAAAGTCATGAAAATTCCTTTGCCAGGCGTGCGAGCATTTATTGCACTTCACACAGGCGTTATTGTACAGTGCCGCAGGATATTCCAGTCGGTGGAACCTCCAGCTTCTCTCTCGCTGGAAATAGAAAACAACGATCAGAAGCTATGGCGAAGGGCTCTTTCAATTTGTGGTTTTTAAGTCGTCTAAATATTTTGTAATCACAGTTCTTATTCTTTATATATGTGTGTGTGTGTGTGTGTGTGTGTGTGTGTGTGTGTACAGGCTCAGTAGGAGAATAGGTACCAGCCCTCGGGCTGAGGAGTTAAACAGTGATCCTAGCGACACACTGGCCACGTGTCATTGGGACCTGTCCCCCACTGGCTGTCGGCCTAAGAAACAGGAGATCAGCACCTACCCTGTGAGCCTACAGAGGCCCAGGGGGCTTATTCAAGACACTAGAAAGAATAGTAGAAGGAAGGTTGAGAGAGTTGACAGATATACATGAGCAGCAGTTTGGGTCTATGAAAAGAAAGATCAGAGTGGATGCTATTGTTATAGTAAGAGAAGATCAAGAGAAGTATTTAGAAGAAACAGGAAAGTTTACATGTGTTTTGTGGATCTTGAAAAGGCGTGTGACAGGGTACCAAGAAGAGTAGTTTATTGATGTTTGAGAAAGAGAGGAGTACCAGAGAAGTTGGTAAGGTCAGTAAAGATGATGTATGAGGGAGCAAGAATCACTGTACAGACAAAATATGGGGAGACTGAGGCATTCCCTGTGGAGGTTGGCCTCCATCACGGATCAGTTCTGAGTCCATTCTTGTTCCTCCTCATTATAGACACTTTGACATTAGAATTAAGGAACAACAATACTTGCTGATGATTTAGTCATACAGAAGAACTGTAAGAAAGGTTTTTAGCATGGAAAGGAGCCCTAGAAAAGAAAGGATTGAAAGTGAGCATTGGAGAGACAGAGTCCACGATTGGTAGTAAAGAAAGCCATGAAGAAGTAAACAATCAAGTGGAAGATGGTACAGTCAGTGCTAAAACAGAACAATGACTTTAACTAGTTGGGACGGGTCTCATAAAACAACTTCTGGTGATTGAGGGTGTTGAAGGTACTCTCCAAGTGAGCTCTGCTGTTTTTACAGTTTTTCGTGTGTTCCTTGCAACTGTGCAGCTGTCAGACAATGTGAGATGTTAGTTAAGCAATGGTAGTCTATGCCAGAAACTATAACTGATAAAAAACGGGAAGAAAATAGTAAAACTGGACAATAAATAAATCGTCTTGAGGATTACAGCTTTGCCCGCCAGGGGCTATTCGAGTCCCTGGTTGGTTGTTCGAGATGGCTTCGCTATCAAGGAAAGTAAGTACATTTTCCATTTCGCCTGTAAATGGCAAATTGTATAATGCAAATGTATTGCCTGAAATATGTCGAGATATAATGAAGATCCCAGATGATGAAGTGTATGGAATTTGTACGCAAGGAGAGGCCAAATGCATATTCAGGGTAAAGTCTGAAAGCTTTTTTAGTTCGCTCATGAAAGAGTATGATGATAAAGTAATCAAGTACAGCGGAGGTGAAGTTCAGATAAACGATGTTTCTAAGGTAGTTACTTATGTCAAGATACGCAGTGTTCCCTTTGAGATGCCATCTTCGTTGTTGGAAAATATATTTTCTAACTACGGTAAGGTCACACACATAAGAGAAAATAAGATTGGATTTGGACATTGTAGTTTTGCCCTCAGTGGAGATAGAGCAATTTTCATCGAAATGGAGAAGAATATTCCTTCTTATATATCTATTAGGGAATGTTCGTATAATGTAATTTATCATGGACAACCTCGAACATGTAAAAAGTGTGGTAGTACTAGCCACTTGATAGCTGAATGTAACAATGATGAGACGGTGGCATGGCTTAACTATTGTAGTACGGAATTCCCCGAGTTAGGGAAATTGACAAGTAAAAATAAACCCTTAGAAAAGGATGAAGATCAGCAATTAAGAACTCAGGACCACGGAATTGTCGTAGAGAACCCAGCCGATGGTTGGTTTGCAGATGCAATCGGCAGTAGTTGACGTGCTTCGGGAAAATCTAATGGATTTGAAGGACACGATGGATGTGGAGGATGGAATGGATGATGATGTGAATATGTTGAAAGTTTAATGTTCGAGGCGATAGGAAAAATCGCTGATAGCGATGACAAGGCTACTGAAACTGTTGCTCACGGAATAACAAGACAGGTTGAAGTTAATGAAGTGATTGTTAACAAAACTAGTATTTGGCATTACAAATCTTGATAATGGTTTAATGAACGAAAATAAAGATAATGATGATGTTTGTAGTAATAGCTTAGTGAACAAGAATGATACAAAATGTGTTAGGGTGGGTACCCACGCTGATTGATGTTAATTGTAATAAGAAACATGAAGGTAATGATACAGTTATTGATGATAAATGTCATGATGTAGATATAATAAAGGTATGTGATGACAATACAGGAGGAAGTGAAGAGATTATAGAATGTAATGTTTCTAAATGTCCAACTGATATTACAGTCAATCTGAATGATAACTGTAGTCATTTCTCTGATATGGAAGCTACAAAAGAACCTGATGTTTATATGAGCGATAAAAATGGTGAAAGTTATAGCCTAGATATTTCCTGTGTTTTGAAAGATTCTGATCATGCTTATAGTGCTATTATATCACCACACGTTGAGAACGTTAAGGCAAGTGTTAGTTGGGTTGATGAAATGGATGTAGCTAAGGAGAGTGAGAGTCCGTCAGATGACGACTTTACTCCTTGTGAAGGGAATGAACAGGAAGGCTTCGAAAAGGAAAGTTAGGCCTCGTAAAAGAAGTTTAGAGTTAAAAAACCTCATCAACTATGAAGCTATGGATTGCTGCCCTAAATGTTAACGGGCTAAATTGTAGCAAAAAAACAAGATCTATTGAAAGGTTTTATGTTTCAACATAATATCGATGTTCTTTTATTTCAAGAGCATAATGTTAAAAATATTGATATCTTGATAGTCTGACAAAATAATTTTATATTTATCTTAATACTTCTGTATTACTTGAAGGGGGGACAGGTATTCTAATAAATAAAAAAGTTTCTTATTATGTCATAAGCGAAGAGAAAGATGCTGAAGGAAAGATGAATTCATTACGACTAAATTTAGATCACAGTGTAGTTCATTTTGTAAATGTTCATTTATGCTCCTTCTGGTTCTGTAAAAAAAAAGAGGAAAGAGAAAACTTTTTCGGACACGATATTATTTGAGGGGAAATTCTGACAATATAGTACTGGCTGGTGATTTTAATTGCATAATTAGTGCTAAGGATTGTTCAAAAATAATTCGTATATTTTGTCACCCAAACTTAGAAGTCTGACGCAGTGCTTAAAGCTGAAAGACATTTATTGTAGTGAAAATGTAATTCCCCCTTATATATACCTAAGTAAGGAAAATTATGGTGCTAGACTCGATGGGATCTATGTCGATATACTTTTTAATCGTATTGTTGAGGTGAACAAAATTCCTGTTGCTTTCAGTGACCACATTGGTTGTGCGTCATTTGACGTAAATATAAATGCAAATCTAAAAGTATGGAAAGGGGTATGGAAAATGAATGTCTCTCTCTCTTAGAGGATAAAGAAATTGTAGAATGCTTTGAGGATTTTTGGTCAAAGGTAAAATGCAGAAAAGCTTTCTACTCTAACGTAGGTGACTGGTGGGAAGATGCAAAGAAGAAAATAAAGTAATTTTTCATAAAATTTGGTAAAGAAAAAATTAAGGATAGATTTGGTTTATTAAACTACTATAAAAATTGTTTAAAAAGGCCCTCGGAAAAAGCAAGTATTGTTGCAGTGTCTAATTATGATGAAATAGAGAAATTGAAAACTATGATAAGTAAACTGAAAAATGAGATTAGTGAGGGTGTCAAGATAAGAAGTATGGAATGCCTCTTACATATAGCTTATCGAATTCCTGTCAAGAAGTGGCAAGTAAGGCCCAAAGAAGAATAAAACATTGCACACAACCAAAAGACAACAGTTTAAAGGCAACTGAAAAATGCAGTTGGTCTTGTTGTCTATATGCCTAAGCCAGGAGGTTCTGGAACCTCAAATGGTGGTAACATTGCAAGGCTTTTTTTTTCAAAATGCAGAGGAGTCCTCCATAATTACAGGTATAAATGTAACCCTAATTGAACTGCTTCATGCAATCCTTGCTGTCCTATCTTCTGGGAAGGAAATGAATCCAAACAAATTTAAGAAATGTTCACTAGAAACGGCAGAGCAATACATAGAGCATTATAGTTGGTATATTGTACAACTCAATCACCGCACAAGATTTTAATTCATGGACCTCACGTTATTCAGCAATTAAACATACCTATTGGAACACTTTCAAAGGAAGTCCGAGAAGCTCGAAATAAAGAATTTAGAAGATACCGCGAGGGATTCAGCCGTAAATCATCAAGAACAGAGACCAATAAAGATATAATGATAAGACTACTGTGTTCTTCAGATCCTTACATAAGTTCCTTGAGGAACAGAACAGAGAGGAAGATAAGAACTCTTCCTGACGATGCTTCAATGCTTTTAAAACTTGACGATGATGTAGATAGTGATTCAGGTGATGATGACTGTGAGCATAGCTAATTAGTTATTATGCTTAACGTTCATTGTGTAAGTACAGTAAAATTGTAAGTACAGGCCTATATATATTTGGTTTAATTTCCAGTTGTTTGAAGTGATCGTTTAAAGTTAAATCTAAATTTTCTGTCAGATAAGATTACGTACCATTTCCAGCTGTTTGACACACAATTGTAGAAAAAAGGCACTCTTAAAAAATTATAAAGTACCCATTGTGCATACATCCACCAATAAGTAAAGGGAATAATTTGAAAAAGTGAATTTTGTTAAAAGAAAAAAAAATTGTGAGCCTTTTTGGTCCCCTAGATCTTGATAGGGCGAAATGACTACTCTAAAAGTCATGATATTTAATCCTACTTCATTGTTACACTCGAGATATCGAATTTGGTTAAAATGGTTAACTTTAATTGGGGGCAGGGGCTGATCCCTCTTCACCCACCACAAGGGAGACCAAATAAGAGAAACAATCTTATAAAATATTTCTCTGTCCAATTTCGACCATTTAAAAATTTCATCGAAATCCACCCATAACTTTATGCATAATGTTATTGATAGACATAGAGGCAGATAGAAAGACAGACAGACAGACAACACTTAACCACCTTGGTGGCGGTAATTCAGAAGAGTCATTTTAACAACTAAAATTAAATGAAGAATTATTTTTGTCCCAAAAATAGCTATTTCTTCCCAGTGTCCGGCGTAAAGTACAGTAAGACCCCATCGGTAGCCAACTTTTAGCTTCATACCAAAGAAAGTTTACCACAAAGAGAGAGAGAGAGAGAGAGAGAGAGAGAGAGAGAGAGAGAGAGAGAGAGAGAGAGAGAGAGAGAGAGAGAGCAATGAAGTCCTTCTATGAAGTTAGTTTGGTGCATGGGTGGCGTCTGCATGGCTTTAGAAAAAAAGACAATTTAAAATAACACACGAAAGTTTTGAAATAAAGTGAATGATTATACAGAAGGAGAATATATAACTTTGTTATTTCCTTTAGGTACATACATCAGTATTCCTAGAAATCCACTAACTTAGATTACGATAAGCCATTTGTTGTTCAAAGCAGGCGGCATCTGACGAAAACAGTTATTTTCCAATTACAGAGCATGGAAAGGAATTGTGCTAAACTCCGCGAAAAACAATAACTTTGTAAAGCCTGACAGTAACAGCCTCCTACACCGATCCTTCTCGTAGTAAAAAGTAAGCAAAAAATGCATCTAAGAATTTAATTAGGACGAAGGAATTTATAAATGAGGATTGTGAACCAAATTCTAAGAAGTTCTTTCTAGGAAATGCTCAATTAGTTACAGACATTATTCTTTTCCGGCATCTCTTGAGGCTAGAAAAAAAACCCAACGTAAGAGTATCATTTCAAAAGCCAGAGAACCCAGATGTTAGCAATGAGGACATTTTTCTGTCAATGTTACTCGCTAAAGACACCATTATCGGATAAGATTATGTAATAGCCAATTTAAACAAATGAATATTATTTTCTCTGTGGTGTGGTAATTAAAAATATTCCCCTTCTAGCCTTATTTCGCTTAGTAAATAGTTTGTAAACTCTTCACTAAGTAGAAGTCTACTAAACTTTTAATTTGCGTATTTGATGTCACATTACCTTAACATTTCACTTTGAGCAAAGCCGCCTGATAACCCACATTAACCGTTGCAAAGAACAGGTGTCAACAGAAGCAAAGTTGCGGCAGACCCAAGAAATACAGAATGTAGGAAACCGATAATGCAAGGCGACATGAAGGACAGAAAAAGACTTCAATTTCATCAACTGGGAACACAAACTCGATTTGAACAAGTCAACCGAGTTTATGGCCTTCTCACACAGACATGAACCTTTGGAATGTCATTCGAAGCTCCCAAACTTATATATAAACACTTCCATAAAAAACTAGCAACAAAGCGTTTTGTGACTCAAGGTCAGTTCAGATGGTGTCTCTACTTTAAAGCAACTATCGCGTAAACTTATACTGAATTGTCAGTCAAGCCTCAAGCAACGAATGTCAGCATTTGAAATTCGTGCTCTGGAAAAATTGATACTTTCGGTCAACGTAAGCTGGTCTCGTTCCAAGCCCGTTTTAATAGCCCACGCATAAGTCTGGGAAGGAATGTTTGACCAGAAATGAAAACGAAGTTTACAGCTGTTCTTTTCAGGACAGCAAGCAGATTTTATTTTAAAAATGTATTTGATTTACGATCCAAATTGCTTACCACTTATCTAAAATAGTTTGTGGCATTTATCAAACGCTTGATTTTTCCTTTTATTTTAACACCAACAACCGTCACTAAGAAGAATAAGTTTGATTTTCACGATTATGAATAAAATAATCTTATTTTAATGAAAAGAAATTAGAAGGAACACTATTCATTCAGTGATGGAACCCCTCAAAATCATCATTCCCATTATGGTATCATCGTACCCATCATTCTTAGCGATATATAGGCGAACCATTAACTTACAGAAAAAACAATTACAAAAATTATATCCATTTTAATTAACGCTCTCTCTCTCTCTCTCTCTCTCTCTCTCTCTCTCTCTCTCTCTCTCTCTCTCTCTCTCTCTCTCTCTCTATATATATATATATATATATATATATATACATACATATATATGTATATATATATATATATATATATATATATATATATATATATATATATATATATATATATATATATATATATATATATATAAATTGCGTGTGCGTACTTGAGAATGTGTGTCTCTACGCGTAGAATAATTAGAACTAAGAAAATTCAAACAAAAAATCCTTGTATCAATTCTAAATTAATTTAGGATTTTCCTCTTTACTGTGACTGGATCTTCCTGCTTGCTCTTAACAGATATCTGAAAGAGTTTTTAGGAAAGAAGAGACAACAAAAAAGCTCTGAAGCAATGCTTCAGTAAAGACACCGGATGTTTGCTATAAATTGAGCTTCTAGGAGAAGAATTATATGAATGTTATTTATGTCAAACTGTTATCTCTTTTTACAATGAAAGCATTAGACTTAAAGAGAAATTTAATTCGTATGTAGAAAATAACGGCTCTGAACGTCGAGAGAATCTATCAAAAGCTCCGAAAAGTTGACTAACGAAAGGATGCTTGCAAAAAGCCCCGGATGTAAGTTGTTTATCCAGCGATTGATCCCTCCATCTTCAAAGGCTCTATTTTTCGGAAAGTAGGACAGCTTCATTAAAACAAGTTCTTAGGAGTCTTCTTCGCTCCGACATCCAAGAATTCCAATAAGACTTCACCAATAGCACACTTTTTCTTTCAAGGCGGAGAGAGGGCTAAGAAAACCCGCGCTAATCATGTTTGGCACAATGGGGAGTTCGTTCAGCAGGGTCCCATTTCCTTCTTGGCACTCGGAAGAAAGCTTTCGGGAAAGGACACGTGTTGGAACCCTGCTGACTTCGTATAAACCAAAGACACAACTTCATTCGTCGTTTAACTTAATATTCGTAATCTTATACCGATCCTACGAGTTCTTTAACGGTATAAGGCTGACATTTTTTGGGGGTAATACAAAGAGATAGTCATGCTTCCCCAAATGAAAGGTTTGACAGTGGTTTCCAAAATATGATGCGTAAGGATATGCCAGTTTCGTTCAAGACATACATATGTGTGGGACTGGCAACCTGATGAACCTGATTAAGCGAAAGCGTCTTCATGAAAATGTTGAAATCGTATTTTGCCCAAAGGTCAAATACTGCACGGTAGTGAGATTGAGATTAATAACACGTTGTGCAGGTAACAAAACAGTCAGAAAGTTTCATAAATGGTAAAGTAAACTCTCTTAATGATATATATATATATATATTTATATATATATATATATATATATATATATATATATATATATATATATATACGTGTATATATATATATATATATATATATATATATATATATATATATATATATATACGTATATATATATATATATATATATATATATATATATATATATATATATATATATATATATGTATATATATGTATATATATATATATATATATATATATATATATATATATATATATATATATATATATATATATATATATATATATATATATATATGTATGTGTGTGTGTGCGCGTGTGCATAATGGAATTTGCCCATACAAATTTGACCCATTTTTATGGACAATTCATTTTTAATTGTACTTACCTATGTGGTGATATCTGTTTATGAATTACAAATTTACTTTTAAATTGTCAGTCAATTATATTCATAGTTTAGTGAAACTAATACGGTTTTATAAAGAAAACAGAATATTTCACATCAGAATAATCTCCTTTACTTGTCGTAAATGTGATGTGAATTTTAACTTCAATTTACAATATATACTGAACATTTCGTATTACAGTAGCAAAGGTTTTGCCATTTTTTCCAAAATGATCTTTCTTTGACACAGTTAAAAATGTAATTAATACTAAATTTCGTGCTCAAAATCACTGAATACTTAACAATCAGGGGCCCAGACTTTAGGCTGTTACTTACACAGAACAGAAAGGTTGTAAGACATAGCGTTCAAAATTGCTCAGTAATTCCAAAAGTGGTCTGAAGGACTGACAAATCAACCAAAAAAAAGTGTATTTTTTTCAAAATTAGTTTAGTCTCTTGTGACAAATGAAAGACTAAACCAATTATGCGGCAAAGAATAATTTTGGGGGGTTAGGTTGTTAGTCATTTTCAAGAACAGCTAAGACTAATTTGTTTTAATATGAAGCGTAAAATTTTAATGGAGAAATTTATGCGTGTTATAGATACCCTCCAAACGATTTGTTACTTGCGAACACGGTAAGCCTCTTTTGAAATAAGTAACTAATATTCCCTGTTAATGACAAAATTACTTAAATGCCTCATGATCTTACAAAGTGTACTTATAATTTCTTTCCAGAAATAAATAGTTGTGAAAAATAAGACAGTGTGAGTATGAGGTAAGGAAGGTATAAGGCAACCTGATATTTTTGAGAAGAACAAGAGATTTTCTTCTATCCTTCTCCTTGAGGATATTGGTGAATGCTATTTCCAAAACTGCTGCCCTTTTTTAGGCCAGTGGGATGAGCTCCGTCTGGAGAGGGAAGTGAGCAGCGACAGGCCTTTTTTATGTTCCTGTATTTGTTTCTGTTCAGAAAAGTTATCTCACTTTATTTGTTTCATTCTATCATATTTACTCTAAATTCAAAATAAACCCACTTATACAATCACCGCATCACAATTATTACGCTTAACATCCTACTTGGCTTCACTGTTGATGCAATGATCTAAAAACAAAGTGCATTGTTTATTTCTTGCTTATTCAGTATTCACACTCACTTTATGCAGTTTCTTTCATGCGATCAGCGTGTACACATTATTCACTGCAATTACACAAACAAGGAAAAAAGTAAGTTTATTCTTGGGCAGAAAAAGAAGGAAAACTATAGGTGTATGGTAGACAGTAACCGTTTTCAGTTATAAGGAAGTGAGTCAGTTTATTTTCTTTATAATGGAACAATTCTAATCTCGAAAGTAAAAACGAAAATACTTTTTTTGAACCAATTAGCTTTGATATTTAATTGTTGTATAAAACGCTTACAATTTTGTTTTTATTTCACTAAAATTCTATAACTTCCATACATTTATGTTTTCCCTCATAAACAAATAATCTACTGGATATATGTAAAGACAACAAAATTTTTTATATTGTTTTCCAAACCCCTGTGCTCTTTAGAGTACAATACAGACAAGATCGGGATACTACGAGGATTAATTCATTCAGAAAACACGCCCGCATGATGACAACCCGTTAAAATGGGACTCTTTTCTTTAGGAGACCTTTGAGAAATAGATGTGATTCGATTCCAGGGAAACCAGGAAAAAAAACTGAGATGGGGACTTGGCGATAACATGTGAGTGACTGATTAGTTGCGTCTATACCGTGATCGCGTTAGTTTTGATTAAATTATGCCAACATTCTTCCGTCAGAAAAGCAAACAAAATTTTGTTTACAAAAAAATAATAATAATGCTAAATGTTTTTTCTCTGCACACTTTCCTTCTAATCTTAGGAAAGGACCTCTCAAGTAAAGAGACACGAAACAGTATTCGCAAAACTAAGCAGACGGTCCGCCGAGAGCGAGACAATTTAATGTCGATTGTTGGAGAGCTTCGAAAAGCCGCTGTTAGTGACCCCATTAGCACCTCGTTCCAATTTCCTCCGCTGTCAACGACCTCCGGGACCTGAAAATAACCTTCCTTCTCCGAGGAGAACGACGTTACAATGTACGAATTCCACATTATATTATTTATATATATATATATATATATATATATATATATATATATATATATATATATATATATATATATATATATATATATATATATATATATATTGATGTGTGTGTATGTATGTACGTATGTATGTATGTATGTATGTATGTATGTATGTATGTATGTATGCATGTATGTATGCATAAATTATATACAAAAAATCCAAGGATTTATATGGGAATGACCTTATGATATGAATTGCATATGGATTTAGTTTTATTTGTGTGAAAATTTAGAATCCTTTAGTAATAAAATAGAAATTTTATATAATGTATTTCAGTGATTAAAGTGATAAATACTTATTTTCAAAACAAAAAGTATATAAGAGAAATAAAGGAAAAACATTAAAAATACGAGGGAATCAAAGTTCAAATTATCGAAAACCCTGTAAATAATACAAACTTGAATGTGGTTAACGAAACATTCAACGTTCTTGCAAGCGCCAGATCATTAAGAAAGAACATTAATATATCACTTTTTAACTAAAAGAAGACTGCGCAAAACTTCTTGAATGGCTAGGAAAGGTGATTCTGTTATATTATTATTATTATTATTATTATTATTGTTATTATTATTATTATTATTTCAGAGTGCAGTATCGCAGACAAGAAGCTAATCAGGAGGAAGACGGTAACGACATTTTTATAGTACCTACTAAAAATACTGTATATATATATATATATATATATATATATATATATATATATATATATATATATATATATACATACATATATATATATATATATATATATATATATATATATATATATACATATATATATATATACATATATATATATATATATATATATATATATATATATATATATATATATAGGTATGTCTGTATGTGTGTATGTCTTATGTCTTTGTGTGTGCCTGCGTCTTTTCATTTTCTGATATTTAGCTCCTTGAGTAATCCCGTACCCTTTTGATAATACAGTACTTTATAAAAATTAATCCTCTTTATCAGTTGGTAAAACTGAATACATTTTATCACATTTAACCAATTTCCTTATTATTATTATTATTATTATTATTATTATTATTATTATTATTATTATTATTATTATTATTATTACTGGTAACAGTAATAGTGGTAGGTGTAGTGGTGGTGGTCTTAGGAAAACACTAGGTAGAAGTAGGTGATATTCCAGATATGACCATTGTCATTGCGGTGAGGTCACCATGCTATTTCTCTTGCCAGCGGTATTGTCATCACGCAAAGCAATCCTTTCCTTTGTCGACGCATTGAACACCAGTTTAACAGGAACCTTTCCCTTGAACGAG